>CAUYUJ010006657.1:485000-529328 GCA_963575745.1 Prorocentrum cordatum
TGTAGCCTTGCAGTTTCTTCGACTGTGGCCTGGCAGATCCATGGGGACAGCCATCGGGGCAAACATCGGGACGGGGCAGCCATCGGGACAGCCATCCGGATAAACATCAGGACAACAGTCGGGACAACCATTGGCAGAATTATCAGGGCACCTTTCACACCACGACCAGGCCCTTTTTTTTGTTGTTTTCTTTTTTTGCTTGGCTTGGGCCAAGTTTGAGCCGGAATTTGCGCAGCTTCGCCTCGCCTCGCCCCCACGCGCGGCGCGAACGAAACGAAACGATCTGGTTTGGGCACCTCGTGCTTCACTTTGGCTCCGCCCTCATGGGAGGCCACGGCCATCACGCCATGCCCTCATGGGCACGGGCGGGCTTCCTGGCGGAGCGCGCGAGACTCATGCGCTGGGTCAGGCATCCTCGCAGCCCCCCGCCAGACGCTGCAACGTGTGCCGCAAACACTTCCCCTAGCCGGTCCCGAATTGTGGTCCTCGGCTGCGCTTGCCAGGCTCGCGAGCAGTTCCCGGGCAGGGTCGTCGCGGGCGCCGCCGAGGGGATCACCCTGCACGGCAGCCTCGAAACAACTGCTTCTCGTATAGAAGCTGCAATCGGGATCCTATACTTCGAGGCGAAGTCCCCCCCCCCTCTCCAAGCGACAAGTGACGTGCCACAGTCGTCGTCGGCGTCGGCATGGTGCGCAAGCGCCCACGCAGCGCTACAAATCACCACCCACCAAACCACCCCAACCCAACCCGAAGGCTCAGATTTACCCTCGATTTCCAGTGGGGGGGGGCCGGGGAACATCGAAAAAACACATGTGGAACCCTTACCCCCCCCAACCCGAAATTCGGGTCTTCGGGTTGGGTTGGGGTGGTCTGGTAGGTAGTCAACAAACGGTCGCGCGCTGCTCCAGGCACGGCTTCGCTCCGCTCCGCCCCCGCTCCGCCCCCGCCGCGCGCGGCGGCAGGTCGCGGCCCCCGCCTCCTGCTGGCGGGCGACCGCGGGTCGCCCCCGGATGGCGGGCGGGCGCCGGGCCGGGCGACGCGCCCCGCCCTCCTTGCTCGTCGGGGGCCTCGAGACGGGGGCCAATGCAAGCTGGGGGTCAGCCAGAGCTCGGGGGCGGAAAAGAGGGGGGTGATGACTAGGGGGGGTGGATATCATGGCGGGGGCCATGATATCTCCCCAGATTTCATGGCGCCTCTTCTTATTTCTTTACGTCACTGGCCCCCCCGCCAGGCCGCGCACATGCCGCCGGTCATGATTTGCACCCCCCCCTCTTTGACGCCCCCCTCTTTGCCGCTCCCGAAGAGCGCCGGATCTTGCGGGATCCTGCAGAGCCAGGGGTGCACTGACCCGGGCTGGCGCGCAAGATCTGGCAGGATCTTGCAGGATCCTGCAGGATCCTGCAAAGCCCGACTGACCCAGGTTCGGGTTGACCCTGGGTCAGTAGATCCCGATGCAACTCCTGGGAGGTCAAGTTCTGATTGTGCCTTGGTCCGAAATCCAGCTTAATCCCGCTTAATCTGCTTAATCCCGCTCAGTTCTGCTCAATCCCGCTTGATCCGGCTTACTCCCGCTTAATCCGATGCCCACTCCCGCTTAATCCGACTTACTCCCCCTTAACAGAATCCCCAATGGGGCTTAATCTTCTTCTTTCGGACGAAGACCTCCCAGTAGTTGCCTCGTAAAGTAG
Source organism: Prorocentrum cordatum (assembly GCA_963575745.1). Classification (NCBI taxonomy): domain Eukaryota; class Dinophyceae; order Prorocentrales; family Prorocentraceae; genus Prorocentrum; species Prorocentrum cordatum. The sequence goes on from CAUYUJ010006657.1 coordinate 486,689, forward strand.
ATCCCCGAGCTCGGCGCCGCCGCCGCCGCTGTCGTAGCCGCCGTCGTCGCCGCTGCCGCCGTCGCTGCCCCCGCCGTTGTCGCCGCCGATCTGTGGAGGCACTGCTGCAGCTCTCTCGCGCGTGTGCGCAGGAATTCGCGGCACCCCCGAGGCCATCGGAAGCTCTCGGGGGGTCGGCCGCCGCCGTCGCCGCCGCCGCTGCCGAGATGTTAAGGGTTTCTCAAGCTCTCGTGCGTTTTCGTAGCTTTTCGGATGGCCTCGGAGGCCCTCGGAGGCTCCCAGGGGACGGCCGCCGCAGCCGCAGCCGCGGCCGCCGCGGCCGCCGCCGCCGCCCGTGTCGTCGTTGTCGTCGTCGTCGTCGTCGTCGTCGTCGTCGTCGGCGTAGTCGGCGGCGCCCTGACTGTTGAGTGACTCGCTGAGGGCTGAATTCGGCGGGTGGCATGTGCATGCTCTATGAGTTGTTGTTTGACCAGCTCGCTGGTTGTCCAGGTCAGGAAGGCCCTGGCATGGATATCAGACTCTTCAATATTGTTCCCTCAGGATCAGACTGCGTCTCGTGAAAGTACACCTTGGCTACGTGGGCACCATAAATCTCACAATCATCTTCCGAGTGTTTGAGATTAGTGCTTGGGGGCTCCTTGCGGCCCTCGCAACTTGCAGATGCACGGGCCGAGTCGGTGACGATATGTTACCTCCTCCTTCCTGCTTATCTCTCCCTCCCTCCCTCCCTTTTCCTACTTTTATCCTGGGTCTCCTTCCTCCTCCCTCCCTCCAGAGCTACTCCGGGGCTCTTCAGGGACTCCAAACGTCAAAACGTCCAATTGGCCTCGGTCCTCAAACCTCGATTTTCCCTCGACCTCTCCTACATTGCCCTCCTTGCTTCTGGAAGCTCTCTGGGCTCTCATCTGCGCTGGGCCCTCCATGTGCGCGGGCTCCCGCGCGCATGGGGAGGGGGAGTGGGAAGGGGGAGGATAGGGAGAAGGGGATGACAAGAATAGCGGTATGAGAGGAGGATGACGACCAGAAGATGATTATGAATGAAGATGATGATGTTGATGATTATGCTGGTGATGTTGATGACGATGTTGATGATGATGTTGATGCTGATGTTGATGCTGATGCTGATGTTGATGCTGATGCTGATGCTGATGATGATGACGATGCTGCTGCTGCTGGTGATGATGATGCTGCAGATGATGATGATGATGATGATGATGATGATGATGATGATGATGATGATGATTATGATGATGATGATGCTGATGCTGATGCTGATGCTGATGATGATGATGCTGCTGCTGCTGCTGATGATAATGATGATGATGCTGCTGCTGATGATGATGACGAGGAGGGGGACGAGGATGATGCTGATGCTGAGGACAATGATGATGCTGATGCTGATGTTGATGATGACGATGACGATAATGATGATGATACTGCTGATGATGATGCTGATGATGATGCTGCTGATGCTGATACTGATGCTGATGATGATGATCATGATGATGCTGCTGGTGATGATGCTGCTGATGTGATCATGATGATGCTGCTGGTGATGATGCTGCTGATGATGATGCTGATGATGCTGATGATGATGATGAGGAGGAGGAGGAGGTGGAGGAAGAGGAGGAGGAGGAAATCCAGTGTACACCAAAGACTCATCAACGATGTTGGAAAGAGCCTTCCCCCAAGCCCCCGCGTAGAATAGGAGCATCGTAGAGTCGTAGGGTAGAGTATGTTGGGGTACGGTGGGGTAGAGTAGATAGAGTGGGGTAGAGTAGAGTAGGGTAGAGTAGAGAAGAGGAGAGTAAAGATAAGTAGGGTCGAGTAGAGTAGGGTAGAGTAGGCCCTAGTAGGATTCTGGGGGAGCTGGATCGAGCCCTCGTCACATTCTATCGGGGCCGGCGCCTGGCGCAAGCGCCAGCGACAGGTGCGCCGCCGCCGCCGCTGACGTTGTCGCCGTCATCGGCTTCGTCGTTTTCGTCGTCGCCGTCGTCGTCGTCGTCGTCGATGCAGGCGGGGGCTGACGACGACGACGATGACGAATACGACCACGAAGACGACGACGACGTCGACGAAGACGAAGACGAAGACGAAGAAGCTTAAGCAGAAGCAGGAGCAGAAGCAGGAGCATAAGCATAATAATAGTAAGAATAACAGTTGTAATACTAAATAACCAAAATCCCAAGAATACCAATAATCATCATGCTAATACTAGTGCTAATAATAGCGATAATAACAAGGAGAAGGTGGAGAAGGAGGATAAGGAGGATAAGGCGAAGGATATTGAGAAGGAGAAGGAGAAGGAGCAGGATACTACAAATAATAATACTAACAATGATAATATCAATACTATCTATAACAATAAGTATACGATGAAGAATACGATGAAGAATACGAATAAGAAGCCGAAGAAAAAAAGGAGAAGAAGGAGGAGGAGGAGGAAAAGGATCTCGTCTCCTGCTGCTGGCCCTCCCCTCGGGCGCCGGCCACCAGGGCGACGACGGCGGCGAGCGGCGGCGGCGGCGGCGAAGACGACGACGACGAAGACGACGACGACGCCGACGACGACGACGACGACGACGACGACGACGACGACGACGGCGGTGACGGCGAGGGCGGCGGCCACGGCGGCGCCACGGCGGCGACGTCGGCGGCGGCGGCGCGGGGCACTCGCGTGGGCCTCGCGCCCCCGCCGCGCCGCCAGGGCGGCGGCGGCCGTGGGGAGCTCATGCGCCAAGGCGGCTCGTCGCCGCTGCCGCCCCCACCCCCGCCGTGCCGCTACCGCCGCCGCCGCTGCCACCGTCGCCGTCGCCGCCATCGTCGTCGTCGTCGTTTTCGTCGTCGTCGTCGTCGTCGTCGTCGTCGTCGTCGTCGTCGGCGTCGCGTTCGGCTCCCACCGGGGGAGGGGGCGGGGGGAAAGGGGCGGCGGCGCAGGAGGAGCAGGTGGTGCTCGATCTTGGAAGTTTTAATCCTCGGTTCTGGGCGTAGCCGCGCCGCGGGTTCGGCGGAGGTCGGCAAGCAGCCTCTGCTTCCTCCTCGTGGGGTCCCCTCTGCGGAGGTCCCTGGACGTCCCTGGCTTCGGGGGAATTTCTTGGATTTATGGGCCCGTCATCGGGCCGTGGGACCATCAGAGACTGAACCGGAACGAACAATCGCCCCCAGGGAAGTGGTCGCTCAGCCCTCGGCCCTTGGCAGCGCGCTGCGCGGGTACTGAGCACCGGGGTGCGCCCAGCAGCCTCTGGAGCTGGGCGGCGGAGGCCTTCCATCGCACAATACAAAACGCCATAAAACATAAACTCTTGGCGCTCAGCGCGGGTTCCTTGGGTCCGCGCTGGGCCCCCCCCGGCGGCGCCTCTGGCGCCGCCCCTGGCGCGCTCCACGCGCCAGGGAGAGGGGTCCAGCGCAGATCCAGACTTATCATGTCCAGATTTCCATTTTCCATAGTCATGCCGAGCGGAGCGCCCCAAATCCCATATTTACGCCGCCTTTTTTCTCTCCTTCCATTTCAGGAGCCAGCGCCTCCCCCGCGCGGGAGGAGCCGTGCCGCCACCCCAGTTCTCAGCAGAGCGGGCGCCCCTGGAACCGCAGAGGGCGCCCGTGCGCACCACGAGCCGTGCCCGGCCGGGGCCAGCCTCCGGGGCCCTGCTGTGGTGCGCATCGACGGGGGAAAGACGGCGTGAACATATGTTTTTCGGAGTCCTCCTCCTTCTCCTCGTCCTCGTCCTCGTCCTCCTCCTCCTCCTCCTCCTCGGCCTTGTCCTTGTCCTCGTCATTGTCCTCGTCCTCCTTCCTCTCCTCCTCTTCCTCCTCCTCCTCCTCCTCATCCCCATCCACATCCTCATCCTCATCCTCGTCCTCCTCCGCCAGAGCTCGGGTTTGCCGACGCTCGATGACGAGTGCGTCCTGGGTTTTGACGGTCCAGTTTACGTGGGATGCTTACAGCGAGAGTTCGCGCCACTGGGTCTCGTCATTTTCATGTTGGTCCCGTCAGGCCAACTCGAGCCCCCGAACCCGAGTCTTACGTGTTCCCGAATCGAAGGAGGAAAGACGGTGTGAACATCAACTCTTTGGAGTTCCGCGCAGGTTTCTCGGATCGGTGCCGGGCCCCCCTCCCTGGCGCGCGGAGCGCGCCAGGGACGGCGCCAGAGGCGCCGCCAGGGGGTCGCGGCGCCGATCCGAGAGATCCGCGCGGAGCTCCGATCGTTAGTGGTGGTGGGTCGTGTTTTCGTGCCTCTGCAGCGCAGGCCCCTCCCGGCTAGGCTGGGAGGGGCCCGCGTGCGGGACGCCCCGGGGCCTGGTGATTGGCCCCTGCCAGGCACGGCTGGTGGAGCGCGTGGGTGCCCCCAGCGTGCGGGGCCCCTCGCGGAGCTGGCCCTCCTCCTCCTCCTCCTCCTCCTCCTTCTTCTTCTTCCCGCAGCCCTTGGGGACCAATGTCTGAGGTGTCCACGCATGCATACGTCAGCGGTGAGATAGGCGGCAAGTGTAGCGGTGGACGAGGAGAGCAGCAATGGCCAGCATCAACCCGACTCGCAATACAAATCGAGCGGGGCATACAGATGGGCAACTGACGCCTCCAGCCATGCATCCCCAGGAGGCGTGGGGGCACAGCGTTGTGAGGCTGCCTGCGTGATGACAGCAGCTGCGTAGACTTCGAACTGGCTGCTGTCAGTAGGGGCCATGATCGGCATGGCATTCATGCACAGGCACTGACGGTCCCCCATGGGCTCACATCTCGACGTGACCGTCGGGGACGTATCTTGCAGGGAGCACAGGAACCTGACCTCGGGGACCTTCCACATGCAGGGAAGATTGGCTTGCGGAGCAGGTGGGTTTAAAAAGAGCAGCACCGCCAGGCCCGAGGACGCCGCACACAGCGCAAGCGTCAGTGCCGCCCTCAAACCGGCATTGTCGAGCTCCAGCTGCTTCCACTCCGAGGGCGACCTGGCAGAAATTCCCCACGGCTCATCGCAACTCCTTAAAGGCCTGCACTCACCGCCCTTGACTTTGTAGCGGGGGGTGGGGTCCCACGAGGAAAGGAAGAAATCCGCCACGAGTCCAATGACACGCCCAGCAAGAATGAGATCACTAATGAGCAATAGCTCCTTATGGAGTCCCTCAGTGGAGTCCTGAAAAAGCTCGCGAATATTAATAGACAAAACAAAAACATTCATGCCCACCATGGCACTGGACTTCTCCGCTCTGTCCTGGATGTCACCTTGACTCCTGGGAGCTGCACGGAGGATCACAATGTATTTAGTGCCAGGGGCCACAGGCATGTGGACCTCTGCCTGCGTGGGCATCTCTTCCTGGATGCATACTGGTTGGCACGAAATTCTCGGCATGCAAGTGGGAAGGCCCTTGGAGGCAGCCGCTCCCCTCAGCCTAGGTCCCATCGTGAGGACAGGCGGGAGCTGCGCGGACTCCGCATAATGGCCTTTCTCGCGAAGCGTGCGTGCTAGCTCCGCGTCCTCCGCCTTAGCCGCCATCAGTGGTTCGGGGCTCATCGGTGCGATGACGGCCATAAGGTCCGCCAGGCACTTCGATGAGCCATGCCGAACGTGTTTAAGCAATCTGAGATGCGTGTGGAAGTTGAGACCGCAAGCCATGCACACAGTGCCTGAAGCATAACTGGGGGCGGGATCCAGGTGGGGGTGGCACTTCGAGCGATGGGAGGCCCAAGCGCCCTTGGTGGCCAACACCGCCCCACAGTCCAAGCAGGGATACAAGGCGAGAACCGACGGCGGACGCAGAAACGGCGGGAGCGCAAGACCCTTTGTGATGCAACATTTACGCCACCCGTCTTTGAATTCTTCGTGGCGCTGATCGTCCAAAAACTTGGCCCTGGCAGCCGATTCAGCTTGCTTGCAAATTCGCTTCCAGAACTTGTTGCTGCTAGACCTCAGGAGCCACAGCCACCAAGCAGGGGGCCCCGACGGTAAGAATGCCCTGTCCAGATTCACGTGTTTGCTGAGCCATATCAGGTCATCGCAACACAATGCGGACCATGATTCAGGCAAGGAGGCTAACTCGTCCAGGATCGCCAGCAGACACGCAGGCGCCGATGTGAGAAGCCTGGGGAGAAATCGCAGCCGCCTGAGCCTCAGTACCAGCTCGACGGGCAAGATCTCACATTTGGCAAAAACTCTATGGTCTGCAGCAACCTTGCCAGAGCCAGCGTCGTACCCAAGCCCAGCCGCCAATCTAAACGGGCTCAAATAGTTGTGGGCAAGGGTCGCCATCTGTTTCACGTTTAACTTGTGCCAGGTGAGGGCATTAAACAGAAGGTGCGACGTGCGCAAAGACGTAACAAAAATTAACTTGGCCCTTAAATTGACTTGCTTCCTGGGAAAAACAGTGCGCCTCAGTACCCCTAGGGGACGTCGCTGCTGATGACAACGGTGCGCCAGCTCAGGTCCCAGAGAGATTTGATGGTCCCGGTAACTTCCCAAGTGTTTGTAGGTTCTAGTGAGGCACAGGGAGACACCTAAGGAGGGGGCGAGAAGGCCAGTGGCAGCCAAGGCTGCGCACTCCCCTCGTGCCTTCCTGGAACCTGTGCCGCTGAAGAAGGCCATGAGCTCCGTCTTGCCCGCCTTCCAGTTCATGGTGAACCCCCTAGACTTGGTTTCTTCGCACATGATCGTGACGAGGGCGATGGCCGCCTCCTTCCAGAGCCTAGCGTCTAACAGCTCGATGCCGTTGACGAGGTCATCCATGAAGGCAGGATCCCATACGTCTTCCTCTACATGCTCGTGTTCACGCCCTCTGAAAATCCTCTGAGACGGGACCACATCCTTAGTCTTCTGAAGATATCCCAGGGATGCTAATCTACTGTTGACCGCGATGATGATTGGGTCGAAGGCTATGATGAACAGGAGGTCTGCTAGTGGCATGCCTGGTCTCGTACCTAGGCGGGGGAGACGACCCTGGTACTCCCCCGCACTTGGAACCAGTTGCATTCCATCACGTCAACCACTGCTTCCAGAAGGTGCTTACTTCTCAGTCCGTCTAGGGCTCCAGGCTTGGCGACTAGGGCATGGCACAGGGGCTCCAGACAACTAGGTATCTCCAAGCCCGTTAGCGTGTTCTGGATGTCCTCGCTGCTCTGGGCCATTCTGGCAACGAACCCTCGGATGACCGAGTAGAATGCCGCCTTTAGATCGGTGTACAGCGACAAGTATGTGCGCTTCCTAGCTTTGGCAGCCAACATGGCCGACCGAAGATGCAAGGATGCAATGTCAGTGCCGCGCTGAGGGAGAGCTCCCTGCTGGACCACCGACAGCATGTTCATCGTTGCCTCTAGAAGTTTACTCCTGAGGAAGGCATGGTGCAACTTCGCCGTGTGGCATCCCAGCAGGATGCCTCTGTAGTGCTCCAGGGGTTCGGGGGACCCAGATTTGTGTAGATCACATTGCCAACCTCCTTTGAACAGCAGGGGCTCTCTGGACGCCATGTCAACTTTCACGAACAACGGCAGCAATATCTGCGTGCATTCATGCGGAGCGACCTGGAAAAGATCATTGCTTAGCCCGTCAGGCCCAGCACCTCTCCTCTTGGCTGCCTTCATGATGTCGTGCTTGAGCCTGCGGAAGGGGGTGATCATGTCCAACTCCCTGGGATATAAATTTCCACGCTCAGGGAGGGCGTTGTATCTCTCAACCAGTTCTTCCCAGCTGAGTGCCTGCCCATTCTCAATTACAGTGAAATAATCAGTGAGGGCCTCCGAGAGATCTCCAGATGTGGCAAGAACCTCGCCCTGAGAACCTCGTCGGATCCTAAGCCCGTCGACTTGGAACTTGGAGCGCTTTCCCCCAAACCTTTGCAGCTGGCATAGCACTCTCCACTCCACTCTACTCTCGTTTGAGGACCTAGCGTTGCACAACTGCTGCGCAAGGTCTTCTAGCAGTTCATTGCGCGAGAGCTTCAAGGCCCTTCTCAGGGCCGGCTTCGACTTGACCAGGAACTCGAGCATGTGTGCGGCTAGCTCGCTTGCCGCCAAGATCTGCTTATCCCACTCAGCGAAAGCCTGGAAAAGCTCAGAGACCAGGAGGTCCAGCTCGAGATCGGTGATGTTCTGGGGGGCCCCCGCCTCCAGCGCCGCGGCGACCAGCCTCCTGAGCCCATTAGAGTCCTGCTTACCCCAGAGACGCCACGCCTGCCGAACTTGCCTTCTGAAGATGATAATGCCCAGAAGAGCCTCTGAAACATATGGCCTGATCGGAGTACGCGCGGGTTTAGGGAAGCAAGCTTGTGCACCCACGGACATGTATTGAATGATGTCGTGCAAGTGCTGATTCATGTCGACCTGGTGAGGCACCGTGGGAAACGCTGCCAGGTGCATCCTGAAGGCTGCTGCCTTATCAGGGTCCTGGGTGCCCCTAGCGTCGTAGCCGCTCTGTTGTTGCGCTGCTTTGGTGGAGCCCTGGGACTCGAAGCGCATGAAGACAGGATAATGATCCTTGCCAGTGCAAAAGGAATCAATATCATATCGTACTTGATGTTGCCCCAATGCGGGAATCATGTCCTGCTCAACCGCAATGTAGTCTATTCTGTGTGGCGTTTCAGACTTCGTCGAGACAAACGTGTACGAGTCCTTGCTGAGAGAGGGGACTAGCGTGTTAGCCGCAGCTAAGCCCGTCTCCAAGAGCATGTCATGAAGCAGCCCGCCCGATTCGTCCTCATCTTGCCTGAATCCTTCGCTGCCCACTGCCTCAGACACAATGCTGCCGAGCCTGGCATTCGCGTCCAGGAAGGCCAACTGTACTTTCCATTTATGGCAGATCCCAATGAGGTCCCGCCACCACTGTTTCCTCTGCTGCGAGGTATACTCGTCACCGTTGTGCAGCGCATGGGCAACCAGGATGACCTTCCTAAAGAGTGGGGCACAACAGCCAACCACTAGGTGCCTCTGGGTAGCGTACAACGGTCTAAAATGTTTCTGCTCAAAGAAAAGCTCCTCGCCCCCACGTCGCCCATAGGGTAGGTGCAGTGAGACCCAAAGCTCGACACCCAAGTTCTTGCCACCATCGGATCCCGAGGAAAGCACAAAGTATCCAGCAGAACACCTTTCCCCCGACGGATTTCTCGCCTCCTGCACCCCAATGATGTGGCACTGCTCTTGAGCAAACTGCAACCTGAGAACCTCTCCCGACGTTTTGGCGCGTCTTGCCGCCGTGGCCTCCGCGTCCCTGCCTGTCTTGGCGTTGAAGGTGGCAAGCCTCGCGCTGATACTGAACTGGCAAGACTTGGGGGTCGTCTTCTGCGAGGGTTGGGATCCCATAGTATCCCTTAGCGTCTCCACCGACACTTGAGGGCGCCCAGGATACCGAAATGTGTTGTCGGGGCCTATAGGGTACGCTTCTCTTGTGGCCGCAGGTGCCTCCTTTAGCCACCACCATTCGAGGTCGTTCGTGTACCTGAGTGCCTCTCGCAAGGCCGGCGGGGGTGAGCACCCAGCCGCTCGGTCCGATCGTGCAAGACTGTCTGCCAACTCATTCCAAGGATGCCCAGAGTGACCGCATACATGCAAAAGCAAAGTGCCGTGTCTCCTGAGCGCACACTGGTATATATGGTATGTAAGCCAGGCCAGGTGTTGGTTCTCCGACGGGACCTCCAAACCCAAGGATATGTTGACAGCCGACTGGTTATCGCAAAAAATGGCCAGAGCTGGGGGGGAGTGCACCGTGTTCGGCCCGAAGAAACCCAAGATCCAGAGTGAGCTCCATAATATCCCCATGAGCTCGATAGTCGTGCTAGTGACGTCGTCCCTTTCGAACTGCATTGCTGTGGATTCCCACGCGCTCATTTTTTGCCACCCCAGGAAGCTCACCGCGTCGTCAGGCGAGATCGCGACAGCAGCAAAGGCCCAGGCTGAGTCCCTGAGCGTCTTTCTGTACGAGGCGTCGACATAGATATGTACTGTTCTCGCTCTATGTGCCCCGCGCGCAGAGATATCCAGAGCAAATTTGGCAGTGTGATGTAAGGGAATATCTCCAAAATCGTCATTGCAAAGCTCAAACCAGTTGATGTTCTGGAGTAAAAACCTGATATATCCTGTCCGCTTCCTGAAAATCACAGTGCCCACTGCCATTGCTCTCAGGATACTGGAAAAGTAAAGGGAACAGACGAAGGGAGGTAGTATACCCACCGTCCTCCCTCAACGCCATCGCACTCCCCCCGGCAACTGCTTCGAGCTGCTCCCTGTTTGGAGCGGGGTGCGGCGGCGGGGGGGGAGGGGCAGTCACCACCGCAACTGTAATTGACGTTTGATTGGCCTCGTGTCCTCGCACCCCATGTGCAGCGTGCTGTACTTCGCGAGGACGAGGCAAGAAAAGATGCTCCTTCGAGGCCTTGCCCCGCAAGCGATACCTCGTTCGGCCGTTGGACCGAGTGGAAGCTGATGATGAGTCCTCAGTGGCATCACCTGAAGTGGCTGCCGAAGAAATATTGCCTGGCTGCGAATTCCCAAGACCACATCCCCTGGTCGAGATATCCGAGGCATGGGCCGACCTAAGAATCGGCCTAGTGAAACAGGTCCGAGAAAGCGTGCCCCTGGCTTGTCGGACAATTATAGGTGCATGCGCTTCAAAGCGATTCACTTCGACAGTGCCCCATGAGACCCTGCTGGGCCTTACAAGTTGGACCCGTCTTCCAGCTCGTAACCCTGGCACTGCATCTTCTTGGGGGGGGACCTGTTGGGCGAGTCTCCCATGTCCCTCTCTTTGTTCTCCTCCTCCTCTAGCGGTCGGGTCCTCGAAGCCGCAGGAGGTGCATCCGCTGCTGATGCCGCGGGCACTGCCGCAGGCGCTGCCGCTGCTGACGATGCTGCCGTTGAGGATGTTGCTGCCGCTGCTGCTGCTGCTGCCCACGCGGGGGGGAACAACGCCGCTGGCACTGGTTGCGGAGGATCCACTGGCGATCCAGGCGACCTCTGCGCCGGCGGTGGTGTGGGAGAGCGCTGTGTCTGACTGATCAGGTCGATGGAGGCCCCCTGGATGTGCTGCAAGATGTGCACTGGCCCAGGTATCATTTCCTCCATCACCATTGGCTGCGTCGCGATCAGTAGCTCTTGATCTATCGGCAGGACCTCCTCCTTGGGCTCGTTCCTCTGCAGTTCTGCTGTCACCCTGGACACGCCCTTCGCCCTCGGTGTGTCTGGAACTGCCTTCTCCTCGGCCTGGGCCCTGGTTTCGGCTGAGACGCCTCTGCAGGGGGCCCTGGCTGGTTTCGGCGATGCCGACTGTCTCTTCGGCGGCGGTGTCCTTGCCACGGGAGGCTCTAGCGAGCTCGCTCTGCGCTGCGTGGGCGCCCTCGGCCCCGTGGCTGGCGCTGCACCAGGGGGGGCTTCGCCAAAACCTGGCGCCGTGGCGGCGGGGTCCCTCTGCGTGCGCTCAGGCGCCAACCCCTGAAGATCAGGGGGGCTCGCACTAGGGATCGAGAGTCCCGAGATCACCGCCCGCTGTGCCTTCTGAATCGTCTGCGCATCCATGAGGACATCACCTGCTGCTGCACCGATGCCGACTCCCAATACCCTGGCCAGGGCGAAGGCATGGAAGTTCTGGCCCGTCTGCATCCTCGAGAGGTGTTCCTGGATGGCTAGCTGTTGGGCCTGCACGGCTCTCATCTGCTCCGTCATCGCAGTGATGGCAGCCGCCGTTGGGCCCTCTTGCCCCTCCGCACGCAGTCCACTGTGCCATGCTGCGCGCGGGCCGTCGGGCTCTGTAGCCTTCGGCGCAGCGGCTGCAGTGGCTGGCTGGCTGCGCGGCGCCCCTGAGGCTGCCCTTGGTGCTGCCTTCTGGGGTGGCTGATATGCCTGAGTCTGTGCCATGGGCTGATTGGGCGTTGGTGGCGGCGGCGGCGGCACTCTGCTGGCAATTGCTTCCGCCGCGGCCTTGGCTGACTGAGCTTTTTCCTCCGCCTGTGCTGCCGCCCTCTCAGCCGCCGCCTGCACCCACGGCCTCTGGGCACTGCTGGCTGCTCTGAGACCATGTTCACTTCCTCCTGGCGGGGCCATCAACCAGTCTTCCTCATGATCTGGTGCGTCCTCCGCTTCTCGTAGCTGCTGGATGGAGTTCTGCAGCTTCTGCACCATCAGGCAGAGCGTCGCCTCCTCGTCTAACAGCTCCTCGATCTTAGCTCGTATCTTGCCGAGCCTCTCTTTTGCGCTGATGAGCTGGGCCTTCAACTCATGCAACTGTTTCTCTGAGCCCTTGCATGCACTCATCATGTACTTGAGCACCCCTATGTCGAACTCCAGGGCTGGATCCTCCTTCCCTGCGTCACGGACCGCGACGAGGAGGTTGGCGAACTTCTGGAGCTTCGACTGGGCCCTTGACTTGTAGAACTTCAGCTCGTCCGCCTCTGGTGGCGGCGGCTCCCACACCGTGATGTTGGCAATCGCTTCATCAGGTGCTGCAACAGGAATCTGTGCGATCAACTCCCTTATGCTGGCGGACTTCTTCTGGTCCCTTTTTCTGCTGGCCGAACGTCTGGTGGGATCGGGGCGAGGAGCCCACACGTTGCCACATGAGCATGTCCACTGAGAGTTAGGATTTTTTGTCTCGCACTGCCTGCATGTCCAAGTACCTCCACCCATCGTGCTGTGATGCGATTCGAGGAGGCGCTTGGCCTGGAACACACTGAGGAGAAGGCGAGCTCGCCCTCGCTGTGCCCGCTGCCTCTTGTGCCAGGCTGGCTCGGGGGAGCCCCTGCGGCGCCCCGAGCGCGCCGTGGGTCGCGCGCGCCCTCTGGTGCTCAGCCGCCGGCCTAGCCGCGGGAACTTTCACTAGCAACTGCCGTGAGGGGGGCGCGGCGCCTGAGCCCTGTGCTCCGCCAAAATGGCCTGAGCCCCAGTGGCTTCTCCTCCTCCTCCTCCTCCTCCTCCTCCTCTTCCTCCTACTCCTGACCCCCAAGGGCCTTACCCTTATCCTTCTCCTTATCCTTCTCCTCCTCTTCTTCCTCCTCCTCCTCCTCCTCCTCCTTCTCCCAGGTGGGGTCAGAGCAGGTGGGGTCGCAGGATCGCGCCGCATCGGTGATGCGACTCGATGTGGGGCCCGATCGGCTCCACGCTGGTGTCGTCAGCTCAGACGTGCGCCGTCCTGATTCTTAGGAAGGGCTTCCGCGCTGTGAGGGCGGAACAATCGTATGTGCTAGAAGTGTATACGCGTTGTTATGGGAGTTTGACGATTTTGGCCTCTTGGAGGCCTCCTGGGAGGCCTCTTGGAACGTCTTTGGCGGCCTCTTGGGCCGTCTTCGGCCCATGTTAGGCGTCTTGGAATGATCGTTTGGCCCAAGTTAGGCGTCTTGGAACGATCTTTCGGCGTCTCGGGGCCCTCTTGGACTGCCTTGGGGGCCTCTTGGGCGGCCCCGACCTCCAAACGCAGCCCGGGCAAAAGGAGCCCTGGAAGGGCCGGACCCCCCTGGTGAGCTTGGGACGGACGGCCCCCCCTCCAAATCGACCAGACTGGGCTTCGGGGGGGGGGGGGGGGGGAGGGGGAAGCATCTCACACGCCGATGATCACTAAGGGGTCGGCGGATTTTTTCAGGACGGCGTCCCTGGAAGTCCCGACCCTTTCCCCGGGGCCGGTTTTTCGTCCTGAGTCGTTTTCTGACGGTCCCGAGGCTCGGCGAGGGCCCCCCGGGGCCGAAAATGGTCAAACATCTCCCGCCCGGATTTTTGTTTCCGACGCGATCATGTTTGGGGGTGCGACTCAATGTGGGGCCCGATCTGCTCCACGGGGGTGTCAATGCATCGGCGATGCGGCGCGATCCTCTGGCCCCATCTGCTCGGGCCCCACCTGGGCGGCATCGATCTGCGAGCTGCGCGCGGCCGTGGCGAGGGGAGTCCCCCCCTCCCCCCCCGAATGGCCCCTCCATCTACGTACCAGGGCTGGACCTAAACGGTGTTTTGGCGATTTCGTGGGCCGTTTTCCTTTCGATATCGTTTGGCGGTAAAGGCGGATTGAAGACGAGACGCGGGAAAACGGAGACAAAACGAAAAGGAAAAATCACCGTTTCGGTCCAGCCCTGCCATCTACCTCGGGAGCGAAGGCGTCGGTGCCGTCGTCGAGGAGGTCTGGGGTCCCTCCCTCCTCCATCCCTCCCAAAATAATCGCTCGCCCCCCTGGACTTGCACAGGTGGGGCGTTCTGACTACAGGTCGGAGGAGAATCCAGCTGTGGCGCCGACGAGCCTCTCGCAGGGCCGGAAAAGACCAGCAGTGCGCCCAACAACCTCCAGATCGATGTCGTCGTCCACTTCGTATTTTCAGCCTCAGGCGGACTTGTTTTTACAATCCGCGGGCGCCTCAGAGATCTCGATCCCCTCCCCGGTGGGCAGTTCCTCTCCTCGGGTTCGTTCTGATGGTCCGGGGGCCCAGAAACGACCCCCCGAAGCCGAGATCCCGATCGAATGTGTGATCATTCAAACGACGAGACGTGACGATCAGTTGTTTTTCCTCTGCCTAAGTTTTCGCGGCTCCAGGTCGTTCGTCGGCAGTTTGAAAGGATAACGGCTGCGGTCGCGGGCTGACTGCTCGCGCCAGACTCGTGGGGGAAGCGCTGGGATTGTCGAAGTCAGTCCGTCGGAGCTCTGGGAGCCTGCCATGTGCCTTTTGGCGCGGGTATTGGCCTTGCCTGCTGTTTCTGTTTGTTTGGCTCTTCCTGCGTGCCGGGGAGCGTGCGTTTTCGGCTCGCCTGCCGTGCGGGAGCGGCCTCGGCCTCGGTGCCACGAGGTGTGTGGTATGCGCAGACGAGGAGGGGCGAGGAGGGGGGAGACGTTTGACGAGGAGGTGTTACGAGGGGGAAGACGTCGTCGTCGTCGTCGTCGGTTCTCGGCGGGTTGTCGTCGCTGTGGCTGGACGTGCTCGAAAGGCGGGTCAGGATGGACCCTGCGAGGGATCCAGGGAATGATTTTTAACGGTTTGGTCGGATGAGCAGGGGGAGGAGGAGGCGGAGGAGGAGGAGGAGGAGGCGGAGGAGGAGGAGGCGGAGGAGGAGGAGGAGGAGGAAAGATGATGATACTGAAGCGTAGAACGTCGTGCCAGTCCGCGTCCTGGAGCTACCTGTTGCCAGTGATTCCAGATTCCATGTCCCATTCCTCGGTCGTGCCTGTTTGAGCACTTCATTCTTACCATTCGTCCGCTCCTCCCTCCTCACCTCCTACTTCTCTCGTCCTCCTCCCTCCGCCCATGTTTTTGCTGTCGGCGTCGGCGGCGACGCTGACGACGACACCTCCCCGACAACTCCGAGGGTGCGTTTTGGCTAGAGTCTCGTGGCGGATCCAGCCGTGACCACAAGGGCGCCCCCGACGCCGAGAAACCTCCACTGGATCCTCGACGGCGACGGCGACGATGACGACGACGACGACGACGACGACGGCTGCGACGACGACGAAGACGGCGATGACGCCGACGACGACGACGACAAGGGCGGCGGCGGCCACGGCGGCCACGGCTGCGGCTGCGGCGTCGGCGGCGACCGACCCCCGGGAGCCTCCGAGAACTTCCGAGAATCTTCGAACATGTTCGACAAGTTTCGAACTCCTTGAACACTTCCTGAACAAGTTGCGAAAACTAGAGCAGGGCGCCGACGACAACGACGAGGGCCGGCGGCGTGCTGCCTCAAGGCGGAGCAGGGAGCGCCTTGTCGGCGGGGTCGCCGCGGTCTGCTGGCTGGGGCTCATCGTCCCCGAGCAACGCGGAGGCGCGGCGTCGTCGCCGTCGTCGAGTTGCAGAACGGGTTCCTGAAGGTTTGTTTGTATGCCGGAGAGGTTTAGCTTTTCGGAATTCCGACTCCCAGGGGTCTGTGTTCGCCGGCGACGCCATCGACGCATTCGCCGACGTCGCCGCCCTCGCCGTCGCCCTCGCAGCCGCCGTCGCCGTTGCCGTCGCCGCCGTCGCCGTTGCCGTCGCCGCCGTCGTCGTCGTCGTCGTCGTCGTCGTCGTCGTCGTCGTCGACGTCGTGGTCGTGGTCGTCGTCGCCGTTGCCGCCGTCGCCGCCGCCGTCGCCGCCTCCTCCGTCGTCGTGGTCGTCGTCGTCGTCGTCGTCGTCGCCGTCGCAGCCGCCGTCAACGACGCCGACCTCCATTGTCGAGACGCCGTCCGCCCCCCCCCGTCCCCGATCCTCGAGCCTTGGTCCTCCCCTCGCCCCCCCTCCTCTCTCCGGCTCCTCCCTCTTGCCGTCCCCTCCCTCAACAACCTACACACTACGCATACGACTGTCCTTTCGCCCCTGATGACTTTCGGAAGATGGCCGTCCCCCCTCCGCGTACTGATTTTTACACGCGGTTCCGGGGAAATGGGCTTTCGCTGCTTTTATTTGTTCAGAATGTTGTTCCCGCTGAGGCGCTGGCCTCATGTTTGGGTTTCCGCTCGTTCCGAATCGTGCTCCCGCTGCAGCGTTGGCCTCATTTCCGCGCTTCGCTCGTTCCGCATCGTGTTCCCGCTGCAGCGCAGGCCTTCCTTCCAAATAGGCCCAAATTTTAGAAAATGGTCCCCCGAAAAAAAAACATCGGAAGTGATTACACATTCGATGCCGATTCGTTGATTTTTTGAGCCGCAGAAGCCTCCCACTTTGGAGCGTCGTCTTTTTCAGGAAGTATCAAGCGGGAGCCCTGTTTCTGCTTTGAGAAGGCGATGTTGGAAGCAGAGCCAGCGGGTGATTTCCATCAGCCCCACCTTGTGTGGAGCTTTTCGGGGAGCCCAAGGAGCTAGACACGGAGCCACGACTCCAGACTGGTCCAGACCTCTCGAAGACGATCCATTTACCCTCCAAGGAACCCGGCGCCATGCCATGACACGCTGTGCGGTGTTTTTTCTTTGCGCCGCTGTGCGATGCCACGCTTTGCGCTTCACTGCGCAATGCCACGCCATGCTATAGCATGCTACGCTCTGCCATGCTCTTCTACGCCATGCCATGCCTTGCTCTACCATGCATCGCGTACCCTCTCGCGATCATTGCCTTGCTCGGCATCCGACTGTGCGAATGGGGAGAATATCTACGCCATGGTAAGGGATGGGAGGAAGGGGTGGGACGTCAGATCTAACGCGAGCGCATCTAGCTTGCTCCTCCTCCTCCATCCTCCCCCCTCCGTCCCTCCCCTCCCTCCCCCCTCCCGTCCCTCCCCTCCGTCCCTCCCTCCCTCCTTCTCCTCTTCCTCTTCCCCTCTCCCTCCCTCTCTCCCCCCCTTCCTCCCTCCGCCGCCCTCGCCGTTTTCCGCCCTCGCCAATCAACCCCCCTCTCCACTCCTCCTCTTCAGGCCAGCGCTTTGGAGGCATAGCCCCCTCCTCCCTCCGCGGCCCTCGCCGTTTCCCTCCCTCGCCAATCAACCCCCTTCTCCACCCTTCCTCTTCAGGCCAGCGCTTTGGAGGCATAACCCCCTCCTGCCTCCGCCTCCTTCTCCCCCCTTCCATCCCCTCCCCCACTCCACCTCCTCTGCTAACTACCCTCGCCGCCATCCCTCGTCAAGCTCCTTCGATTCCTCCTCTTCATCCCTCCTGCCAAGGTCAGCGCTTTGGAGGCATAGCCTCCCCCTCCATCCTTCCCTCCCCTCCCTCGCTCCGCGTCCTCCGCCACCCTCGCCGTCCTCCTCCCTCGTCAACCTCCCTCACCTCCTCCTCGTCAGCCCTCCCGCCAAGGCCAGCGCTTTGAAGGCATAGTGCGTCCAGCTGCATGCAGGGGGCTGCTGCTGTCAGAGACATCGAGGCCTGGAGCCGAAGGTTTCGGGTTGGGGTCGGGTCAGCCAACCTGGCCTTCATCATCAACCGCCGAGTGTCCTCTTCAGCCCTCTCGTCCTCCTCGGACATCCTCCCCCCTGCGGGGGCGCGCCCCGTCGCAGACGCAGTCCCCGAGCTTCGGCGGCGCGGAGGGCGGCTCGCCGTGCAGCGCGGCGGCGGGCCCCACCAGCCCCGGCCGCGGCGCTGCGGAGGACGCCCGCGGGCGGTCGCCGCCGCCGCGGCGGGCCGCCAGGAGGACAAGGGCTGGGACGAGGACCATGGTGGTGGTTGTCGTGTTGGTGATGGTAAGGTTGTGTTGGTGTTGGTGATGATAGTGATGATAGTGGTGGCGATGCTGCTGCTGCTGTTGCTGCTGTTGTTGCTGTTGTTGATGATGATGCGGATGATACTGATGATGATGTTGATGATGCTGCTGATGATGATGCTGGTGATGATGAGGATGCTGATACTACTGATGGTGATGGTGATGGTGATGATGATGATGATGATGATGATGATGATGATGATGATGATGATGATGATGATGATACGGATGATGATGCTGATGACGCTGCTGAGGATGATGATGCTGAGGATGATAATGACGATGCTGACGGTGATGATTGTGATGATGATGATGATGATGATGATGATGATGATGATTATGCTGATGATGATATTGCTGCTGATGATGATGATACTTATGATGCTGATGATGATGATCATGATGATGTTGATGATGACGATGATGGTGATTATTATGCTGATGATGCTGATGCTGCTTCTGATGATCATGTTGGTGATGATGATGATGATGATGATGATGATGATGATGCTGATAATGTCGATGATGTTGGTGATGCTGATGATTATGAGGAGGAGAAGGAGGAGATAGAGGAGGAGGAGGAATAGGAGGAGGAGGAGGAGGAGGAACAAGATGAGGAGGAGATCGAGGAGGCGGAGGATGAGCGAGGCTGTCACAGGAGGCCTCTGGAGACCCTTCGGAAGCTGGACGATGCCAGGTTGGAGCACCTCCTAGTCCAAGGCGACGTCCTGGAGGACGAAGTCCTGGACGACGTCCTGGACGACGCCATGCGAAAAGGGCTACGGGGCGCCCAGAAGACCTCGACCCTCGATTTGCGCTGGAGGCCGAGGCCTTCTTGCATATTGTCCCGTAAATGCATTGGCCGAGAGCGCTAAAGCGACGAGGCCAGACCGAGGTTAGCTGAACTCCTCGCGGGCCAGTGCCACGTTGAAAACATCGTCTCATGTTATCGTGTTTTAGACATTATTGCATGTTGTCCCGTACATGCATCGTCTTCGCCGCCCAGCATCGACCTGCGTTTAGTGTCTTTGTTCTGGCGCGCTTGTATTCGCGATGCAGTGCTTCACATTTTTCCTTGGCCTTCGTATCATGTGGATGTTCTGCCGATGTGCCGTCTAGGCGCGGCTTCTTTTCTTGATATCTCTCTCTCTCTCTCCCCCTTCGGAAGCTGGGCGTCCTGGACGACGCCAGGTTGGAGCACATCCTTGCCGTTGTTTCACCACGTGGGCCGACCTCTCCCGAAGCGCATTCGGACAGGGTGCCGAAGCGGATCTAGCCGTGGTGACGAGACCCCTCCCAGGTGGCACAGCAAGAAGCGTCAACACGGCCCTTGCTCCTTCGTCCCTCGGAGGGATGAAGGTGTGAGGAGGGAAGGGGAGGAGTGCATTCCCTCATTCCTCCCTTGCTCAAGGCAAAGGGAGGAAGAAGAGGGAGGAAGTCCCCTCCCCCTTTGTAACGCTTTACATTGCGCACAGACTGTCGGGAATTTTGAGTCAGCGTGTCACTCCGCCGGTTCTGGCCCACTCCTTCTCGGCGCGACACGCTACCCACATCCCAGTCCCCAGGCGTCTGTGTCCCGAGCTTTTCCGAGCCTCCCCCACCCGCAGAGCGGAGCGACGGGCTATCCACTCCCGAGGCATAGTGTGTCTCCGGGGCCGCCGCCGCAACACGCGATACTCTCCTGGCAAGCAACAACAGAGCCACACTGTGTTGGCGCATATCGGGGCTCGAGTGGCCAGCTGCACATGTCGCTGCTTGATTGTGCGAGATCATGAAGATATTCACTGCTGAACTGTCCTTTCTTTCAAACTTTTTACGGAATTCTGAGGTCAGAATTCGGGTGCCACTCGTAAGCTACATGATGTATATTCCATTGCAGTGCGTCTGTTCGTGCTCTGCTTCCTGTCAGCTTTTGCATGGTGTATCGCCGCTACTGCTTTGGCTCAAGGCCAACTCATCTGTTGCTCTTCTGGAACACACGAATATCCAACAAATCCTGATCGTACATGCCCCCTGGTAGTGCCAGCTGGTCTGGTCTCAACCCCCGATTAGATTGGGCTGATGCCAACACCCCAACCCGTTCGCTCGCCGCTGGAGGCAGCGTCAGGGGTGGTGAGATCGCCCAGGACCAGTCGTGAGCCTCTGTCAAACAGGCAGGGGCTGTCATGTGCACCGTCCGAACCTGCCCCGACCCCCGCCCACGCCCTCGGAGTTCTGATTCTTTCGCAACATGGACACCCAGGTCTCGATCCATTTCCCAGGGCCCCCGCTCTTCATCCCGAGCCGCTTTCGGACTGTCTGGGGGCCCAAACAGGAACACACACACACACACAGAGACACTCACACACTCAGACACACACACACACACACGCACGCACGCACGCACGCACGCACGCACGCACGTACGCACGCACGCACGCACGCACGCACGCACGCACACACACACGCACACGCACGCACCCGCACACACAGACACAGACACAGACAGAGACAGACACACACAGACACACACAGACACACACAGACACACACAGACACACAGTCACACACAGACACACACACACACAGACACACACAGACACCCACAGACACACACAGACACACACACAGACACACACAATCACACACATATACACACAGACACATACAGACACACACAGACACACACATACACACAGACACACACACAGACACACAAACACACACATATACACACAGACACACACACAGAGAGACACACAGCGACACACAGACACACAGAGACACACAGAGACACACACATACACACACAGACACACACAGACACACAGAGACACACACAGACACACACAGACACACAGCCACAGACACACACAGACACACACAGAGACACACAGACACACACAGGCACACACAGAAACACACACGTACACACAGACACACACACAGACACACACAAGACACACACAGACACACACAGAGACACATATACACACAGAGGCACACACATACATACACACAGACACACACAGGCACACACACATACACACACAGACACACAGAGACACACACAGACACACACAGACACACAGGCACACATAGAGACACACAGAGGCACACAGAGACACACAGAGACACACAGAGACACACAGAGACAGACACACACAGACACGCACCGACACGCACAGACACACACACAGACACACAGACACACACAGACACTCACAGGCACACACAGACAGACACAGACACGCACAGACACACACAGACACTCACACAGACACACACACCCAGCCACACAGACACACACAGGCGCACACAGACACACACAGACACACAAACACACACAGGCACACACAGACACACACAGACACAGAGACACTCACAGGCACACACACACGCAGAGACACACACACAGGCACACACAAACACGCACAGACACACACAGACACCCACGCACACACAGAGACACTCACACAGGCACACACAGAGACACACACACAGCCAGACATACAGACACACACACACAGAGACACACAGACACACACAGACACACAGACACACACAAAGATACACACAGCCACACACAGATAACACAACCACACACACAGGCACACACAGACATACAGACACACACAGACACACACAGACACACAAACACACACAGACACACTTTTTGGTCTGCGGGGCGAGAGCGAACCTCTTCCGCTACACACAGAGACACACAGACAAACACACACAAAGACACACATAGACACACACACACACGCACAGACACACACAGGCACACACAGACACAAACACACAGACACAGACAGACACACACAGAGACACACACAGGCACACACACAGGCACACAGACACACACAGAGACACACACAGACACACACACAGACACACAGACAGACACACACACACAGACACACACACAGACACACAGAGACACACACACAGACACACACAGACACATACAGACACGCACGCAGGCACACACAGACACACACACACAGACACACACAGACACACAGACACACAGACACACACACACACACAGACACACAGACACACACACAGACACACACAGACACACACACACACACAGGCACACACAGACACACAGACACACACAGAGACACACAGACACACACAGACACACAGACAGACAGACACACACACACACACACAGACACGCACAGACACACACAGAGACACACACAGACACACACAGACACACACAGACACACATATACACAGACACACACAGACACACACACAGACACACACAGAGACACACATAGACACACACACAGACACACACAGACACGCAGAGAAACACAGACACACACAGGCACACACAGACACACACAGACACACAGAGACACACACAGACACACACAGACACACACAGACACATACAGGCACACACAGACACATTCACGCCGTAATTATTTCTCCAAGCCGCGAGGGGGTCTGGGCCCCCCCCACCACCTCCCGCCCTATGTTCAGAATGTTCCAGCGGGCCTCCCCCTGAACATGCTGGGAGCCTCTGTTCCTGTCTACCCTTGCTCGTGCAGCCGCGCGTGCCCGCCGCCACTCAGTCCTCGTGCCACGCGGGCCCGCTCGGTGTTCAGAGCCTCGCGGCAAGCCGACATGTCTCGTGCTGGAGAGAGGACAAAGTACGACCTCAGGCGTCAGGTCCAGCACACCGCATGCGACACGGGCCCCTGGTCAAGTGTGCACAGTGGACTCATCCTACATATCCACCCCACGCGTTCATCAGGACAGCCCACGGGTGGGTAGTTCAGCAGCGGCGCGTGCTTCAATTCCGTGTCCCTGGATACGATGGACCGCGTATTGTTCGTTGACGCCCTCTTCGTCAGCGTACCCTCCCCCTCCCGCCCGGCAGTTGAGGGGACCCTCCGGCGGCGGCGCGGCGCTGTCCCCTTTTGCCAGGAGCCGCCCTCCGCCGGCGCGGCGGCCGCCGGGAAGACCCGCTATCTGAAGTACCACCCCCCGGCCCCAGACGACTTCCGGAAGGCCGGCGCGCTGCAAGGGGGAGGGGGGGAGGAGGAGGAGCAGGAGGAGGAGGAGGAAGAGGAGGAAGAAGAGGAGGGAGGAGTGGCCCCGCGGCCCCCGAGTTACAACAACAACGGCTCCCGCCTGATACTTCCTCGCCGCGCTGTATTTCCAAATCGCGCTCTCGCGCAGGACGTCTTCACAATTTATACAAGAATCGCGCTTTTGTGTGGGACCTCGCATTTTCTGCAAAAGCCACGCCTTCGACGCTCAGGAATCGCTCTGCTTTTCTCCCGATTCACCTGAGAATCGAGCTATGGCTCGATAGTTCCTCGCGACTCATGCAGGACTCACGCTTCAGCAACCCGCCCTAGCGAACTGGCCGCCAGGGCCCGCTTTCAGACCCGCTCGCTAGTGCTCGCCCGCCCGATCTGCCGAAATGGTTCTACCACGTTCTTTCTGCTCCTAGCCCCCCCCTCCTGCTTATTTCTCTGGTGTTCTATCCTTGTCCCTCTCCCTTCCAGCTGTCCTCGTTTCCCTTTTGGCAGGGTCTACGCTATGCGCGTGGCAGGTAAGGAAGATATACCCCCAAGGTGGTACGAACGAAGACGAAGAGGGCGGATACCGAGAGTGTGGGATATACGTTTTAAGTGGGACGCGGGCAGATCGTATTGAGCCGTCTTAATAGGATGATTGAATTTGTTATTGTTATTGGTGTTGTTACTAGTGAAGGTAATTTGAATGCTGTGGTTGTTGTTGGTGGTGTTATTGGTGTTGCTGTTGCTGTTGCTGCTGCTGTTGTCGCTCGTGTTGTTGATGATGTTGTTGTCGTCGTTGTTGTTGTTGTTGTTGTTGAACATTATTAATTTAAAGAATAATTATTGTTGGGCCCCCTGGTGCACGCCCCCCCCCCCGCGCCTAGGCCGCAGCCACATTTTTCATCATTTTCGTGAGGAAGTCTCAGGTAAAACGATGTCATCCAGATCCGGTTGTTTTGTTGACGCCCGCTTTCCCTTGCAAAAAACACTATAAAATGAAATTTCTTGTTCTAACATAACCAAACTTCAAGAATCCTTTGAAAAAATGACACGAAGTGCACACTCGCGCGCGCAAGATGAAATCCTTCCAAAACCTTAGTTTTCGTAGCGATTTTAACATAAAAACATGAAAAACCCAATGGTTTTTCAAAAAAAAAGTTTCAAAAATTCATCTTGCGCGCTCTTGCGGATTTCTGAGGAAACCCAATATTTTTTCAACATTTCTGTCAAACGGGCTCTTGCGAGCAACTTTTTCACGTGCTTCGAACTTCTGCAACCACGGTTGCGCGCATGTCAGGGCCATCATCCCTGTCAAATAATACCATATTGGACACATTCGTTTTTTCTTCGCGCGCGCACGCCGTCGTCGTCGGCCGCGGGGCCCTGAATAGTAGCCACGGTCGTCCGCATGCCACGAAGTGAAGTGTCCGAACGTCATAGGGCGGGAAGCTGGGTGTGGGTGGTGGCGAAGAGTCGTATGGAAATTTGGTAGAGCTTGAACCGGCCCCCCCACAAAGTGGGGGTATTGCCCGCCTCCTATGAAAACCCTGGCACTGGTGAGAACGGAGTGTCCCCAGTCTTAAATGATTGTTGTTGTTGTTGTTGACAAACTCTCACTACTGACGACTAAGTATTGTTGATCCCCTCTCCGGGGCACATGTGGTTTCTTCAATTGCAGTGCCCTTCCCGGGGCTCGCACCTTGTTTTTCGGCTCCCGCCAAATATTTCTTCATATTTTATTCCAAGTCGCGCCCTCCTGTGGGACGTCCTTACGATTTTTCCAGGAATTGCGCTCTCGCGTGGGACCCCCTTGCAATTTATTCAGACGCCGCACTCTCGACACTCAGCATCCACGCCCCCCCTGCGCATATCCTCACGTTGTTTTCCCAACCATCCTGTGGTGTTGGGTCCTCGTTTTGAAGAGACGGCGCCCCGCGTTCCTCACCTCCTCCTCCCCCCCCTCCCTCCTCCCATCATCATCATCATCATCATCATCATCATCATCATCATCATCATCACCACCACCGATTTCGGCACACCCCTCACACGTTTCGTGGCCCCATAGGGAGCTCCACCGAAGGCCCAGTGGCAGGGTCCGCATGCCTCCCCACCACCAATTTCGGCACACCCCTCATCACGTTTCGTGGCCCCATAGGGAGCTCCACCGAAGGCCCCAGTGGCAGGGTCCGCATGCCTCCCACCACCCATTTCGGCACACCCCTCACACGTTTCGTGGCCCCATAGGGAGCTCCACCGAAGGCCCCAGTGGCTGCGTTCGCATGCCTCCCCACCACCCATTTCGGCACACCCCTCACACGTTTCGTGGCCCCATAGGGA
Organism: Prorocentrum cordatum; assembly: GCA_963575745.1. Lineage (NCBI taxonomy): Eukaryota > Dinophyceae > Prorocentrales > Prorocentraceae > Prorocentrum > Prorocentrum cordatum. Next base: position 512,096 of record CAUYUJ010006657.1, read on the forward strand.
GCTCCACCGAAGGCCCCAGTGGCTGCGTTCGCATGCCTCCCCACCACCCATTTCGGCACACCCCTCACACGTTTCGTGGCCCCATAGGGAGCTCCACCGAAGGCCCCAGTGGCCTGGTTCGTATGCCTCCCCAACACCCATTTCGGCACACCCCTCACACGTTTCGTGGCCCCATGGGGATTTCCACTGAAGGCCCCAGTGACTGGGTTCGCATGCGCCCCCACACCCATTTCGGCACACCCCTCACACGTTTCGTGGCACCATAGGGAGCTCCACCGAAGGCCCCAGTGGCTGCGTTCGCATGCCGCCCCCACACCAATTTCGGCACACCCCTCACACGTTTCGTGGCCCCACAGGGAGCTCCACCGAAGGCCCCAGTGGCTGCGTTCGCATGCCGCCCCCACACCAACTTCGGCGCACCCCTCACACGTTTCGTGGCCCCATAGGGAGCTCCACCCATTTCGGCACACCCCTCAAACGGTTCGGGGCCCCATAGGGAGATCCACCGAAGACGGTACTCACACCAGCATTACTCACAGCTGCATATGGTTGGGTCCTTCGCCAGGCTAATTTTTCGGAATCGCGCTGTCGCTCGAGACTTCCTCGCGATTCATGCAGGACGCACGCTTCAGCAACCCAGCTGCTCGACCTGGCCGTCTGGGCCCGCCTTCCCGACCCGCCTGTCAGGGTCTACCCGCCTGTTGTGCCCGTCTGATTATGCCAGATGTTTTTGTGTTCCCAGCCCCCCTCCTGTTGTTCTCTCTCGTGCTCCATCCTCCTCCATCCCCCTTGTTCGTTCCTTCCATCCGTCCTCTCTTCCCCGCCCTTAGGGGCTGTACGAAGTGGACGTAACAGGTAAGATAGATATACCCTCAAGGGGGTACGATCGAAGACGAAGTGGGCGGGTATCGAGGGTTTGAGATCTACGTGATGAATGGCACCCGAGGAGATAGAAGCAACCAGTCTTACAATGAGTACGGTTGTTGTTGTAGTTCAGCAGATTGGAGGCACCTGCCCCCACGTGTTGTTGAGCTTTCTTTCTGTCGGAAACCCAATCATTGCCCCTACGGGTAAGCAGAGCTCCAGCAACCGGGGGATTGCCCCACGGGGCTGGAGAAGGTGTTTGCATTGGGGCGGTAGCGGCATGGGCTGCCACGGTGCCAGACATGGTGTTGGCATTCCAGTCTTGCTTTCTGAGGTTCTTTTAGAAATCCGATGGAATTTCTACAGGGCCCGATGGAATTCCTCAGGGGGAACCCGATGGAATCCCTTACGAATCCGAGGGGAACCCTTAGGAATCCAATGGCAGTCCTGGAGAATCCGTTGGAATTCCTCAGGAATCCGATGGGATTCCTCAGAGGGAATCCGATGGATTGTCTTAGGATTCCAGTGGAATTTCTTATGCATGCTGTGGAAATCCTTCGGATTCCAATCAATTCCTTGAGATTCCGGAGGTTGCCAGACGAACTCCTGAGGGATTCAGCAAGGATTCTTGAGGAAATTCCTTATGCATTTCTGAAGACTTCCTGAGGGATTCCTGACGGATTCCCGAGGGATTCCCGAGGGATTCCTCAGGGATTCCTGACGGATTCCTGGGGGACTCCTGAAGGGTATTTGATGGATTCCTGTGAAGGATTTTTGTGGGATTCCTGCGGAGTCGCCAAGGATTCTTGGTGGATAACCTAGGGATTCCTCAGGAAGCCGATGGAGTCTTGAGGAGTCCAAAAGGGGGTGCCTGAGGATTATTGAAGGAGTTCGGAGGATTCCTTATGTGATTATCATAATGATCATCTGATTGAGGGATTCCTGAGGGTTCGTATCAGGGATGCCTGATGCCGAATGGATTCCTGAAGGAATCCAGAGGATTCTTAAGGAGCTCTTGGGGATTCTTCAGGGATTCCGAAGAGATCCCAGAGGGAATTCTGGAGGACTTTCGAGAATCCCTGTGGACTCCTGCGGATCCCTGAGAATTCCAAACAGATTTCTCTGGATCCCTGACGTTTCCCAAGGAGAGCAAACACGGGGCCAGAGAAGGCGGTAGCAAGCGGGGTGCGTTTTCTGCGGTGGCCACAGTCCGGATCAATCGAGACACGGGGCCAGTGTGTACGTTTGTCCTCTGGGGCGCGTCGCCGCCGCAGGGCGGGATGAGTCGTCGTCGTCTCATAGTGAGCGCCCACACGGAAGCCAATGGGCCGGATTGTCTGTTGCTCCTTCGGGGTGCGACCGTTGAGCGTGCGGCCCCGTCTCTGGGCGAATCTCCGTTCTTTCGTTGTTGTTGTTGTTGTCGTCGTCGTCGTCGTCGTCGTCGTTGTTGAACATTATTAATTCTAAAGAATAATTATTGTTGGGACCCCTGGTGCACGGCCCCCCTGCGCCGCCTAGGCCGCAGCTACATTTTCATCATTTTCGTGAGGAAGCCTCAGGTAATTCGATGTGATCAAGATCCGGTTGTTTTGTTCCCCCCCGCTTTCCCTTGCAAAAAACACTATAAAATGACATTTCTTGTTCTAATATAATCAAATTTCAAGAATCCCTTGCAAAAAATAAGGTAAAGTGGACATTCGCGCGCGCAAGACGAAATCCTTCCAAAAGCTTAGTGTTCGGAGCGATTTTAACATAAAAACATCAAAAAACCAATGGTTTTTCAACAAAAAAATGTCAAAATCTCATCCCGCGCGCTCTTGCGGATTCGTAGGAAAACCAACACTTTTTAAACATTTCTGTCAAACGGGCTTTTGCGAGCAACTTTTTCGAACTTCTGCGACAACGGTTGCGCACCTGCCAGGGCCATCATCCCTGTCAAATAATACCATGCGGGACACATTCGTTTTTTCTTCGCGCGCGCACGCCGAAATCTCCAAAAACCATTGGGCTTCTTAAGAATTTTAGCACCGCGCATCATAAAATCACACGAATCGCACCGTAGGTCCTCGAAAAACACCTGCACGACTTTTCAAAATTTCTACCCGCGCGCGCTGTCCTAACAACTTCTGTGGGTGTGTACTCCACGCCAGTGTAGTAGCCACGGTCGTCCGCAGGCCACGAAGTGAAGTGTCCGAACGTCATAGGGCGGGAAGCTGGGTGTGGGTGGTGGCGAGAGAAATGGTGTGGATAATTTGGTGAGCTTGCACTGTGGTTATTTGGTAGAGCTTGCACTGCCCCCCCACAAAGTGGGGGTATTGGCTGGCGTCGCATGAAAAACCTGGCACTGGTGAGAACACTGAGCGTTTCGGGTAAAGTGATTGTTGGTTGTTGTTGTTGTCATTGTTGTTGTTGTTGTTGAACATTATTAATTCTAAAGAATAATTATTGTTGGGCCCCTGGTGCACGGCCCCCCTGCGCCGCCTAGGCCGCAGCTACATTTTCATCACTTTCGTGAGGAAGCCTCAGGTAATTCGATGTGATCAAGATTCGGTTGTTTTGTTGTAATCCGTTTTCCATTGCAAAAAAACACTATAAAATGACATTTCTTGTTCTAATATAATCAAATTTCAAGAATCCTTTGCAAAAAATAAGGTAAAGTGGACATTCGCGCGCGCAAGACGAAATCCTTCCAAAAGCTTAGTGTTCGGAACGATTTTAACATAAAACATCAAAAAACCAATGGTTTTTCAACAAAAAAATGTCAAAATCTCATCCCGCGCGCTCTTGCGGATTCGTAGGAAACCCAACACTTTTTAAACATTTCTGTCAAACGGGCTTTTGCGAGCAACTTTTTCGAACTTCTGCGACAACGGTTGCGCACCTGCCAGGGCCATCATCCCTGTCAAATAATACCATGCGGGACACATTCGTTTTTTCTTCGCGCGCGCACGCCGAAATCTCCAAAAACCATTGGGTTCTTAAGAATTTTACCACCGCGCATCATAAAATCACACGAATCGCACCGTAGGTCCTCGAAAAACAGCTGCACGACTTTTCAAAATTTCCACCCGCGCGCGCTGTCCGAATCCTTAAAAAATTAGCCGACGAAGGACCCAACCATATGCAGTTGTTAATGCCGTCGTTGTTTATATCGCCTTCGGTGGATCTCTCTATGGGGTCACGAAGCGTGTGGAGGGCGTGCCGAAATAAGGAAGTGACGCAGTGCGTGCGCTGTCACTGGGGTATGCGGTGAAGCCCCCTATGGGGCCAAGGAACGTGCGTGGGGCGTCCCCCCCTCCCCCCCCTCCCATGGGGCCACGGAGCGTGCGAGGTCCAGAAAAGGTCCGGAGGAGGTCTGGAGGGAGCGCGTGGAGAAAGGAAGGAAGGAGGAGGGAGGAGGAGGACGACGGCGGCGGCGGCGGCGGCGACGGCGACGACGGCGACGGCGACGGGCGACGGCGGCGGCGGCGACGGCAGCGGCGGCTGCGGCTGCGGCGACGGCGGCGGCGACGACGACGACGACGGAGGAGGAGGAGGAGGAGGACGACGACGACGACGACGACGACCTTTCTTTCTCGCCCGACGCGCCAGCGGCGGGCGTCAGTCAACCCCCGCGACGCGCGCAGGGCGCCCCGAAGTGGTCGCAGTGACGCGCGCGCTTCGTCCGCTGAGCGGATCAGATAGCGCTTGCTGGCTAACTCATAGCGCGCATGGCTCTGGCCGCTGGGCGGAGCGACGAGGGGCGAGCGAGGCGCTGGGCAGAGCGCAGCGCGGAGTTCGGGCGACGTGCGCTGATCGCCCCGAGAGGGTCCCAGCGACGTGCGCGGGGCGTCCGCGGCGCGAGGCCAAACAGTTGGACAGCCGAGAGAAGGCGCGGCTGTGGCGGGCCGCTCCTCAGATCAGGCGTCGCGGATAAACTCGGTGAAGCCAAGCTCCCTGGCGAGGGCCGTGGCTTCCCTCCTGCACCGCTTCGTGCGCGCGGCAAACTGCTCCAGCTGCTTACGCAAGCCCTCCGGCGGCCCGGCCAGGAAGAACTCGATGCGCGGCGCCCGCATGAGCAGGAGGTCCTCGTGGCGCGTGGCGCGCGAGAGCAGCACGTAGAGCTCCAGCCACCAGTCGTCGTCCTCCTTCTTGCCGGTCCCGACCTCGTGGCGACCGCAGTCCAGGATCACGCCTGGGCGATGTCGGCCGAGGGAGCGGTGCGCCAGGCAGCCGACGGCCCAGGGCAGCGAGAGTCCACCGGACCGAGGGGGACCTTCGGTGGAGCTACCTATGGGGCCACGGACACGTGTGAGGGGTGTGCCGAAATGGGTGTGCGGGACGCATGCGGGCACAAAAACCACTGAAGACCTTCGGTGGTAGCTCCCTATGGGTCCACGAAAACGTGGTGAGGGGTGTGCCGAAATGGGTGTGCGGGACGCATGCGGGCACACACACTGGGACCTTCTGTGGAGCTCCGTATGGGGTCACGAAACGTGTGAGGAGTGTGCCGAAATGAGTGTGCGGGACGCATGCGGGCACACACACTGGGACCTTCGGTGGAGCTCCCTATGAGGCCACGAAACACGTGAGGGGTGTGCCGAAATGGGTGTGCGGGACGCATGCGGGCACACGCACTGGGACCTTCGGTGGAGCTCCCTATGGGGTCACGAAACGTGTGAGGGGTGTGCCGAAATCGGTGTGCGGGACGCATGCGGGCACACCCACTGGGACCTTCGGTGGAGCTCCTTGTAAGGCCACGACACGTGTGCCGAAATGGGTGTGCGGGACGCATGCGGGCACACCCACTGAGACCTTCGGTGGAGCTCGCTATGGGGCCACGAAACGTGTGAGGGGTGTGCCGAAATCGGTGTGCGGGACGCATGCGGGCACACCCACTGGGACCTTCGGTGGAGCTCCTTATGAGGCCACGAAACGTGTGCCGAAATGGGTGTGCGGGACGCATGCGGGCACACCCTCTGAGACCTTCGGTGGAGCTCGCTATGGGGCCACGAAACGTGTGAGGGGTGTGCCGAAATGGGTGTGCGGGACGCATGCGGGCACACCCAGTGGGACCATTGGTGGAGCTCCCTATGGGGCCACGAAACGTGTGAGGGGTGTGCCGAAATGGGTGCGCGGGACGCGTGCGGGCACACCACTGGGACCTTCGGTGGAGCTCCCTATGGGGCCACGAAACGTGTGAAGGGTGTGCCGAAATGGGTGTGCGGGACGCATGCCGGCACACCCACTGGGACCTTCGGCGGAGCTCCCTATGGGGCCACGAAACGTGTGAGGGGTGTGCCGAAATAGAGGTGTGGGGAGACGCAATGCGGGCACACTCACATGGGACCTTCAGTGGAGCTCCCTAATGGGGCCACGAAACGTGTGGGTTATGTGCCGAAATGGTGTGCGGGAACTGCATGCGGGCACCCCCACATGGGACTTTCGGTGGAGCTCACCCTATGGGGCCACGCAAACCTGTTCTCGGAGTGTGCCGACGCATGGGTGGTGCGGGACGCAATGCGGCACAACCCACTGGGACTTCGTGGAGCTCCTTATGGGGCCACCGAAGCGTGTGAGGGTGTGCCGAAAGGGTGTGCGGGACACATGCGGGCAACACCCCACTGGGGACCTTTGGTGGAGCATTCTCCCATGGGGCCACGAAACGTGTTTTTGGAGGGGTTTGCCGAAATGGGTGTGCGGGACGCAAGCGGGCACACCCACTGGGACCTTCGGTGGAGCTCCCTATGGGGCCACGAAGCGTGTGAGGGGTGTGCCGAAATGAGTGTGCGGGACGCATGCGGGCACACGCACTGGGACCTTCGGTGGAGCTCCCTATGGGGTCACGAAACGTGTGAGGGGTGTGCCGACATGGTGGTGATAATGATGATGACGACAGATGATGATGACGATGACGATGATGGGGATGATGACGATGATGATGAAGATGGGAGGAGGGAGGGGGCAGCGGAATGTAACGGAAGGATGAGAACCCGGGACGCGGGGCACCGTACACATCAAAACAGGACCCAACTCCACCGGATGGTAGGGAAAAAAAAATGTTGCCCGCCCTCGTCTCTAAAGGCTGCACCGCCGCAAATAGTGCATGCGAGTTGTCGCACCGCAGTGCGCCTCGCGGACGGACCCTGGTCCGCCTACTTGTCCGATCTCTCTCTCTCTCTCTCTCTCTCTTTCTTTCTCTCTCTATCTCTATATATATATATTTATAGTTTTCTCTCTCTCTCTCTCTATCTATCTTTCTTTATCTCTCTCTCTCTCTCTCTTTTCCTCCTTCTCTTACTCTCTCTCTCTCTCTCTCTCTCTTTGTTTTTGTTTTCTCTCTCTCTCTCTCTCTCTCTCTCTCTCTCTCTCTCTCCCTCTCTCGATCTCTGGCGCGCGCACTTTGCGCATTCCCTTCCTGTTTCTGTCCCTTGTATCTGTAATGTATGTGTCTTCTCTCTCTCTCTTTCTCTCTCTCTCTCTCTCTCTCTCTCTCTCTCTCCCTCCCTCTCTCTCTCTCTCGATCGTTCTTTATTGTTTTGTTTTGTTCTCTCTCTCTCTCTCTCTCTCACTCTCTCTCTCTCTCTCTCTCTCTCTCTCTCTCTCTCTCTCTCTCTCTCTCTCTCTCTCTCTCTCTCTCTTTCTCTCTAGTCTCGGCTCGAGAGTGCCCAGCACTCAGACCGCAGCCGCGACGCGAAGCGCCCCGCCTCGGAGTCAGACTCCCAGGCCTCGCGAGACCGGAGGGGTCCCAGCAGGGCCCTACTGATTCGCGTCACCTCTCCCCACCAGAGCGCCCGCAGCAATGGCCCCCAGTAAGCCGGAGCGCCGTCGCTCTTCCAAGCAGCCTTCGCACTCACGTCCTGCTGCTGAAGGGTTTCTCTTCCATCGCAAGCAGGACTGCAGCGCAGCTTTCAAGCAAGCGGGGCCTGACCGCCCCACGGCCGCATTCAACGGGCTTGCCGAGCTGAACGCGGATGAGCTCCAGGCAACGTACGACACGCACAAGACCAACACGAAGAAGCTCGGCAGTGCCTTGTTCCGCATGTGCGCCGCCAACCAGATCAGCTACACGCTTGATCACCACCAGCGCAGCAAGCCTATGCGCAGTGGCGGTGACACATCACACCCACCAGCTGGGTCCGCACGTCTTCAGGCTGCGGACGCCCAATTCATCGCCTTGGACCCGGCCTTTTGGAAGGTCCCTGTCCTCGCCGAACCCACATCTCCTGACGACGGCAAGACGCACAAGCCCAGTATCAGCCTCCACGACTACGATCTGGAAACTAAGAAGGAGGAAGCTGCATCAGTTGCCGATCCCGTGGCTGTCTGCGGGTGGATCGACCAGCCAGGCCAGGTCACCCCAGGGACGGGGCCCCCAGGGGCTGACAAAGGCAAGGACAAGGGTCGGGCCACCCAGGAACCCTATTGAAGGTGCCTCAGAGAGCCCGCCTCAGCCCTCCGAGGAAGCGCCTTCAGAGGCATCTCTTCCCTCTTCGCGTCGTATCTCTTTCTTGTCACCTCATTTCTGTTTTGGCAGCAGCACGCGCAAGCTATCTGGTGTAGGGACACCCGTCATCTTGCAGGGGGCGTGATTGTTGCAATGTACATGAGCATGCAGGGGTATCTGAGGATGCGTGCTAACATGCAGCTTTTGGCTCATCGCTCGCGCCGCCCGCCAGGCCTCGCCATCATGTGGCGCCTTGCCTCCAGCCTGGCCCTCCCCTCGCTCGCTGGAGCACACCCGTCTTCAGGCGGTGCGCCCCAGCATGGAGGAGAGGTTTTCCTGCGACACGCTCAACGTGGGACTTTCTTCTACCTTAACGATGACAGCATCAACAAGCACGATCGCTGCACCATTTTGGACCCGATCGTGAACAGCACCGCCGCCGCGGGTCCGTGCGGCAAAGGATCGCTCGGCGTCATCGCAAGCGCATCCGCGCCCTCGTCAACTACGACACATGCTCCGCAGTCCACCCCCAGCGTGGCCTCGACCGTTGTGCAGCAGATCCTTGACGGGGACGTTGATACAGGCCAGGCACGCAGTGGCGGCTTCAGCCCCGCTGTCGTGCCCCGCTATAGTCCCACGGGTTTCCCTAACCCCCTTTGCGCTAGGGGCGAACCCGAGGAGGACCCCGCTTTCTGGCACCTGATGATGATCCGCGCCCGGCTCATACCGCGCGCTGCGGCGTGGGCGCCAGGTGAGGATCACCAGGACGTGTTCTGGGCATGGCTCGAGGACTGCGTCCCGTACATCCTGGCGACGCTTCATCTGCCACAATATGATCACCATTTCCAGGAGGACTCTGAGGAGACAACCGACGCCCTGCGCCAGCTCACCGCGTTCGACATCTGCGAGGACATCTGGTATAGAGCGGGCCCCGACAGACAGCGCACAAACCGCAACCTTACTCGTATCCAGGGCAGCCGCGAGCATTCCACCCGCTACTTTGGCCTCCTTCTGGAATATCAGGGTGCTCGTGCCCAGCTTGTCGGCCCTGAGGCTTTCACGGCACCTTTGCCGCCATACCTCTCACGGGCCCACGCCTTACTACCAAGAGGCCTTCCTCCACCCGACCAAGACGCCATGGCGTACCTCGCAGATGCGATCCTGCACCACCCGACGGACATGCAGCCGCTGGTCGAGGCGGGGCTCGCCGCGGCACCGAATGAACCGCTTAACCCACCACCGCCAGCTGGCCTCGTCCAGCACGCCACGGGTGATCAGGCCGCAGACGACCCCGTATCATGGCTGCTCCAGCACATCGCGGCCAGCGACATCAGCAACACACCCCTGGACTCGTTCCACGTGTCGGACGATAGCAGCAACATATCCCTGGGCTCGGTCCATGTGGACGATAGCCAGGACGACATGGAAACCCAGGATCGTGACGGCACGACACCACCTGGCGACACGACCCAGCGTGACCGTGACAGCGCACCCTACTTAGAGCACACCCCGTCGCACAGCAGTCCGCCCAACAACTCGACCCAGGCCGACCTCAGCGCACAGCTCAATGACGCTGAAGTTGCCACTGCCGCCGACGCGACAAGCCATGCCACTGCGTCGCCAGCTCATGCCAGCCCGCGCAGTGGCGGCTTCAGCCCCGCTGCAGCACTGGCTGGACCTGGACATCCCCAGACCGCAGGTGGCAGCACCACGCCTCGCACCCTTGTCTGCCGTGTTAACGTGACCGACTCCAATTCCAGCGTCATTGACCACTGGCAGGCCGACGTCGACAACGACCCTATCGACGACGTGTACCCAGATGCCAGCGGTTCCCACGAAGCCCAGCACAGCGCAGCGGCATCACGACACTGTGGCTGCCTCATCTGCCTCTTTGTGGCCACGTACGCCATCGTGATAGCAATGTCGTACAAGGACCAGATCGATGGGTACTTGCCGACACCGAGCCGAGACCCCAGCTACCGACAACGACGACGACGTGAAGCGACGGCACCAGGCCCATCTGTGCCCACTACATCCCGACGCACAACGGCATACAACGTCACGTCCGCATTGTGGGCTACTTTCAGGTGGACCATCGTCAAACTCAGAGATATCGTCTCGGGCGGAGCCAGCGCAGTCGGGGTCGGCCTCGGGGGTGTCCTGACATGGGCCAGCAGCAAACTCGGGGCTATTGCCACTGGCGGAGTTGTGTGCGGTCTTCTACTCGTTGGCGCCAAACTCCTCGCTCAAGGAGCCGTCGGACACGTAGGGGCCCGCATCTGTGCGCGGGCCCTGGACTCATCCACGGCCCAGTGGTGCCTCCGCTGTTGCCAACCGAGCAGGAGGCCGCGTGATGAGGCCACATACACAATGCCGCGCACGCTTGCCGACGAACACGAGGACCAGCACGTGCACTCACTCCGACATCCGCTGCTACAGGAACACTACGCCGCAGCAGTTGCCGCCGCAGTCGCTGATGTCACCACCGCCACCACCGCCGCCATCGTCGAAGTCACGGCCGCCGTATCGCGAGCCTCGTCTGTCACACTACGGTCGACCAGCCCGTCCCCGCGAGACGGCTCCAAGAGCGGCGCGGCCTACGGTGACCTACCGACTAAGGAAGATGCCGCAGCTCACGGCAGCGACACCGAGGCAAGGGATACACGTGAGTGCATTCACGCTAGCCCGTGGTCCATCTTTCGACATGTTGATGCTCGTGGTTCCTCTCCCGACACGGACACCCAACCACCACGACGGCGAGCACGCTATGCATCACCCGCCAGGCCCCAGGCGCCTTCAGGCCCTGGTATGCCCTACACAGCCCTCAAGCCACCGACGCGCAACTTACGCAACACAATCCAGCGAGACCCAGCGGTCCCCGTGCCGCCGACGAGCATCCTCAACACCCTGTACCAAAACGGCTTCGCGCTTGGTAACAGTGGCGTGTCTACAGAGGACATCAAAGACGCTCTGCGACTCCACGACCACCCCCGATTCACCCATGATCTAACACTCCAAGCGCTGGGGCCGTGGACTGACATTATGCAGAGGCCCCCGAACCGCCTCACTTGGGTGCTGGAAGACTCGGGCGGGAACTCAGGCGAGACGATTTTCCCCTACCTCACGTGGGACTTCCGCCAACCCACCACCGACGCGCCCACTGTCTTCTGGCATGGGACCCGCGGCGACCTTGCGGCCCGTCTCGCTGCCAGCGGAGGGCACCTCTTGCCAGGCCCCCGCCGTGAAACGAAGGGTCGAACTGGCACCAACGTTGGCCGCACGTGCGTGAGTGTGCACCCTTCGCTGGCCGCGTGGTACGCAATGCCGCCCCACCCGCCCTACAGCCTCGAAGACGACACCCTCGCGTGGGGACCCATCGCACTCTGGATGTGCGAGGCCACCCAACCACCGCGCGGGGAAAACAGGCACAACTTCGTGAAAGGGGAGGCCCACGGAGCGCGCCTCATTTACCCTCGGGTCCTGAGCCTCCTCATCCGCATGGACTGGTGCGCCCCCACAGAAGCTGCCTCCAGGTGCCGTGCCTTACCACATGCCTATGGCATGGGCGACTGTGCGCACGCCCTCCACATCGCTGGCTACGATCATCCAGATCTCCGTGAGGCGGCTGAAGCAAAGGACCAGGAAGCTAGCACCAGGCGCAGGCCAGACATCGCGGCAGCGTGGCCACCGCCGCAGGCACTATACTCGCCAGAGGCAGCGCGAGCATGGGCCAAACAGCACTACGACACTGAAGCAGCCACCAGGGATGACCCAAACCAGCCCCGCCCACGCGTCTCGCTTCACATGCTCCAGCTGGACCCGAAACCACTCATCGACCTGGTGTACACTGGCTTGCAAGCTGTCCCCGTGCGGGGCATCCTGACGCACGCGGGTCGCGCCCCAGCGGCTCCAGCCCTGGGGCCGCGTCGGGCCCAAAAAAAACAAACCGCGCACTTACAATCAGGCGCAGACCCAAGTCGCACTGTCCAGAACCGCTCATCGACGACATCAGGAGACGACGACCGCCGTATGCCGTCCCTCATCAGTGCGGCCGCAGCCCTCGCCCGAGGCCACGCCCGCCCACGGCGATCCGCCTCCCGTGCGTCACGGCAGAATGGCGGAAACTCCACCTCGGACAACAGCGACATCGAGACGTGGGAGCACATCGTGACGGAAGAGGAGCCGACAGCCTACCACGTCCTCGCCTTCCACGTCCGCGATGTGCGGGCCCGTGTCAATGCCCCTGGCATCGAGGTCTGGCTTGACCCTGGCGATCACCACGACGGCGCCTACTTACCGTGGGGGACGACCGTCATGGGCCATCGCGTTATCGACCCTGCGGTGGCGGGGCGCGACGGCTGGGTCATCCTCCACCACGACCACGGCGACACCACTACCAAGCTCTGGGTACCGACCCAAGTCCACGTCTAAGCGGACGACACTTGGCGCACGGTCATGGTACCAGCGGACATGGGGCCCCAGTGGATCGAGCGCCATGCCGAGGACGCTCGCCTCCCCGCCGAGGTCGTCCGCACTACAGGCCAATCCTGGTTTGCCGACGTCTGGCCCTTGTGGGATCGCCCCCGACCTCACCCAGACGACCCAGGCACAAACGAGCATGCGCTCCCGCCCCTACCAGGACGCTGGTCTTGCCAGTGCCGATTCCAATGTTGTCAGTACTGTGCGGCTCGCCGCAACACACAGCTCGGCACCTCGGGCCAACCAACGTGCCCAGACTGTGCCCGCAGCGGACTGCGTGCACTTATGGACTGTCCACGGACTACTCTTGCAACAGTTGGACGTGTGCTTACAGCACCGACAACAGGGACTCCGACACATGCTGCCTGTCCAGCAGGTGCCCCCATCCGCCCAGTCCACACAGCCTGCTCGACGTCCGTGCCACAGGGATGCCGCCGCACATCCTTGCCCGCCAATTTGGCAACGCGCCAGCCCACCACGACCTCAAGGAGCCCCCCCGAGCGCCTTCAGGCCCCGGGGGGGAGCCTCCACAACCAGGTCAAGCTGGTTACCAGGGTCAATGGTACCTTCCACCGAGGCCGCGGCGCGTCCCCAGGCAGGGATTGCCCGACGGCACGCGGCGGCCACCTGGGTTCACAGGAACGGGGATGCCTGAAGTCCCGTCCCCCGACCAACCTCTCTGGAGGGAAGGCTACGTGCTCTTCGGCCCCCACCAGGCCCTCAAGGAGGAATTCACCTTCAACAAGACGGTCCGCCGACCCTACTCCCTAGCCATCACCAACAGGTACAGGGACCGTGTCACGGTCAGGACCGTCTGCGAGTCGATCGCCGAGCGCATCCACACTACCCGCACCCGCTGGCGAGATGTGGTACTGTACTGGGACGCCGAGGGTGGTCCTGGGCCTCAAGCTCTCGACGATGACATGCGACTCTGCGACGCCATGGTGAGCCGTGCCACGACCGAAGCCGAGCTAAACCACGACCGCAGCAACCGTGGTAGTTTCTGTCTCTATGGACCAGCGCACCAGCGAGCTGTAAACATCACGGCGATCTCCGAGCCGCAGAACATCGACTACACGGAGCATGTGCGGCGATACTCACCCGTAGGGGAGACCTACCCAGACCACGCCTTCGTGCACGTCTATCGGGGCTGGCAGCGGCCTGACGTGCCCACCATCCTTCCCGACACCCGCCCCCTCTCGAGAGCCGACCAGCAGCGATACCAACAGCACCAGCAGCGCATGCAGCAGCGCGACCAACGCGACGCAGGAGAGCCGAGCACGCCACGCTACCGCTCTCCTGCGCGCGTCCCGACAGGCGGCAGCACGGCCTACGGCGGGGCCGCCGCCTATCACCGCGGCCTCATTGGCGCCAGGCCCGCGGCGGCTGGAGCAGCCGCCTCCAGCTACGGCCATGCCCCTCACGCCAGGGTGCACCCAGCGGTCATCGGCCACCCGCGTGCACTAGTGCAGGCCCCCCCACGGGCCACTTCACCCGTGCCAGGGTCCACGCGCGCCTGGGGCAATTACCCAGGCCGCCATGACGGCACCCCCAGCAACCAGCCCGCAGTGATAACCCCTGCGGCTTCAGCCCAGGGGGCTGCAACAAACCGTGGCAGGACAGGGCGCCCTGAAGGATGGCGTGATGCGAACGTGCGTGCTTGGCAACCGCGCCAGCACACGCCCCCCGCCAAACGTGGCTGCAGCGCTGCGCCCTGCCCAGGCAAAACCTGCCCCACCTGAGCGGGAGAGGCAGCCGCTTGTCCCGCTCGTCCTCACGTACACCCAGGCGCATCACAGCGCCTCCCCGCGGCACAGCGAGGGAAGCGCCCATCACGTCAGCCCCCGCCTCGACGCTGTCGACCCTCACCAGGCCACAGCCACGGCGGAGGGCGGCACAAGCGGTTCCCGCCAGCCCAGCCCATCACCCTGCGCGGCGCCGATCCGCTCCCCGATCAGGGCGGACTCCGAGCGCGCTAACGCCCAAGCGACCTCGCCACGCGACCGCCACACGGGCGGGCGCGTCCAGCGCAGCAGGTCCTGCAGCCGCCACAGCTCACGCAAGGCCCCTGGGAGCTCCACGAGCTCGCCGCCTCGCGAGGCTCAGGCCGATGGCCGAGCCCCCGAAGTGGTGCCACGTTTCGGTGCCAGCGCCATCGAACCTGGCCAGGTCGACCTCGAGCCGACGCCGTCCACGGACCACGAGCTGCCGCTGCCCACCCGCGTGGTCGTCCCCATTGACGAGGCGCCGACTTTCGACCCGTTCAAGAACAAGTACCGCGTCAAGGACCTTGCGGCGGGTTTCGGCGGCGGCTCACCGCTCTCACCTCCGAGTCGGGGCGGAGCCCCCGCCACCTCAACCGCTGCCGCGGCAGCGGTGGCCCCGCGTGGAGTCAGCCCTGTCCGCAACACGGGCCTCACGGCAGCGGGCATGGACGAGGCCCAGCGCCAGGCCACCGACCGCGCTGCTCGAGCTGTTCCACCAGATGCTGCTCATCACGGTACTGACGGGGCGGGCGCGCCGCCGCAGGACGGACCAGCGGTGACGCGTGCGCAGTATATGCGCGTGCGTTGTGCCGCTGCCGCGCCGAGCCGCCGCCGCTGGTTCGCTGTGGTTTTTGTGTTTGGCAGGACGGATCGAGGAGTCGCCTCCCTCTCCCTCTGTTGCCGTCTCGCCTCTCCTCCCCTTGTCCCCTATGGTACAGGAGTTAGGAGGATTTTTCGAGGCAGTTTTACTGATGTTTATGAACCCCCCCAGGCGCAGTGCCGACCATGTCTCGCCTATACTTCTGGCCTGACGGCGGCTTCAGCCCCGGTCAAGCCAATCCATAGGAACGCCATGAGCTCCTACTGTGGCCAAGCCTGCTACCTGGGGGAGAGTCAGGCTGACCTACACCGTGCAGGGCGTGCTAACCCCAGCTCCACCGATGGAGACGGGCCAGGTCGCTCCATACACCTCGTCAGCCTAAACATCTCCAGTCTCCCAGCGAACTGGCCAACCATCACCGCTCTTGGTGTCGACCACAACGCCGCAGTCATAGCACTGCAGGAGACCCGACATGCCAAGCCGACCAGACAAGCCATCGCTACCAGCGCCGCCAATCCACACCACGGGGGATACCACGCCAGTCTTGGACCTGACCTGGATCTGGCTCGAGCCCAGCGCAGAGCTGCCCACGGCGGCACAGACCACACCGTCGTGGGCAACACTGGTGCCTCGGGAGGGGTCGCCATCCTCTCTAAGGATGCCATTGTCGACTCCACTGTCGACGACACTGCGCCCTGTATCGTCACCCTCAAGGCCAAGAAAAGATGGCACGAGGCCTTCCTCCCGATCTGCACTCAGCACCGCCGCAGGCGGCGACGAAACAACCACGGGCCCGCTGGGATCTACATAGCGAGCCTCTACGGGGTAGCTGGAGGAGACAGCGCAGACCTGTTTCGACTCGCTGACTGTGCCGCCGCAAGGGTCGGCTCAGCCCCGTATTTCATCTGCATGGACGCCAACACGAACATCGACGACAATCCACACCTGCTGCACATGATGCAGCACGGATGGTTTAACGTCGCTGAGGGCACACCAGACCACACCATGCACACTTACGGCAATATCCCTGACTGGGACCGCGTCACCAAGTGCCCCCGCACTTCGCGCATCGATTATATCATCGCTAACCAAGCGGCGCGATCCCTTGTCACCGACTTCTGCTATCTGCGCGACTTGCCAGCGAAGTCCCATGTGGGCCTGCAGGTCACGCTCGACCTCAGTCGCCTCGACCATACGGCCCGACGCCTTCTTGCCCCCACGCCCTACCCCCCCAACGATGGAGCTCACGAGGGCCACGAACTGCAGGCATTAGGGACCCTCATCGCTGGGCGATACCAGGACCGCATGGAGCAGGCCGACACACGCGACGATGTGGAACGCATGTTCGCCCTGGCTAACGAGGCCAGCCATGAGTACCATCTCACCCGTCTGCGCGACCTGCCACCTCCACCGCCAGACCACCCAAAAAAGAAGCCCCCCACCATGCACGGGCGCACGCCCACGTTCGTGGAGCGACCCGTTGTCCCCCGCGCGTTTCCCACCTACGGAGCTTCCACGATACACATGAACCGCCTGCGCAAGCTCCATCGGCAACTTTGTGAGCTTCGCTTCATCGGACAGCACCACCATCTCGACTGCCGTGCCATCCCGCCGTACCTGGCGCAGCGCATCGACTGCACGTGGACCGCGGCCCGCCTCCTCTGTCACAAGCTGCGCCCCACGGTTCTCCTAGCCTTTCCCGAGGCCTGGACCCCCGACGAGCCAGCACCCCACGGAGAGCATCTTGACTGTCTGATCCAAAGCCTCGACTCAGAGCTGGCGCGACGTGCAAACCGCGCCAAAGCTGAACGCATCAAGATATGGGCTGACGGCGTCCGCGAGCCAAGCGGGCGAAAGGCGGCCATATACGCACGGGCT
>CAUYUJ010006658.1:0-37500 GCA_963575745.1 Prorocentrum cordatum
GCCCGTTGCAAGTGAGGCTTTCTGAAAAAAAAAGAAAAAAAGGAAAAAAACAAAAAAAAAAAAAAACACGCACGACACCGGAAAAAGTACACAGGGAGTGGACGTCCGGGCGCGATGCCCAGAGTGCGAGCGCTGCACACCTGCACAGGGTCCAGAGCCTGGCCATGCAAGGGCGCGAAAAGTATCACGCGGTGGCCCGATTTGGACTCGGAGCGCCGCCCTCCGTCCGTGGAAATGGCTCGACAAGCGGAGCTCTGGATCACACAATTTTCAGGAGGAAAAAACACACAGACACAATTCATCTTCGATTCACCAGAAAATACAGGAAAACATGGGAAGTGGGGGGGAAGACAAAAACCCCGAACATATGGGAAAATATGGGGAATACTTTTACTTGTGTGTATTTATTGAATCGCTTCGCTCATTCCGCCGGCCCGTGATATGGCATCGCTGGTTTTTGTCTGTGTGTTCGTTGCCCATGTTGCGCTCTTGGGGGCGGGTGTCGTTCGGACGCGTTGCGTGGGGAGTTTTGATGTGAAGCAGTTCCCTGGGGGTCGTCTCTCGATGGGGCGAAATAGAGTCGTCGTCAAGATGCTTCTTTGGGGGGCCTCTTGGGGTCTGTTGAGAGGCCGTTCGGGGGCGCCTGGGGGACATGTTTGAAGCCTTCTGGGGCTTCTTTTGGGCCTCCTGGGAGTCTCCTGGGGCCTCTTGGCGACATCTTGGGGCCTCTTGGAGGCCTCTTGGGGCCTCTTTGGGACCTCCTGGGCGCCTTCTGGACGGAGGGCTCCATTTTTGAGTTCTCGGTATCCCTCCTGAGTCCCTCTTGGGCCCGTCTTGGGGCCTCTTGGTCCGTCTTGGGCGGCACTTGGGCCGTCTTGAGGGCTCTCTTGGGTCGTTTCGGCGCCGTCTTGGGAGTTTCGTGGGCCGTCTTGGAGCGGTCTTGGGGGCCTCTTGGGCCGTCTTGGAGCGTCCGGAAGCCGAAAAAGCCAGAACACAAAAAACATCGAAATAACGAATGAAAATCAACGATTTTGGCCTCTTGGGGCTCTCTTCGGAGGCCTCTTGGAAGGCTCTTGGGGCGTCTTGGAGGCCTCTTGGGCTGTCTTGGGGGCCTTTTGGGCCGTCTTGGGGTCATCTTCGGCGTCTTCGAGCGCTCTTTGGGCGTCTCGGGGGCCTCTTGGGCAGTCTTGGGGGCCTCTTGGGGCACTCTGAGCGCGCTCTGGGGAGCCTGAGAGGCCGCACCAAGAAGGAAAACCATCTCTGAGTAGACTTGGTCGGGCCGGCGACCGGGCGTTGGTCGGGGTACTTTTCGCCGGGGGACCCCCAGGGGCCGCCCCGCGCGCGCGAACTAGAAATACTGTTAATACTGTTAACCAGTTACCGGAGATCTTAGCACGCCCTGGCCCGTTGGGCCGGCGAATTTGTGTGTCCCAGGGCCCCTTCAAATCTGAGGGGCATCGAAGCGAGAGCCGCGTTTCGAAAGCAGCAAGGTCTACATGTTTGTAGCTCTTTGCAGTTGCTGGAGCCTTCTGAAGCGAATGCGGCAGTCGCTGAGGCGAGAGCCGCATTTGGAAGACCATCCCCCTCCATCCACGTGCACTGTACACGGTGGTTGGATACGTCTTAAACGAATACACGCGGCGCCAAGGCGAACGTTGCATTTACAAACAACTTGCCCTCCGCATGTGTGACCTGTTGGAAACTTTGAAGACGAATGCGCGCAGCGCTAAGACGAGAGTTGCAATCTGAGCTGTAGCTGTTTGATCAGGATGGTGTACGGCGAGGAAGTCACACACGAGACGCCCAGCCTGGCCTACAGACACGTCTGGTGGTGCGACGGTGTGGGAGCTGTCAACAAGAAAGAGGGACGAAAGTGGAGGAGGAGCAGGGAGGAGGAGGAGGACGAGGGAAGAGGGAGGGAGGAGTAGCATGAGGAGGAGGAGGAGGAGGAGGCGGAGGAGGAGGAGGAGGAGGAGGGATGAGGAGAACTTTCCACGCTCTCCAGGCGAAGTCGCGCGTGGCTGCGCGATGGCAGGCAGGCAGGGCGAACGTCGCCAGGTCCAGGTCGAGAAGGTGCGACGGCCGCCCTCCTCGATAGACCAAACCGCTCCAGATTGGTCGATCCTCCGTTCTAGACGTCCCTGGACCATCTGAAAGCATTGTCTTCGCCTAATCGTGTGGCACCGCGTGGGCAGATTGGTTGAGGAGGAGGAAGGAGGAAGGAGGAGGAGGAGGAGGAGGAGGAGAAACATTGAAATACAAAGAACCAGAAAAAGGAGGAGGAGGAAGAGGAGAAAAAGGAGGAAGGAGGGAGGAGGATGAAGGAGGAGGAGGAGGAGGAGAAACATTGAAATACAAATAACAAGAAAAAAAGGCCAGGACAGGAGTGATGGAGGGAGGAGAGAGATAGAAAGAGGAGGTCGGCGGGAAGAGGGAGGGAGGGAGGGAGGGGGGACTGAAACCAGGAGCAAGGGAAGCAGGGCGCAGGGCGGAGTACGGAACACGGAGGGCGGTGATGGACGGAGGAGACATTAAGGCGGGAGCGAACGGGGGGACGAGCGAGGAGGGAGGAGGTGCGTGGAAGGAGGAGGGTGGGGAGGAGGGCATGGGGCAGCGGGGGAGCGGGCCAGGGCACGGGACGAGAGGGCCAGACTCTGCCCTTCGCGCCGCGGTCGCCCCGGCCTCGGAACAGCTCCGGGGAGAGCGCCCTCTGCGCCCCGCCTCGCCGCTCGACCGGCGCAGGGACCCGACGAATTACAGGCCGCGGATCAACAAGCTGGCCTCGCAGAAGGACCCCGAGCGGCGGCTTCGGGGCGCGGGGGCAACTGGAGGAGGGCGACGAGAGCTAGGAGGAGGAGGAGAAGGAGGAGGAGGAGGAGGACGAGAAGGAAAAGGAGGAGGAAAAGGAGGAGGAGGAGGAGGAGGAGGAGGAGGAGGAGTTCTTTTGGAGGGAGTGAAGGCTTAAGGAGAATCCCGCAAGACATTGGAAACCCACCCCGGCAATATTTATGAAGCTCGCCCATGTCACGCGCTAACCAGAGTGCAACACCAAACCCACCATGCGGGGCCCGGAGCTCGAGGTCAAGCGCGAGACGTCGGGTGCTTGTGGCACCAGCGTCTCAGAGCTAGTGCTCATGTTGTTGAAGCATGTCGACGATTCGAAGATCGCCACGCACAAGGAACACGTCGACAGGTTAACCAGCCATATGGAGAGCGTCTTCGGCAACATGAGAGGTGATCGCGATGATTTCGCCAACTGCAGATCGCGCCAGCACCGCAGTGCCCATGACACCAGGACGTTCGACCAGGACGGATCGATCGACACTCTGACTGCGCCATCTGAGTGTCAGCGGTCACTCAGCATGTGCTCCGCCATTCGTCTCATGAGCGCGGTCGGCAGAGCGCTCAGCGCAAGCATTTTTCACGAACGCGGTCAGCAAAGCACTCAGCAGCAGGCCGGCACCGACGAGGTCACGACGGACTCGTTTGAGCAAGAGATTCGAACGATATGCCTTCCTGTCCGTGTTGCCTCGCCCCATCCTTGCTCGTACCTCTGCTGCCCCCTCCGCAACAGCTCTGGCTCAATGTTGCCGCCCCCGCGCCCTCTGTTACGCTGACTTCTCGCTTGCGTTCCGCTATTCAGAAAGCGTTCGCGTGCCGTTGCTTTTCTCGCGTCAACTTCTAGTTCGCCGTCAACATTTCATTTCCCATGGGAGGGCGCGGGCGAAGACCTCGGAGGGGGGGGGGGGGGCGATTGGAGGGCGAGGAGGACACGCGAGACGATGACGAGCGTGAGCGTTACGTTTTGCGACGCCAGTCTTCGCCATCCGCTCTCCGTCGTGCGCGGGGCAGGGGTTAGGGTTGGGAGCGGGGTCTTGGGTTAGGGGTCAGGCGTTGCGGGTTAGGGCAGGGACTACGTTGAGGGTGAGGCGCGCTAGGGGTCGGGTTCTGTCGCCGGGGGGCGGCGCGGCGAAAGGGGGGAAGGGGGGGGGCCCGAATTTCACGCTCAGAGGGGGGGGGGGTCCTGACCTCCCCCTCCTCTTCTGAAAGGGAGGGGGGGGGGTCCGCCGGCGACGGACCGGGGGCGCGCGGGGGTGGGGGGGTCCGCCGACGATGGAGCGGGAGAGGGGGGGGGGCCGCCGACGACGGATCGGGAAAAGGGGCGGGGGGCGGAGGGGGAGGGGGCCGGGCCCCCCCCTCGCCTTCGGGTGATCCAGCCGCGCGCCCTCGCCAATCAGCCGTCTCCCGGTCTAGGCGGGGGGTCTCCTTGACTGGCCCCTCTTCGCCCGACGAAGCGGATGCATGATCGTCCCTTTTCCCATTCGAGTCGGAAGAAATCACGCAGGCTTGATGGGCGCCAGGCGGCGCTGATGGTTCGCCCAAGTTGTTGAACCCATGCCATTCGGCGTTTGCCTCCCCTCGTCTGCGCCCCCTCGCGGCGCGTCGCGACGGCCAAGGCCTCGCTCCGCCGGCGCATCTCCCAGCGACTGCGAGAAGCTCTTGTTGAGATAATGCAAAGAGCGCGAGTCGCAGCCCCCAGCGCAGTCAGGGGGCTCGGGCTCGCAGACGATATCCGGGATTCTTCTCGAGCCGCGTCGCTGCTCTTCATTAGTTGGTACACCCGCCTTCGAGATAGGAAGCGCGACTTCGTGATCTCGCGGTGGACCTTTCGGCTGGCAACCAGCATTTTGCCAGTTTGTCATGAATTCTTACATTACCTTGATCCCGTCGATGGGCTCTTGGTCTGGATGCTCTCGTGCGTGATCTTCTAGGAGCGCGGCCCCCGGCCCCGCCCCCCATGGGGAAGCGCCTGGGGCCATGGCAACTGTGTCCGTTGATCGTGTACGTATAATTACGTGTATATGTAGCAACCGAAGGGGCGGAAGCCGGCCGCGCGCGCACCGATTGATTCAACGCCATCTAGCTGCATGCCCGCGATCACGAGATGGCCCCGCCAACCCCCATGCGGATGGCAAGGGCGGACCGGCAGCGGATAGCGACGGGGGGCGCGATCGATGACTCGTCGGCTCGCGCCATGGAGCAGGCAGAGGAGAGGCGGCGAGCTCTCGCCTCAGAGCGGGCGACGCGAGCGCCAGCGGAGCTCCGCCATCCGGCCAGCAAGGTCGAGGCCTCGGCAGCCGCAGAGGCGCGCTCGAGCCCTCGAGCAGAGCGTCGCAGAGGAGGCCGAGCGCGTCGTCCTGGAGGCTGGGGAGAACCAGCTGAAGACGATGGCAATAATCGCTGAAGAGCTCAAGGCGACCGAGGCGCGCGACGCTCTCCTCGGGGTGGAAGCCGCGGCAGGCGCCGAGGCTGTTGCAGGGGAAGCATCGGCGGAGAGCGCAGAGGCGACGAGGCAGGCGCGGGGCGAGGTCAGCGACGCTCGCCCGCAGGCGCACGCAGCATGCCATTGCCCAAGCGGCAGCGCGAGCAAGTGACAAGCGCGAACGGCATCCGCGCTGCCGCCGGATTTTATGACGCCCTGGACAGGACTCAGCGGAGAAAACAGCAAGCGAATGACGAGGTAAAGATCACGGCTCGGAATGCCGAGATCAGGGCATCGCGGCCCATTGGAGAGCCGGGGGGCGCAGCGCGAACGACTGCGCCGGCACTCAGCCGCATTTTGCGCGCGGCAGCAGCTGGAGAAGCAAGCGTCCCAGATGAATGTGGGGGCGGCCTCCGCGGGCGGAGGCGCCCAGGCAGACGACGCAAGCCCCGCGCCTGCGTGGGCAGCGGGTTTCTCGCGCAACAGAGTCGCGAGCCATGGCTGCGCGCGGTGCGCGAAGTCATTTTGCGATGCCCGCTGCGACGCGATTGAAGAGGGATGCGCCACCTGCGTCGATGATCCGGCGGAGAAGGACCGGGAAGCCGAGAGCAAGCACGGGAGAGAAGAGGAAGAGGAACGCGAACCGAACAGGAAGCTCGAGGCACGGATCGCCCCCCCAATCGGCGCCTGGAGCGGGGCCCCGCGATTGCCCGCCGCTGCCCGAGGGTCCTCTAGGGGGCCACTTGCGAACCCTACCCCTGCCCCCCACGCTTTCTGAGGGGGAGGGTGGGGTTCACTTCGCTCGGGAGCTCCCGAATTCAGTGACCCCCCCTCTCCCCCTCAGAAAGCGTGGGGGGCAGGGGTAGGGCTCGCAAGTGGCCCCCTAGTCCTCGCGACGGCGTCGCGAGCGCCTCGGAGCGCGCGGGCGAGCGGAAGGCCGGAGACGGCGTCGCCAGACGACCTGCAGGCGCTCGAGGCCTCCTGCCAGGGCCGAGCACCGGGGGGGGCTCTCGGCGACGACCCTGCGGGGGCGGCGCGGGGCGCGGAGGGCCGCGCCGAGGCGGAGGCCGGGAGGAGCTGCGCGCTGAGAATCTCGACTAGACGCAGGAGTGACCGTTCGCCGGAGTGACCTTTGGTGCGGGCGCAGCAGGGAGTGGCAGGGAGGGTAGGGCCTGGATTTGTTTCAGAAAATTGTGCATGCGAGCGACCTTTCATCCGATGCTTCTGTGTAGTGCCATGTCGGCTGAAGAGCCCCTGGAGGGCGAAAGCTACCTGCGCTTGAGCATCCGAGCAGGCTTGATAATCCTTTCGATCGGGGGGGCCCCAGATGGCTGAAGACGAAGCAGGAGCAGCGGCTTGCGCGCCCAGGTTTGCCCCCCCCCCCCCCCCGGCCCCCGGAAAGCCGCGCACCTGAGGTCACTCTGACCCAGGGTCGCTCTGGGGTCGCTCTGGCGCGTAGCCGAGAGGAGCGCGCGGAAGCTGCAGACGCCGCTGAGAAACATGCTCAGGAGGAGGAGGAGGAGGAGGAGGAGGAGGAGGAGGAGGAGGAGAAAACCAAAGAGGAGGCCAAGCGCCGCTCTCCCCTTGCCCCGTCCTTTCGGCCGTCCTTTCTTCCCCTGCCTCAGGAACTGCGCGGAGTACGCGCCGCAGGTGACAATGGTACATCCCTCCAGGGGGGTACGATCGAGTACGAAGATTGCGGGTATCGAGGGTTCGGGATATAAGTGCGTGTTGACTTGCCCGCGAGCAGATAGGAGCGAGCAGTCTTAAAATGATTATTGTCGTTAGTGTAACACTGTAACCCGTGGGACAGGGATGCCGTTTGATGATACGCTATTTTCTTTTATAAAAAACAGGTGCGAGTCCCGGAGCAAGCATTGTAACCGAGTCGTGCAATGGTTACGGGAGGGGGTATCAATGACATCTATTTTTAAAATTGAGAGCCCAACATCAATACTGACAACAGCGGCAACAGCACCAGCAACAACAACATTAACAATAACATGATCAATAACAACGACGCCGACAACAACAACAACAACAACAGTAACAACCTGAACAACAATATCAGCAATAACGGCAACGACGACGACAACAACACCAACATCAACGACAACGTCAACGACAGTAACGACAACAAGAAAAACCATAAACAACAACAACGACAACAACGACAACAACGACAACAACGACAACGACAACAACAACAACAACAACACCAACAACGCAACAACAACAGCAACAACAGCAACCACAGCAGCACCAACAACAACAGCAGCAACAATTGTTTAGCAGCAACAGCAACGACAATGGAGAGGCGGAGACAGGAACGGGGACGAAGGGTTTGGGAGGGCCGGTCATTGTCGCGCGTCGTCCACTGTCCTCCCCCAGTGTCGGGGCCGGAGGACGCCGAGCAGAAGTCGAGCGGGAACTACTTCCTGCTCGAGGAGTGAGGCGGCGACGGCGGCCTGTCGGAGAGGTTCCCTATAGCCTCTCGTCTCACCACGGGGGGGGGCCAGCAGGGCCAGGGAGGGGGGCTGCGCAGGAGGACGAGGAGGGCCGGGCAAGAGGACGAGGAGGAAGGAGAGAGGGGGGGGGGAGGGGGAGGAGCGACAGGTGCAGCGGGAGCAGGGCTGGGAGGACAGGCAGCGGGAAGAGGAGGGAGCAGGAGGAGGAGGGAGAGGATTGGGAGGAGGCGGTTGAAGGAAGGAGGGAGGAGGCAAGAGGCAGGTTGGAAGAGGAGGGAGCAGGGAGAAAGAGGGATAATGAGGCGGAGGAGGAGGCGGAGGAGGAGGAGGAGGAGGAGGAGGAGGGGCAAAAGGACAAATGTGAACCCTGGATGTCTCAACGTCGCAGCAAAACACCCTCTCGTCCCCAGGCCTATCTTCAAAAGTCCCCACCACAATGTTCTTCGCCACGGGAAGTGTCCATTGGAAACACGAGTGCCCCATGAGCCTGTCACTCCGGCGGGACACCGTTTTGAAATGAGTTGCTGTACATCCTTTTAGCTTTGCCAGGAGGTAGGATAGTTGTAATGGCATCTGACCAGTGCTGCCGATCCCGGCGCTTTCGATGGTGCTCGAGCTCGCTTGGGACGATGTACTTCAAAGAAGCGTCCAGCGATAGCGCCGTTGTGAAGATGCGCCTGCTATCCGTGCAGGTGGCGCATAGTCCTACACTCCTGGTCACCATCTCTGCAGAAATCTCGTGCGAAAGCCCCTCTCTTAAAAAGGAGCCGCCCTCCATCCGGTATTTGCCACTTGCGGTTAATACAAATACAACCTGCCTGAGGAAGTCTTGAGCAGAAGCCCCCGTTCGAACAAGAACCGCCCTCCATCAGTGTTTGGTGTAAGCGCTTGGGCGAATAGGCGCGTCGCCTTAGAGCCACATGATTGACACCCGCCGACCTCTACATGTGTAGCTGTTCGGACCTCTTAAGTCAAACGAGCCCCTGGCGCTAAGACGAAAGCCACATGGTGAGCACCATCCGCCTTGAACCCGTGTACCTGTTGAGAGCTCATGGTTTTGGGATCACGCGCGGTGAGAAAGCCGCATGCGACTCGCCGCACCGACCCCTCTGGCGATGCGGCGCGGAGGAGTCGGTGTGGAGGGCCAGGAGGACCGGGAGAGAGGAGGAGGAGGAGGAGGAGGAGGACGAGGAGGAGGAGGACGAGGAGGAGGAGGAGGAGCCACATTTCAGGAGGAGGAGGAGGAGGAGGAGGCGCCACATTTTCAGACGGAGCGGAGCCCAAGGAAGTTCCGCCAGTGCTGCCCGGGTGCTCCCCGGGAGTGGCCGAGCCACCCGTCGGCTGCGCGCGCGCGGTCGCCACAGTCGAGCTTTTTGGCACGGTGAGCCCGCCGCTGTCGCGGGATCGAGCACGGAGATAGGGGGGGGGGGAGCGCCTCTGAGCGGGGGTGGGGGGGAAGGGAGGGAGGGATGGCTGGAGGAGGAGGAGGAGTAAGAGGAGGAGTAAGAGGAGGAGTAAGAGGAGGAGGAGGAGGAGGAGGAGGAGGAGGAGGAGGAGGAGGAGGAGGAGGAGGAGGGCAGGTAGTGAGTAGAGAGGATGGGGAAGACAAGGATGGGAAGGGAGGAGGAGGAGGAGGAGGAGGAGGAGGAGGAGGAGAGGAGGAGGAGGAAGGGCGTCGGCTGCACGTGCAATGACCACGCGCATCGGAGATGTGCGAGGTCTCCGAGACCGGAAGGAGCAGGAGGAGGAGGAAGATAAGGATAAGGCGCCAGATGCAGGAGCGCGACGCGAGGCGAGCATGAGAGCGAAAGTGAGATCGATGACGACAACGGCGATGACGACGACGACAACGACGGTGGCGGTGGCGGTGGCGGTGAGAATGACGGTGACGGTGACCGTGACGATGACGGTGGTGATGGTATTGATATTGATTATGATAATGGTGATGATGGTGATGATGCTGATGCTGATGGTGATGAAACTTATGATGATGACGATGATGATGATGGTGGTGATGATGATGATGGTGGTGGTGGTGACGATGTTGATGGTGATGATGCCAATGCGGATGGTGATGATGATGATGATGATGATGATGATGATGCTGATGATGATGATGATGATGATGTTGACGACGACGACGATGATGATGATGATGATGCTGATGATGATGATGGTGGCGATGGTGGTGGTCGTGGTGATGGTGGTGGTGGGTTGGTGGTGATGATGATGATGGTGGTGATGCTGCTGATGATGTTGATGATGATGATTATCATTATGATGATGATGATGATGATGATGATGATGATGATGATGATGATGATGATGATGATGATGATGATGATGATGATGATGAACGTATGATGATTGTGGTGACGGTGATGGTGATGGTGTGGTGGCGGTGGTTCTGGTGCTGGTACTGGTGCTGGTGGTGGTGATGGTGGTGATGGTGCTCATGATGCTGATGATGATGATGATGATGATGATGATGATGATGATGATGAAGGTGATAATGGTGGTTGCGGTGGTGGTGATGATGGTGATCATGATGATGCTGATGATGATGATGATGATGATGATGATGATGGTGATGATGATGCTGATGCTGATGCTTATGATGATTATGATGGTGGTGGTGATGATCGTGATGATCGTTCTATGATGATGACGATGCTGATGAGAAGGAGGAGGAGGAGGAGGAGGAGCAGGAGGAGGGTGAAGAAAGATGGAGAAGGAGGAATCTCTGATATTTCTGCTTCGTCCGCCGTCCGCCCAACCACAGTTATGTTTCCTGCTTCGATTTGGTTTACTTTATCGTTCGTGGACGAAGACCCGCCCTTTTACTATTGGTGGTTCCATTCTCGGCTCGGGCTACCGCTCATTCCCAGCACTGGAGAACAACGCCTTGCTGCGTTTCTGGCTCCAGTGGCGATTCGAATTCCGTTCGCGTGTTGTGTCTGGCAAGAGCAGTCCGTCGCGGGCCCGTTCCCAGTTTCGGTCTGCGCGTGTGTCTTCCAGGCCGGAGCAGGCACCCCTCCAGGTCACGCCCCCGTGCCTCCTCGGAGGGCCGGAGGCGGGCTCTCGGGGAGGGGCGGTGGCGCGCGGGCAGCCGCATCCGCGCGAGAGGGGTGTGTGCACCCGGGGACTGGCAGGTGGCGGTCCTGGCATTCGGCGGCGCGCCAAGGGGGGGAAGCAGAGGGGCGCCGGGCCTTCTAAGATAAGGGCGCCCTCGGGGGCGCGAAGTCATTCGCGCTTCGCGGTTCGGCTCCGATTCCTCCTCGTCCTCCTCTTCTCCCCTGGGAGGCGGCGCGAGAGCGCGAGGTTGTTCGCACTTCGCGCTTCGCGCAGCGCGGAGCGCGAAGTTGGGAGCGCTTCTAAGAGGGCGGCGGGGCCCCTCAGAGGCGCTCCGGCCTTCCGAGGAGCTCCCCGTGGCCTCGGAGGAGGCTCAGGCAGCTTCTTCCGGATTCCATAACAAAGGGGGGGGGGTCACATTCGGGGGGGGGGTCTACTTTGAGCTGTCTTGGAGGGTTCGGGGGGGTCTGGGCAAAGGGCCGCCCTTTCATGGATAGTCTGGGGGGTCTAAAACTTCTCGTCTGGGAGGGTTGTGACCCCCTCCCTTTTATGACGAAATCTGGTGTACCCGGTGAGAGCCCGAGCCGCTCTGAGCCTTCTCCGAGGAGGCCCGCGCCCCGCTGCGCTCTTTCCCCCCCCCCAGGCGCGCCGCGGAGGCGTGCGCTGGGTGTCTCCGTGCTCGGGGCCTCTCCCGCTGCTGCTCTGCACAGCGCCGCGTGGCGAGCACGGGCGGAGACGGAAGGCTCGCCGGCGCTCGGCGCGGCGGAGGGAAAGCTCGGCACGAGGCGATGGAGGAGAGCACTGCTGATGCCGACGACGACGCGACGAGGGCGATGAGGAGAGACAGATTGCTGTTGGCGATGCTGATGATGCTGCTGCTGATGATGGTGATGATGGTGATGGTGATGGTGATGATGGTGATGGTGATGGTGATGGTGATGGTGATGATGATGATGGTGGTGGTGATGGTGATGGTGATGATGATGGTGATGGTGATGATGATGGTGGTGATGATGACGGTGGTGATAGCAATGACGATTATGATTTTGATGATGATGCTGGTGGTGATTATGATTATGATGATGCTGATGATGCTGATGACGATGCTGCTGATGATGATATGAACCTGGTGATGCTGGTGCTGCTGATGATGGTTGCGCTGATGATGATGAGATTGATGATGGTGATGATGGTCGTGATGATGATGATGATGCTGATGATGCTGATGCTGATGCTGATGATGATGATGATGATGCTGCTGCTACTGCTGATGATGATTATCATGTTGTTGATGCTGATGATGCTGATGCTGATGCTGATGCTGATGCTGATGCTGATGCTGATGCTGATGCTGATGCTGATGGTGATGGTGGTGATGGTGATGGTGATGGTGATGGTGATGGTTATGGTGACGACTACGACGACGTAAGGGGGAGGAGGAGTTGCAGGAGGAAGAGCACCTACACTGCAGGAGGATCAGTCGCGATTTACTGGCGAGCACCTTCAGGCACTCGCAGGGCCGCCCAGCACCCCATTCCCGCCCCTCTCGGCATGCGTTTTACACCTCCTCCTCCTCCTCCGCGTGGTCTTCCCCCCCTCCAGTCTGGGATCAAATTCGGTAGTAAATCATGGGCGCCTGGAAACTAATTCCGTCGTGAGCCTCGACTGGCGTCGAATAGCATTTGGGAGTCGATTGGATAGCGCCGACTCGGCGTCGGTTAGCGTCTATGTGCGTCGACTAGCGTGGATTATCGTCGATTCGTAAGAGCCCACAAGATGGTATGGGAGGCTTTCATGAGTTGACACCGAAGGATCGAAGGCCCACAAAGGGAATCGTGGGCACGACCTCTTGCTTTGAAGATTGTCGTCTGTCGCACCAATGACGCGATGAGCTGCCATGAGCTGGGAGGACGTTGACAACAAGCGTCAGCGAACCCGTCGGCGCGTGCAAATTCTGTGCTTGGAGAAGGAGCTGGTCCAGGTGACAGCGGGGCCCCAATACACAACCCCTCTTCCTCCTCTATCCTTCTCCGCCTCCTGCTCCTCCTACCCTTCCTTCCCTCGTCTGCGTGGCGGCATGGTTTTTGTTGGCGAGGGTAAAGCCGAAGACCCGGGCGACCTCTGCTTGCTCGCCCAGCCAGTTGCCTCCCGAGCGTTGGCCACAGCAGTGCGCATACGCCGTCGCACAGTCCACGCGCCCATGTGGCAAGGCGATTCTTGTGAAGACGTGGAAGTCCTCCGACACCGCACGGCACCGAGTGGCTGCAGCATCGCGCTCCGTTCATCCAGCCACCAGGTCCTCCTCAGTCCCCATCAGGGAGGGAAACTGGTGGCGCGCGCTCACTGGCTGGCCTCTTGTCGGTTCTTCTGCCGGCCGCTTCGTTGCTGTGGGGCGACCTGCTTTCACCCCGTGGCCCAGCGCAACAGGAGGAGGAGGAGGAGGACCAGGAGGAGGCTGAGTAGAGGAGGGAGCAGGATGACGAGGAGGAGGAAGAGGAGGAGGAGGAGGAGGAGGCACAATTCACAGGCCGATCGTCCTGCTGCTCCCCTCAGCTGTCCGCCCCGGTCCGATGTCTCGTGCTCGCCGCCCGGGCCGCCGCCTGGCTCGGCAATGCCCCGCTCGGCGGTCGCTCCTCCCCTGTGCGGCAGCAGCTCCGGGCATCACTCCGACGCGTGCGGTCACCACGCAGAGCGCGGGCAAATCGGTGACTCGACGTGTCTGCCTTGTTGAAGGGGCCCACAAACACACAAATATAAATACGCACAAATAAAAAGATTCCCCCTATTTTCCCAGATTTTCTGGGTTTTCGTCTTCCCCCCACTTCCCATATTTTCCCATATTTTCCTGGGAGTCGACGATGAATTGTGTCTGTGTGTTTTTTCCCCTCCTGACTTGTCTGGTCCGCGTGGGCCGCGGCCGGCCACGCAGGCGCACCCCCGTGTCCTTCCAGAGCGCGCGGCGGCGTAGCAGCGGTGCTCCACGCAGCCGCCCTGTCTCAGGAGGGGAAAACACACACAGACACGATTAATCGTCGACTCCCAGGAAATATGGGAAACTATGGGAAGTGGGGGGGAAGACGAAAACCCAGAAAATATGGGAAAATATGGGGAATCTTTTTATTTGTGTGTATTTATTTGTGTGTTTATGGGCCCCTTCAAAAGCGCGCGGCGGTGTAGCAGCGGTGCTCCACGCAGCCGCCCTGCCACGGTGAGGAGAGGAGCGACGCCCCTGTGATGCGCAGTCGCTGCAGTGCCCGTGCATGGTACGATCAACTATCTGGCGCAAAATTCCGCCCGAGAAACCTCGCGTCGCTCGCCGCCCTTGAGTTATGCATCTTTGGAGTGGCCCTGGTGTCAGACAGACACGAGCTCGTTTCATCAATCGAGAAAATCACCTGGGAGCCGGCGGGCAGGCCCGAGGCTTGCCGAGAAATCGCCGCCGCCCACGCCCACCCGCGCGCGGACGCGCACAGCGGCGTCGAAACCATGCCCTGGGAGACGGCAGGCGGCTTTGCCTCAGGACCGCCCCCACCCTTCCCTTCGGGCGAGAAAAGTGATTCAATCGCTTCGCTCATTCCGCCGGCCCACATTGCGCACC
Organism: Prorocentrum cordatum; assembly: GCA_963575745.1. Taxonomy (NCBI): domain Eukaryota; class Dinophyceae; order Prorocentrales; family Prorocentraceae; genus Prorocentrum; species Prorocentrum cordatum. Next base: position 14,402 of record CAUYUJ010006658.1, read on the forward strand.
GCGGTCGACTGGCTGAGAGGTCGTCGGCAGTGCGGAGCTGCAGGGGGCGGCGGCTTTTTCCTTTTCTGAGGCGTTGTGTTCGGCATGTTTGTGTTGAAGCGGCCCAGAAAAGTTATTACCTTCCGCTCCCTCCCGCCTTCTTTGGCCCGCCGACCGCCCGCTTGTGCGGGCGTTCGGCTGGGGAATCTTTCGACTGCGCCTGGTAGCGGGGAGGCAGGAGCGGGCGACTGTTGTTTGGCTTTCCTTGCGACTTCCTTTGCGACTGTTGTTTGGCTTTCCTTTTTCCGTCAGCGGCTGCACGGAACCCGGCGGCGTCAGCCGTCGCGACCGCGACGTCGGCCCGACTTGGCGGTGCCAGCCACCAGGCCCAGTCGCGCGGGAAGCGTCAAGCTTGCCGTCGCCCGCGCCGACGCCGTCGAGCAGAGCCCCGAATCATCAGGGGTAACTCGGGTCAGGGCTAACTCGGGTTCCTTTTTCGGGAATCCAAACCCGAGTTACCCCGGACCCGAGTTACTCCGGATAACTCGGGCGCCCAAGTCGACGTCCGGGTCCCGCAGGAACTGGTTCCTCTCGCCACTCTCGCCCCCACCTCGCGGCAGACGCGGGCCGCCGCTTTCTCCAGAGGGGGCCTCCTCCTCCTCCTCCTCCTCCTCCTCCTCCTCCTCCTCCTCCTCCTCCTCCTCCTCCTCTCCTCCTCCTCCTCCTCCTCCTCCTCCTCCTCCTCCTCCTCCTCCTCCTCCTCCTCCTCCTCCTCCTCCTCCTCCTCCCCCCGTTTCTAGAGGGCGCCGGCTGTGGGGCAGGCCGCCCTGTGGTTCCTGCTGTCGTCGCGTCGCGCTCGGCACCGGCGCGCGCCTGCCGCGAAGGGCGAACCCAGGCGCAGGCGGCACAGGAGGAGGACGCGCAGCTCCGCGGGCAGAACTCGCACTGGGCTCGCTCTTGGGCAGGACCCTGGGCACCGGGCCAGCGCGCGGGCCGCTCTGGGAGCGCAGCAGGACGCGCTCACGGGCCTGCCCGCGCTGCACGATGCCGCCCCTGGCTCCGTCGTCTCTTGCGAAAGCGAGGAGGGAGAAGAGGAGGGGAGAGGGCGAGGAGGAGGAGACAGACGAGGCGGCGGAGGAGGCAGCCGAAGAGGGCGGCGAGACGGCAGCAGGCAGCCCCGCGATTGCGACCAGCAGCGCCACCGAGGCTGCGAGCCGCACCGCTCCCAGCACCGCCACGACCGCGACCAGCAGTTACCCAGCGACTTGCGACCAGCAGCACCACCACCACGATAGCGGCCAGGAATTCCACGATTGCGACAAGCAGCGCAGCCACGAGCATGACCAACAGCTTCACCAGCAGCCACCGCACGACGGCGATCAACGACAATCTGGCGACTTCGACCTGCATGGGCGCCAGCAACACTGCGACGACAACAACCAGCACGACCACCCCGACTGCCACCACGACCGCGACCAACCGACGACGGAGACCAGCAGGTCCGCCACCAGCAACGCCGCGACGGCGACCAGCGGGAGGAGGCGGACAAGCAGGCAGAGGGCGAGCAGGAAGCGGCGGCGCTGGAAGAGAAGGACAAGGGGGCGGAAGCGGCGCCACAGGAGGAGACCCCGCGGCCTTTCGCCCAGGAGGGGCTCGGGGAGGCACGCCACAGCGGGCCCCGAGTGAGGGCGGGGCTAGAACGCCCGCGACTTTGGGGGCGGCCGGGGGGCCCCACAGCGCAGCCGCGCCAAGGGAAAGACGAGGTTCCGAGGAAGCTAAAGAGAAGGAGGGGCGCAGGCCCGCGCCGGCGGGGCGCCCGCCGGAGGAGGCGAACGGAGGCCTGCGCGGCGAGAACCGCGCGCCCGCGCCCGCCCGGCGCGCGAGGGAACGAAAAATAGTTGCCGTGCGCCCACTCTCCCCTCTCCCTGTCGCGCGTGGGCGGGGTGGTGGGCGTCTTGGGCGGCGCCCGCTCTAGCAGCGTCGGCCGGGCAGCGCGGCGCAGGCCCAAGCCACCAAGGCACAGCGGGAGTTGCGCGACCCCCTTGGCCCTTTGCACCTCCAGCGGGTCCTCGGGGGCCCCCGGGAGGTCCGTGACCGCCTTCGCTACGTGCTCGTCGTGGGCCGCTGCGAACTCGAGCGTGTCCTCCAAGTGCCCATGTGCGCAAGTAGAAGTTGGCCCGCGGATTGGCGCACGTGCTCAGGAGAAGCCAGGCGTGCTGGAGGTCGCCCACTTGGCACAGCCAGCGCAGGAGAACGCAGTGCTCTGCCAGCAGGGGCCGCATGTGGTGGCGGACGAAGTCCGCGTGCCCGATGGGCGTGCCGAGGACAATCAGGCCCTGCCTGTGTGGCGGCGCAGCGGTGTATCTGACCCACACCCAGCCTGACTCGGTGCCTACCTCTCAGATTCCTGGTGGGTTCAGGATTTTCGTTTTGCCCATGTTGACGGCTATGCCGCAGTGCCTCCTTGGAGCGCGCTGCGGAGCAGTTCGAAAACTTCGTGCGATCGCGCTGAAGCTGACACCATGCGCACGTCGTCTCAGAATTCTAGAAGGTGCTTCCCCTGCAGCAAGTGGACCTGCACTTTTTGTTTTGGGGGTTTTTGTTTTTCTTTGCTCTCTCCGCGCGCGCGGCTGGCGCGGGCGCGCGCCCCGCGCCGTGCAGGCCCCCGCTTGTCGCCTCAGGCGGGTGCCCGGCGGGCGCGGGCCTGCGTCCCTCCTCTTATGCACCCTCGGCGCCTCTTCTGTCTTCTGGCGCGGCCCCCAACCGCCCCGAGAGTCGCGGGCGTTTTCGCCCCACCCTCACTCGGGGCCCGTTGCCTCCCCGAGCCCCTCCTAGGCGAAGGGCGGCTGGGTCCCCGCGCTGCCGCCCTCCGCCTCCTGCGGCGCGTTCCTGGTCCTCTTGCGCCGCCCAGGCTCCTGTGGCGTCGCTCCCTCCCCCTTGTCCAGAGGTCCTCGTCCTCCTTCGGCACCTCCGCCTTCTTCTGTGCCTCCGCCTCCTCCTCCTCCGCGTCCTCCCGCTGGTCGCCGTCGCGGTGCTGCTGCTGGTGACCGGTGGTGGACCTGCTGGTGTCCGTCGTGGCGTTGGGGCGTAGTGGTGCGGTTGGTCGTGGTCGTGGTGCTGGTGGCGGTGGTGGCAGTCGGGGTGGTGGTGCTGCTGGATGTTGTCGTCGTGGCGTTGCTACCGGTGGCGATACAGGTTGTATTCGCCAGATTGCTGTTGGTCGCTGTCGCGTGGTGGCTGCTGGTCGCAGTCGCGGTGGTGAAGCTGTTGGTCGTGCTCGTGGCTGTGGTTTTGCTTGTCGTAGTCGTGGCGCTCCTGGCCGCCGTCGTGGTGGTGGCGCTGCTGGTCGCAGTCGTGGCACAAACGCTGGTCGCGGTCGTCGTGGCGCTGCTGGTCGTAGTCGTGTTGTCGGTGCTGCTGTTGGTAGCGGTGCCGTCGTCCTCTTCGGCCGCCTCATTCGCCGCCTCGTCTGTCTCCTCTTCCTCTTCTTCCTCGCCCTCTCCCTCTTTTTTGTCCTCCTCGCTCGCCGCCGCCTCCGCGTCCTCCTCCTCCTCCTCCTCCTCCTCCTCCTCCTCCTCCTCTCCTCCTCCTCCTCCTCCTCCTCCTCCTCCTCCTCCTCCGCCTCCTCCTCCTCCTCCTCCTCCTCCTCCTCCTCCTCCTCCTCCTCCTCCTCTCCTCCTCCTCCTCCTCCTCCTCCTCTCTCCTCCTCCTCTTCCTCCTCCTCCTCCTCCTCCTCCTCCTCCTCTCCTCTCCTCCCTCCTCCTCCTCTTCCTCCTCCTCCTCCTCCTCCTCCTCCTCCTCCTCTCCTCCTCCTCCTCCTCCTCCTCCTCCTCCTCCTCCTCCTTCTCCTCCTCCTCCTCCGCTGCGTCCTCTTGCTGGTCGCCGTCGCAGTGGTGCTGCTAGTGGTGGACCTGCTGGTCTCTGTCGTGGCGTTGGGGCGTAGTGGTGCAGTTGGTGGTGGTCGGGGTGCTGCTGGCGGTGGTGGCAGTCGGGGTGGTGGTGCTGCTGGTTGTTGTCGTCGTCGTGGCGTTGCTGCTGGTGGCGGTACGGGTCGTCTTCGCCAGATTGCTGTTGGTGGCCGTCGCGTTGCTGCTGGTCGCAGTCGCGGCCGTGAAGCTGTTGGTCGTGCTCGTGGCTGTGGACCAGTTTGTCGTAGTCGTGGCTGTTCTGGTCGCTGTCGTGGTGGTGGTGCTGCTGGTCGCAGTCGTGGCACAATTGCTAGTCGCGGTCGTCGTGGTGCTGCTGGTCGTAGTGTTGTCGGTGTTGTTGTTGGTAGCGGTGTCGCCGTCCTCTTCGGTTGTCTCCTTCGCCGCCTCGTTTGTCTCCTCTTCCTCTTCTTCCTCGCCCTCTCCTCTCCTCTTTGTCCTCCTCGCCTCTCTCCTCCTCCTCCTCGCCTTCCTCCTCCTCTTCCTCCTCCTCCTCCTCCTCCTCCTCCTCCTCCTCCTCCGCCTCCTCCTCCGCCTCCTCCTCCTCCGCCTCCTCGCCCTCCTGCTGGTCGCCTTCGCGGCGTTGCTGGTGGTGGCGGTCCTACTGGTCGCCGTCGTGGCGCTGGGGTGCGGCGGCGCGGTTGGTCGCAGTCGTGATGGCGTTGATGGTTGCAGTGGTGGTGGTGGTGGTGGTGGTGGTGGTGGTGGTGGTGGTGGTGGTGGTGGTGGTGGTGGTGGTGGTCCTGAGTGCAGTCGTCGTGGAGGTGCTGCTAGTGGCGGTGCAGGTCGCAGTCGCCAGGTTGCTGTTGGTCGTTGTGGTGCTGCTGGTCGCGGTCGCGGTGGCGGAGCTGTTGGTCGTGCTCGTGATTGTGGTTGTGGCTATGTTAGTTGTAGTCGTGGTCCTTCTGGTCGCTGTCGTGGTGGCGTTGTTATTGGTCGCGGTCGTGGTGCGGCTGCTGGCCGCGGTCGTGGTGGCGCTCCTGGTCGCAGTCGTGTTGTCGGTGCGGGCGTTAGTAGTGGCGCGGCTCGCAAACTTGGCGGCGCTGCTGGTCGCAGTCGTGGTGCTGCTTGTTGCCGTCGCGGTGGTGGGGCTGCTCGTCGCGGTCGTGGTTGTGGCGTCTTTGGTGGTGCTTGTCGCCTTCGTGGTGGTGGTGACGCTGCTGCTGGTCGCGGTCGTGGTTGTGGTCCCGTTGTGGCGGTAGCCTTGCTTGTGATGTTGGCCGTCGCCGTCGTGGTGCTCGCGGTGGTGCTGCTCGTAATTAACGCTTGTGGCGCTCGGCTTGGGGGTGCTCCCTGCGCTCGTCGGAGCGCCCCCGTGCGGCCACGCTGGCCTGGGTGCCGAGCATCAGGGGCGTGCTTGCAGTCGGCTAGCTGGTGGGCCGGCGGTGTCCGCGAGCAGCACTTCCTCTAGGTCTCGCCTGTTCTCCCCGGCAGCTCCCCCTGGTGCCAGGATTCGCCCGCCAGAGTGGCCATGAGCGCGTCTTGTGACGCGACGCTCAAGGGCCCCCAGCAGCGGTTGGTCCACGCGAGCACCGCCGAGTGACGTAGGAGAGCTGGTGCGGCTCGCGTTGTTTGCTTGGCAAGCAGGCGAACCAGCTCGAGAGAGTCTCGCCCCCACCGGCCGCCGACCTCGCAGGAGAGGACCAGGAGGCGGCCAGATTGGCAGGTTGTGCGTGCATGGCAACTGCGTCGTTTGAGCTGCTCGGCCTCTCGTAGGGCGGCCCCGTCGGTGTGGAAAGTGCCCGGTCGGTGCCAGCCGTCCCTGCGGAGGGGGGGCACCATGGCGATGTCGCCGCACAGGGGACTCCGTTCGGCGACATGCCGTAGACGACCATCTCTAGCTGTCGGCGGTCTTGTGGGTCGGGGACAATGGCTTTGGTGTCTCGCCGTCGTTGTTGGGGAACTACCCTGCCTCCTGCTTCTCTTGCGACCCTCGCCCAAGCTCGTTCGAGCGGCTTCGCGCGTCCGGCCAGGAGCCTGGTGCGTGGGCACGCAGCCAGGCGGTCTCCGAGCAGGCCTCGCAGGGCTCGGCCGCCCGGGCGGCTGGCGGCCCCGTACTTGCGCGGGAGAACTGGCAGTGGGATCCTGAGGCGCCGGCGCATGGCCGCCTGGAACCGCGCGGGCTTCGACGTGTAACCCTCAGTGGTGGGCAGTGGGCAGCTTTTGGTCCTGAGGCTGACCTTGGCATGGCTTCCTTCCCCCTGGTGGGGCTTGGCCTGGATTTGTTGTCCCTGTAGTAGGTGTTGCGTGTGGGACTAGCGCGCAACTGCTAGGCATGCTGCCATTCTCCCGGCTCCGCGGCTTCTGCGCGCGGCGGCGGTTCGGGGCGGAGCCCGTGGACCAGGTAGGTACAGGTTGGTCTCTGGGAGCCTTCGGCGCTTGACGGCCTCTTTGGGGGGCCCTCTTGGAGCCTCCTAGGAGCGTCCTGGAGCCTCCTGGGGATATCTTGGAAGCGTCCTGGCGTTTCTCTGAGGCTCCGGGGTCAGCGCGTCCGCGAAAGGGGACCAGGCACCGGGCTCTGTCGCTGCCCAGCACGATGCGGGATGTGACGTGGGAGCCCTGTGTCCTCAGCTACAACTCTGGGGTCCGCGCGTGTGAGGGGACCAAAAGGTGGCAGCGGGCTCGATCGCTGCTCAGCGACATGTTGGAAGTGACGTGGGGGCCCCGTGTCCTCGGCTCTTGCTCTGGGGCCCGCGCGTGCGCGAAAGGCGAACAGTGGCAGCGGGCTCTCGCTGCTCAGCGAGATGTTGGAAGCATGGTTGGAGTCACGCGTCCTCAGCTACAGCTCTGGGACCAGCGCGTGCACAAAAAAAAAAAAAAAAAAAAAAGGACACGCAGTGGCAGCGGGCTCTGTCGCTGCTCAGCGACATGTTGGAAGTGAGTTTGGAGCCACCTGTTCTCAGCGACAGCTCTGGGACCAGCACGTGCGCGAACGGCGTGCAGTGGCAGCGGGCTCGGTCGCTGCTTTGTGAGATGTGGGAAGTGAGGTCGGGGTCACGTGCCATCAGCTACAGATTCGGGATCAGCGCTGGGCGCGAGCAAGGAGGACAGTGGCAGCGGGCGTGATCGTTTTCCCCCAGCGAGGTGTTGGAAGTGAGGAGGGAGCTAAGCGTCCTCAGCGACAGCTCTGGGACCAGCGCGTGTTTGAAAGGCGAGCAGTGGCAGCGGGCCCCTATGGCTCTCCAGCGAGATGTTGGAGGTGAGGAGGGAGTCAAGTGTCACCAGCTACAGCTCTGGGATCAATCAGCGCGTGCAAGAGGGCACGCGTTGGCAGCCTACTTTGTCGCTGCTCAGCGATATGCGGGAGAGGACGGCGGAGCCAAGTGTCCGCAGCCAGAGCTCCGGGATCAGCGCGTGCGCAAAAAAGGGCGCGCAGTGACAGCGGGCTCTCTCGCTCTTCAGCGGTGAGGTTGGAGGCAAGCGTCCTCAGCTACAGCTCTGGGGTCAGCGCGTGCGTGGGAGACAAGCAGCTGTAGCTCTGGGGTCAGCGCGTGCGCGAGCGGCAAGCAGTGGCAGCAGGCTTCGTCGCTGCGCAGCGAGAGGCGGGAGGCAGAGGCGGGAGGCGAAGGCGGAGCCAAGTGTCATCAGCGACAGCTCTGGGATCAGCGCGTGCGGAAAAGACGAGCAGTGGCTGCAGGCTTTATCGCTGCTCTGCGAGATGCGGGGAGTGACGTTGGGGCCAGACGCCGACAGCTACAACTCTGGGAGCAGCGCGTGCGCAACGGCGCGTGGGAAGTGAGGCTGGAGCCAGATGTTACCTATACTACAATACCGAGCGTTTGCGCGTGCGACACGGGCGAGCGATGGTCACTCGCAGCGGCTCCCCGTGGGTCACGCCGTCCCGGCCCGGGACAGCCCCGGGACGGCCCATGAGGGCACCGACGGAGGCCTCGAGGGTCTCCCAGGAGCTCTTTAGTGAGCGGAGAGGGCCCCCAGACAGGCTCGGAGGCTCCCGCGAGCTCCCACGGACCTCCGGGGGGACCCCCACGAGGGCCCCGAGGTCGCAAAGAATTGCGTATATTCTCAAGCGTTTTGACGTTTCCGCTGGTACTCTTCCCGCTTGCCCCAAGAGGCCCACCACCAGGCTCGAAATCGAGCCCATGCTGCCTGGGGCGCCAAGAGCTCCCGAGACAGCCCAAGAACCCTCCCAGACGGCCCAAGGGACGCCCAAGAGAGCCCAGTTCGGAGCGCCCCTCCCCCCTCCCCCCTTCCGGGCCTTCCATGGCCAGCAAGGCTCCAAGACGCTCCCGAGAGGCCCCTAGAAAAGGCCCCGGAGGCGCTCCCAAGAGGACCCCATGCGCTCCCCAGAGGCTCCCGGGAGGCTTCCGACAGAGGCGCCCCCAAGAGCTCTCAAAAGGCCCCCAGCGGCCGCCAAAAAGCTCCAAAGAGCGCGCCCGGCGAGAGCGGAACAAATGCCATCTCATGGGGCCCCCCGCCGGACTGAGAAAAACCATGCCGCACACCTCTTGGGACACTGGTGCCGCGGAAAGGGTGCACGATTGCACTGGCGAGACCCACACACATACACGACGGGCCATCTTTCTGTACGCCCCCTTCACGCGCCACGTGTCCCAAGAGGTGTGCAGTACGAGGGCGAGGAGGAGGAGGAGGAGGAGGAGGAGGAGGAGGAGGAGGAGGAGGAGGAGGAGGGGGGGAGGGGGGAGGAGGAGAGGAGGGAGGAGGAGGAGGAGGAGGAGGAGGACGAGAAGGCCCCCCTCGGAGGTTCGCGTTGCTTCTGATGGTGCTGGAGCTCTTGCTGCAGCTGTTGCTGCTGCAGCTGCTGCTGCCGATGCCTCTGCCTGTACTCCTTAAGCTGGATCTTCTCTCGTTCCAGCGGGCTACTGCAGATGCCCTGCCTGTCTTTCGTCTCCCGTTCTCGGCGTGGCTGTCCGGCCCGCCGGGAACGCACTGGAACCTTTTAGATTTGGCACTTGGCCCTGGCTCCTGGCTCCAGTTCCGCCTCTGGTCTGTGGTGCGAATGTCTGGATGCTGGCCTCTCCAAGTGCTGGGGGCCCCGCTCTGCGTTTCTACGCTGCCCCGTTGTGGGGCTTGTGGCGCGCGTGACGTAGATGTGTGGCATGCCCTCTTTTCCTGCTCAGCCTCGGCTGAACTTAGGTCCGCTCTGTGGTCTCGCCTCCCCTTGCCTCCTCCCTCCTGTCCTGCCCAGGTTTCTCAGTTTCTCTTCCACCAGTGCCGCCCGCCAGCGGAGCGCCGTGAGCATGTCCATTTTGTTGCCACGGCCGTGCTCTTGGCCATGACTGGTGCCATGCATCATTAGGCCCGGCCTGTTTGCGGGGCGCCCGGCGTGAGCCCCTGACCGGTGCTTGGGCAGGGGGGTGCCAGGCGTGGGTCGGCACCGTCGTGGCCTGCGCCCAGGGGGGGCGAGCGCGCAGGTCGACTGTGGTCCGCGTGCGCGCGGTGGCAAAATGCGGCTTGGATCCTCTGCTACCCGCGCCGCGTGCGCGCGCTTCCCACCGTGCCTGCTTGCCTGTCCTGCTTCTCCTCTGCGTTTTCTCTGCCTCACAGTGGTGATGCGGCCCCTGCGGCCCGGTCTGCGTGCAAAATCCTGCCTTACTGTTGTGGTCCCATCGCACATTCTATCTTGTTGTTTGCTTCCCAGCAGGTGTGTGAGGGTGTGCAGCTGCGTGCAAAAGTCCATGCGTTGTTCCTGCTTCACTGTCGTGATGCGGCCCTGCGGCCCGTACTGCGTGCAAGTGTCTGCCTCACTGTTGTGTTGCGGCCCCTGCGGCCCGTGTTACGTCCTATTCCTGCCTCACAGTGGTGATGCGGCCCTTTGTGGTCCCAATGACCTCGTTAGATTTGACGGTATCGTCTCTCGCACATTCTTTCTTGTTGTATGCTTCTCGGCATGTGTGTGTGGGTGTGCTTCTCGGCTTGTGTGTGTGTGTGTGTGCAGTGCAACTATGCCACGTCGTCCCTTTGCGATCGTTGGGTCTGACTTTCCGTTTGGAGGAGCACGCTTCCCGTCTGACCTCTGGGGGGGGGGCTGTCGTCCAGTGCCCGCCTCTGTCAGGCTGATTTCGGCTGACCTGCGAGGGGGCTGTTGTCTCTGTCGTCGCGTCGTCGTCGTCGTCGTCGTCGTCGTCGTCGTCGTCGTCGTCGTCGTCGTCGTCGTCTCTCCGTCGTCTCGTTGGTTTTTGTGTTGTCCCTTGTCTCGTCGCCGCTCTTGCGTGGTATGCACTCGGAGAAGGGGAGCAGCGGTGCGATGTTGCATGCTTGTTGTCCTCTCATTGTATCCATCTGTTTGCATCATGTGGTGCCTGTTGTTTTGCTTGCACTTGTTGCTTCTCTTGCCCTGTTCTCTATCTGCTGGCCGCGCACGCGGGGCCGTCGCCCTAGCGTCTCCATTTGGCTGGGGGGGCCGCCCTCCTATTCGAGGGCAGGCGCCGTCGCCGAGGGGCGCCTTAGGGCGGGTGGGTCGGCGTGGGCTGCGAGCTCTCTTCTTTCTCAAGGGGAGCCTTACGAAGGGCGGTGAAAGACCCGACCCTAGACGGAGGCACCCTGCGCTCCGCCTCGCCCACTTCTCTCTGGGGGGGGGTGAGCCGGGGCGCCGCGGGGGTCCGCGGACCGGGCGCGCGCGGCGAGGGCGCGCGGCGGGCGTCCGGCCTGTGGCCGCCGCAGCGGAGGCCAAAAAAAAAGATGGTGCTGGGTCTGCTGCTGCTGCTGCTGCTGCTGCTGCTGCTGCTGCTGCCAGCGCTGCTGCCAGCGCTGCTGCCAGCGCTGCCCCAGACGCCGTCAGGATCATCACGCAAACAGCGCACCCTGAAGCAATAAGCAGGAACGAGCGCACGCTCAATCCTCGGAGCTCGTGGAGGGTAGTCCACGGGTCAGCCCTAGTCAGCTACAACGCTGGGACCAGCGCGTGCGAGCAAGGCAGCAGTTGCAGCGAGCCGAGGCACTACCCCGCGAGATGCGGCAGCCGGGACCGCAAGCAGACGTCCCCAGCGACACCGCTGGGATCAGCGCTGGGTGCGAGAAAAGCGGCCAGTGGCTGCAAGCTGCGCTGGGACCCAACGTTGTCCGCCACAACGCTGGAATCAGCGCCCGTGCGACGAGAGGGCAGTAGCAGCGAACCGAAGAGGAAGATGAGAAGGAAGAGGAGGAGGAGGAAGCGGAGGAGGCAGAGGAGACGGAGGAGGTGACCGAAGAGGAGGGGGTGGCGGAGGAGAGCGACGCAGCGGAGGAGGCCGGTGCAGTGGAAGTGCGTGTCCGACGCGGCGGAAGGGGCGGCAGCGACGCAGGCGCTGGGAGGCCTTCGCCGCCGCTGGCTGGGCGTGGCAGCTGAGCAGGCGGTTGGCGGCGGCGACGGGGGGCTGAAGGCAGGTCCGGGCGCGTAGGGGGCTGATACTGACTGACTGACTGACTGACTGACTGACTGACTGACTGACTGACTGACTGACTGACTGACTGACCGACTTCTCGTCTTACTTGAACGAGCACACAAAAAAGAAGGGAGAGGGGAGTTTCCCTGGTTCTGCTTGACGGCGCTCGATGTTTTTCCCAACCTTCCCCTGGTGTTGGGTCTTCGTTTTGAAGAGACAGCGCCCCGAGTCCCTCCTCTCGTCCTCCCCTCCTCCCTCCCCCCGTCATCATCATCATCATCATCCTCCTCTTCATCGCTGTCGTCATCATCGCCGTCACCATCGTGATCATCATCCTCGCTGTCATCATCACCGCCCTCATCACCACCATCGTCATCATCATCGCTGCCGCCCCACTCATTTCGGCGCACCCCTCACGCGTTTCGCGGCCCCATAGGGAGCTCAGCCGAAGGCCCCAGTGGGGGTGGCCGCATGCTTCGCCACACCCAGTACAGCGCTTCGTGGCCCCATAGGGAGCTCCATCTGCAGCCCCAGTGGGGGTGGCCACATGCGTCCGCGACACCCAGGGCAGCGTTTTGTGGCCCCACACGGAGCTTATGCGGCCCCAGTGAGGGTGGCCACATGCGTCCGCCAAACCCAGTACAGCGCTTCGTGGCCCCATACGGAGCTCCACCTAAGGCTTCAGTGGGGGTGGCCACATGCGTCCACCACATCCAGTGCAGCGCTTCGTGGCCCCGCTCCACCAAAGGCCCAAGTGGAAGTGGCCACACGCGTCCACCACACCCAGTGCAGCGTTTTTTGCCCCCATAGGAAGCTCCATCTGCGGCCCCAGTGGGGGTGGCCACATGCGCCCGCCAAACCCAATACAGCGTTTCGTGGCCTCGTACAGGGTTCCACCAAAGGCTCCAGTGGGGGTGGCCACATGCGTCAGCCGAACCCAGTGCAGCGTTTCGCGGCCCCACAGGGAGCTCCACATGCTGCCGCAGTGGGGGTGGGCACATGCGTCCGCCACACCCAGTGCCGCGCTCCGTGGCCCCATAGGGATCTCCACCGAAGGCCTTAGTGGGGGTGGCCACATGCGTCCGCGACACCCAGGGCAGCGTTTTGTGGCCCCACACGGAGCTTTTAATATGCGGCCCCAGCGAGGGTGGCCACATGCGTCCGCCAAACCCAGTACAGCGCTTCGTGGCCCCGGAGCTCCACCTCAGGCCGCAGTGGGGGTGGCCACATGCGTCCGCCACACCCAGTACAGCGCTTCGTGGCTCCAGAAGGAACTCCACCTAAGGCCTCAGTGGGGGTGGCCACATGCGTCCGCGACACCCAGGGCCGCGTTTTGTGGCCCCATACGGAGCTTTAGTATGCGGCCCCAGTGAGGGTGGCAACATGCGTCCACCACGCCCAGTACAGCGTTTCGTGGCCCCGTAGGGGGCTCCACCTAAGGCCCCAGTGGGTGTGGCCACATGCGTCCGCCACACCCAGGGCAGCGCTTCGTGGCTTCATAGGGAGCTCCACGTAAAGCCCCCGTGGGGATGGCCACATGCGCCCGCCAAACCCAGTGCAGCGCTGCCCCATGGCTCCACCGAAGGCCCCACTGGGGATGGCCACATGCGTCCGCCACACCCAGTGCAGCGCTTTGTGGCACCATAGGGAGCGCCACCGAAGGCCCAAGTGGGGGTGGCCACATGCGTCCGCCACATCCAGTACAGCGCTTCGTGGCCCCATAGAGAGCCCCACATAAAGCCCCAGTGGGGATGGCCACATGCGTCCGCCAAGCCCAGTGCAGCGCTTCGTGGCCCCATAGAGATCTCCACCGAAGGCCCCAGTGGGGGTGGCCACATGCGTCAGCCACACCCAGTACAGCGCTTCGTGGCCCCATAGGGAACTCCATCTGCAGCCGCAGTGGGGGTGGCCGCATGCGTCCGCCAAACCCAGTACAGCGCTCCGTGCTCCCATATGGAGGTCCACCTGCGGCCCCAGTGGGGGTGGCCACATGCGTCCGCCACACCCAGGACAGCGTTTCCGAAGGCCCCAGTGGCACCGCCCGCACGCGTCTCTCCCATCCATTACGGCACGTCCCTCACTCGCTTCGTGGCCCCATAGGGAGCTCCACCGACAGCGGCACCGACAACGCGTTTTTCACAACTGCAAATGGTTGGGTCCTTCGCCAGGATAATTTGGCGGGGGGGCCGGGTGCAAACGCGTCGCCGATTGTCTCCAAGGCAAACGCCCAGGAAACGCGTTCCCGCAGACCTCTGAGGGGCTGACGCCGCGCCAAAATCATGACGTCAGGGGTCTGTGCTGTGCGCGTGCATCTTGTGCTCTTCGGCGCCCCTCGGGCTCCTGAGGCAGTTCCTCTGCACGCCCGCGGGCCTGGGCTTTCTTCTGACCCTTCCTCTGCCTGCCGGGTGCAGTGGGCCTGGATGCGCCCCTCCCGTGCTGCCCGCGACGCAGTGGCGCGACTTCGCCGGCAGAGGGGATGTCAGCCAACAACTAAACCACAGCACCCCGCCTACGCCCCTCCATGTTGCGCTACGGCCCGCCGGGCGCCGTAGCGTATACCACGCACGTCACGCCAGATCTCTTGGTGTACGCGAGACCCCGTGGGGCCGTGGGTCGGATGGTGTCGGCTGTTTTCTGGCCCCAAAGGAGAGCATCCTCTGGAGGAGGAGGAGGAGGAGGAGGAGGAGGAGGAGGAGGACCAGCCGTTCCCTCCCGCGCCCTCCGGACGTGATCTGGCAGCTGCCGCGCGCATGTGCAGCGGTGCGCGGGGGTCGGGCCGCGCCCCCGCGGCCAGCCGCGCCCTTCCCAGCGGGCACGCCCTGCCGCCGCCCCGTCGTCGCCCTGCGCTCTGCGCCGGCGGTTCCGCTGCACTTCGCGGCGTGGCCGGCCTGGGCGGGAGGTGGATACTTTTAGTCAGCAGCCGCAAGCGAAAGCGCAGAAGGCGAGTCGAGTCTGAGCGGGCCGCGCAAGGACGAATTACCTCAAGCCGGCGGGGCCTCAGGCGTCACCACGGCGGGCAGGGCCGGCGGGCAGGGGGTGCAGGCTGCGGCCGCCGGGGGCCGAGCCAGGGCAGCGCGCAAATTGGCCAACCGAGGTTGGGGCGCGAGGAGTGGAGACACACGTGGCCACATGTTTTTCCAGCCCTCGGCCCTCGTGTGGCCAGGCGCGGTGATCCTCCACATGTGTGTGTGGAGGACGATCAATGGAGAGGAGGCATGCTGCCAAATACTTTCCAGATGTCTAAAAGATGTTTCAAACATGATTCAAGTATGAAAAAAAACATGTTTGAAACATGTTTCGAACATGTTCCTTACAACATTTTACACACACACACACATGTCAAACTCAATGATCGGACTGTCAGGGTGTCCATTGTCGTAGCATCCACAACACGTGTGTCTCCAGCAAGGTGCCTCCAGATGCTCCCCACGTGAATCCAGCCGCGCGTGCCTCCAGCTGCCTGGTGCCCCCTATCGAGCCTCTGGAGCGCGCCGCTGCCCCCGGATGCGGTCCGGGCGGTGCCTGTTCCTGGCGTCGCTCGGGCGTGTGCATTTTTTTCTCGGCGAGGACCCTCGAGGAGCATCTTTGATCATTCATTTTTTAAGAAGAAAAAAAAGAGAAGAAGAACAAAAAAAAAAACGCACGAAATCGAATAATGCACGGGGAAAGGACGTCCGAGCGACGGCGAGTGTTGTTGTGCGGGGGAGGCCTCGCCGTGCACCGAGGCGGCGAGCGGGCCGTGGCCAGCGGGGGCAGTGGCAGGCTTCGCCCGCCCGCCGCGAGTGGGGCGCTGCCTGCCAAGAGGACGCGGGAAAAAGCAGGGAGGAACGGTTTTTCCTCTGTCCCCTCTTTGCCCTCCTCGGCGAGGGCGTGGGAAAAAGCAAGGAGGAGCGGTTTTTCCTCCGTCCCCTCTCTGCCCTTCCCCTCGGCCCCCGCGGCCCGTTGCCTGCGCCGATGCTGCGCGGCAGGAGTTTTGGCGGACACCGTCTCGCGCGTTGTCCCGCCATGGCTGCAGTCGCACACGCTGCCAGCTTCTGCGACCGGTACGTGTTATGTTGTATGATGTTTATTATTACTATTATTTCTAAGTTTCCTTTCCTTCTTCTTGTAACTCGTATTATTATGATGATGTTTCGTATTCGTTTTTAGTACCATCAGTATTTATGTTTCTTCTTTACATTATCATAAGTATTCTTAGTCGTGTTCTTAGTACTATTGCTTAGTATTATTTGTGACATTATTAGTAGTCGCGTTAGTATTATGATTTATAACTAATCCCATTTGTATTACTGTTAGCATTCATATTTCTGTTTTTCTTATTAACATGGTGTTTCTGAATTTCCCGATTTTTCTTTTTCTTCCTCCTCCTCCTCCTCTTCCTTCCTCTGGTCGCCAATGCGCTTCACGTTTGGCCCCTCCAGGGTTTGAAGCAACCGTTGCGCAGTAGCAGCCTTTTTGGGAGCCGCGCTGCGTCCCTGCTCGCTGTTGGCGTCGCACTGCTCCCCCTTTTCCGATCTCACGCCTTCTCGGCTGCACGGTGCGGTTCAAACGCTTCCTGGCCTCACCGCTTTGCTCTGCGTATGCACGACCGGACACCCTCATCTGTATCTGTCATCACTGCCAGCATCGCACACGTTTCAGCCATGATGATCGACCGCACTTGCCTTCGTCGCCATTTCCCACCATCCCATTGCACCAGCATCTCATCCTCATCTCATCGCGCGTCAGCAGATTCACCCCGTGACATTTCATTTCGTTCCAGCCCGCTCCTTTTCACCATCACCAGCCTCATCACCGTCGCCGTCACCACCATCATTCGGCTCGTGATGCGACTAGCACGCGCGCGAGCTGGCACCACGTTGATGTGATTGTTTTCGTGGACAAAAGAAGTAGGCACATAATAGCGTCACCACCATGTTGCTCATTAGCATTGTGGAGGACGATCAATGGAAAGGAAGCATGCTGCCAAATCATTTCCAGGTGTCCAGAAGATGTTCCAAACATGATTTCACTATGTAAAAAAACAAAAGCACGCGTGAACCATTTTTGAGGACATGGTTTGCACACTTTACACACATCTTTCACTCCAACTGTCCTAGAGGCTCCAACTCCTAGGTAGGGTCGCACTGTGATAATTTGAATATGTAAAACAAACAGAACCATGCTTTAACCATTTTTAGGACATGTCTTGCACACTTAAAAAACACATCTTTCACTCAACGAGAGGCTCGTTGGAGTGCCCACTGCCACGGCATCCACAGCATGGAGCACCACCAGAAAGCGCCCAGCTCCCCGACGCCCTGCCTCCCCGCAGCGTCGGGCCCCCGAGGCCCCTTCCCCCGGAGGTGCTGACTTTTTTTCCCGTCCGGCGCATTCTTCCGACGGCCGCGAGGAGGAGGAGGAGGAGGAGAAGGAGGAGGAGGAGGGGGAGGAGGAGGATGAGGAGGAGGGAGGAGGAGGAGGAGGAGGAGGAGGAGGGAGGAGGAGGAGGCGGAGGAGGAGGAGGAGGAGGAGGAGGAGGAGGAGGAGGAGGAGCTTGGCGAGGCCCCTTCCCCGGAGGTGTTGACTTTTTCCCGTCCGGCGCATTTTTGGCAGGACCCCTCGGCCTGTGCGGAGGTGCCCTGCCAAAAATTCCGACGCGGGTTTTCCGTGCGCGGCTTTTCCCTTCCGACGCCCTGCCTTTTTGGCAGGACCCCTCTTTTCCGTGTGCGGGTTTTCCCTTCCGACGGCCGCGCCGCTTGGCGAGGGCCCCCAGAGGCCAGAAGCAGCAACAGCATCTTTAGGGGAACAAGAAGTGACATAAACATAAAAACTCGGAGGTCCGCGCGGATTCCTCGGATCGGCGCTGGACCCCCCTGGCGGCGCCTCCGGCGCCGCCCCTGGCGCGCTCCGCGCGCCAGGGAGGGGGGTCCAGCGCCGATCCCAGAAATCCGCGTGGACCTCCGAGTTTTTATGTTCATGTCACTTTTTGTTCCCCTAATGCTTGCACGACTCAGTGGGGTCCGGGACCATTCCCACCATCAGGACCACCCATCCTTCAGGAACGACCCCTTTCATTCATCGAATCTGTGCCGGTGCCTGGGTGGGAAAGCCCTGGGACGAAACGTGCCGTAAAGATGCCTGTTCCGAACGGCGACAGCAACAAAGACCGAACCCAAGGCGGGAACGCAGAAAGTTTGCAGAAGTAATTCTGGAAAAAAAAACACAACGCGATAATTATCGAGCGACCAGTTCGATATAATCCGCCAGCTGTTGTGAAGTCGAGCCCCACGCCGTGTTCACAAAAGAGCAGGCCAAGAAAAATATTGTCAGCACCCAGTCCCAGTGGAGCATATCGTAGACATGCAAGTGATAGTTTGGTGTGTGTGTGGACCTACCCACATCTCAGTACGTCGAGAAAACACGTCGAAGTTCCCAAGGTTGCCTGTATGGAAATCGTAGCGCAGACAGCTCGCATGCCAAGCTGTCGTGGTCATGTCAGCAGTGGCGACTTGAGTCGGGATGAACCCCCCCTTCGTGTGCGGCGAGCCGCGTATCTCGTGAAGCTGAAACGATCAAGGAAGCGGCGGCAACAATCGACGGTCGCGTAACGAGTACTCAGGCCAGGCACATATCGGTTGGTTCATTGATGCCAGCGACGAAAACGGTACATCTATTTGGCGTTGGAAACAGGTGCACACCAACTTGTGGAATGCAGTTCAACATCTTCGCATTCGACTCACACGAAGTTGTCAAGGGATGTCGTGGAGCAGCGCTGTCGGCTTATGCATCGTCATGCCCTCTGGCGATAAAGCGATCCTGTTCTATGACATTCCAGTTTCGGCGCTCCAGCACCCAGGCCGAGCTGTTAGAGGGCTGCCCCCCAGGGCTTACATCGGCGCTTGTCCTGTCCTGCATCACCACCAGCACCCACATCACCACCATCACTCTCGCTATTATCATCATCGGGCTCCTAGCCCCCTAACGTTGCGCCGTGGCCGGGCCACACCTCGAATCTCCAGCGGCCATTCGTGGCTGTTCGGGTACTCCTGGGGCGCGCTCGGCAAGGCGCAGCTGCCGGAAATCACCCCGAGGCTGGAACAGATCGCCGAGAACCAAGTCTTGGCCATGACTGGCGCCACGCAGCTTTAAGCCAGGCCTGTTTTCGGGGCGGTGTCGTTAGTGGCGCGCCCGGTGTGGGCCCCTGACCAGTGCTTGGGCGGGGGGGGGGCCTGGCGAGTGTCGGCACCGTTGTGGCCTGCGCCCAATGAGGGGCTAGCGCGCAGGGCGACCGTGGACTGCGTGCTCGCTTGGGTTCTTTGCTGCCCCTGCCCCTGGCGCGCGCTACCCACCGTGCCTGCTTGCCTGTCCTGCTTCTCCTTCGTCTCGCGGCTTCTCGTGCCTGCCCCGTCCGTGTCCTTGCGTTGCGTCCTTCTTCCGGCCTCGCTGCCGTGTTGAGGTCCTGCGTGTCCTCTTCTTGCCGCCTCGTCCTTTTTTCGTCTCTCCTCCTCTGTCCTGCTTCCCTGTTTGTGGCATGGCGCGCACGCAATGCTTCAGCACGACTATTGTGTAAGGTTCCACATTGCAGGTGTCGGTTGTTTTTGGCCGTAAGTATCATCCCCGTGGTGGGCGTCGCGTTCTTTGTCGGTCACCTCTTTCTCCGTGTCGTTCCGGGGACGTCTGTTCGCATCACAGGAACCCATGCCCGTTGGCGTGTCTCTGTTCGCCTTGTTATTACCTGATCGGCCCGTGTATGTTTCTTCTCCGCGGTGGGCATCGCACTCCTTGTCGGTCTCTTCTTTCTTCGCGTTGTCCCGGGGACGTCTGTTGTTACCTTGCCGGCCCGTGTAAGTTTCATCCCTGAGGTTGGCGTCGCTCGCGTTCTCGGTCCCTTCTCTCCACGAGGAATCGTTTGATACCAACGAGTGCCGTGAAAGTAACATCCCTGTGGTGGCGTTACAGACGCGCGCTTGACTGTCACATGACTTCGGTCTCCCTTCGCGTGTTGCTTCCTGCCTCCCTGTGGTGTTGCGTGCCCGCGTGCCTGCTTGTTGTGGCCTTGTGCTGCTGTGCCCTGTCGTGGTGGTTCCGCGCGGTGCCGTGCCCGTGCTGTCGCTGTTGTGCCGCCGTGCCCTACCGTGCTGGGGTCCGCGTTGTGCCGTGCCCTGGGTCCCCTTGCCGTGCCTTCCCTTGCCGTGTCGTCTCGCCCCGCCCTTGTCCCGCGATCCTGCCGTCCTGCCGCCCACGCTGGGCGTGTTCAAGGAGGAGGTCCGATGTTCGCACGCCCGCTGCTGCTTCCGCTGTCTTCTCTTGTTCCGTCCCTGCTGGCCGCGCGCGCGGAGCTGCTGCTCACGCGTCTTGCTCGTGCTGGGGGGGCTAGCCCTTTCTCGGTGGGCTGGCGCCGTCGTCCTCCGGCGCGCGGTGGTGGGCGGGTCGGCGGGGGCTGCGTGTTTGCTGCGCTCCCACTGAGGGTCCCACGAAGTGCGGTGGAAGACCCGACCCTAGACGGGGGCACCCTGCGCCCCGCCTCGCCCGCATCCGTCCAGGGGCGCGCCGGGGCGCTGCGAGGGTCCACGGGCCGGCGGCGCGGGCGCGCGGCGCGCGGCGCGCGGCGCGTCGTCGGACTTGTGGCCGCCGCTGCGGAGGAAACCAAAAAAACGAGCACGTCCGAAAACCCCACAGCTTCGAGCCGAACCTCTCCTGAGATCCGAGGTTGCCAAAATAATGCGACATCACAAAAAAAAGTCACCATCGGGGGTAGATAGCCAGATAGATCTGCGAGGGTCCCGGGGCCCGAAAAAGGCGAGAACGCCCGTTGCGAAAAGATTGCGACGCCAGGATCACAGGGTCGTGCGCCGAAGCTTGGACACGAAGAGCCCCGACGCCTCGAGCCGGCCCCCTGCGCCCCGCGAGGGCCGCGGGCGGCGGCCATGCTAGGCCTGGTGCTCGACCACGCGGGCTGGGAGGCGCGGGCAGTTGCGCGCCTCCGGGCAGCCCAGGCCGAGCAGGCCGCCGCGGCCCAGCAGGAGCAGCTCCGGGTGGCGCAGTACCAGCGGCAGGCGGCCAGGGTCGGGCCCAGACCCCAGGCCCCGTCGCGTCGCGAGGAGATCACGGCGACAGGTCCCCCGCGTCGTGAGAAAGACGCTGCGGGGAGGTTTTTCCCAACCATCCTGTGGTGCGGGGTCCTCGCTGTGAGGAGACGGTCCCCGCGCCTCCTCTCCTCCCCTCCTCCTCCTCCTCCTCCTCCTCCTCCTCCTCCTCCTCTCCTCCTCCTCCTCCTCCTCCTCCTCCTCCTCCTCCACCTCCTCCTCCTCCTCCTCCTCCTCCTCCTCCTCCTCCTCCTCCTCCTCCTCCTTCCGCTCTTCCCCCCGTCCCTCCTCCCGTGCCCCTTCCGTTTTGGCACACCTCTCACACGTGTCGCGGCCCCACATGCGGATCCACCGAAGGCCCCAATGGCATGGTTCGCATGCCGCCCCTCACTTTGGCACACACACACACACATCTCTCTCTCTCTCTCTCGTTTCGTGGCCCCAAATGGAGCTCCACCGAAGGCACCAGTAGCATGGTTCGCATGCCCCGCCCCCTCCGCTTTGGCACACACACACACACCGCATACTTCTCGTGCTTCATAAGGCTGAAGGCCCCAGCGGCAGCCCCCGCATGGCGGCCCCGCCGTGTTGCGGCGCACCCTTCGCGCGCTTCGTGTCCATAGGGAGCTCCGCCGAAAGCAGTTCTCACAACGCCGGTATCCTTGCCGGGCTTCGGGGTCGTCAAAAAACGGCGCAGGATGAGAAACCGGTCCCGGGGAATGGGCCGAGACCTCTCGGGGTCGACGTTGTGAAAAATCCTGGTGGCGGGGATCGGGGACCCCAGCGTGATGAGAAACTTGAAGCTGAAAGGCCTCTGGGGGGGCCCTCGCTGTACACCCTGGGACTGAAAAAACCACTGGGGACGAAAAGCTTGTCTTGGGCAAGGGGTCCAGACCTTTGGGGAACCGAAAGGAGGAGGCGGGGGAGGAGGAGGAAACGGAGGAGGAGGAGGAGGAGGGGGAGACGGACGAGGAGGAGGAGGAGGAGGAGGAGGAGGAGGAGGAGGAGGAGGAGGAGGAGGAGGAGGAGAGGAGGAGGGGAGGAGGGGGGGAGGAGGAGGAGGAGGAGGAGGAGGAGGGGGAGCAGGAACAGGAACAGGAGCAACAGGAGGAGGAGAGGAGAGGAGGAGGAGGAGGAGGGACGAGGAAGTTCGTGAGGGCGCAGCAGCAGCAGCAGCAGGCGGCCAAGTTTGAAGGGCAACGAACCAGCCCCCCCCCCCCCCACCCCGCGTCGTGACAGAAATTGCGGCGGCAGGTTTGATGCTATTTTCTGCATCTGGGAGCCCTCGCCGGGCCCTGGGACTCACCAGCGCCAGACCCCCTCGCGCCGTGACAGAAATCACGGCGGCATGCTTTTTGCTGTTTTTCTTTGCCTTTCGGGGCCCTCGCTGGGCCCTGGGATTGTCGAAAAGCTGCTCAGGACGAAAAACTGGCCCTGGGGGAATGAAGGGTCGGGACATGCGCAGGATATGGCGAGAATGAGGAAAAAGAAGCATGGAGGAAGGATGACGAAAAACATTATCATAGCGACGATGCCGAAAAAGGCAACAAGGAGATATCGCTAAAGTGTCGGCTCGACCTTCCTGCCATTCCGCGTGCATGCCAAACTGCAAAGATCAAGGTGCATGGCGCGAAGCGCCACTGCAGTCATATATGTATATACATACACATACACATACAAACAAAAGTCGCGGCAACCAATTGTGTGTGAGCCTTAACGCCAGTGAAAATGATCGTGGGTGATTCGAGTGAGTGTCAGTAGGAGCGTGAGTGGATCTGGGCATGATCGAGCATCAATGCGAGTTGGTTTGGATATGGCCAATGTGAGTGCAAGTGGGTCTGGGTATGAGTGAGTCTGAGCGAGCCCGAGCGAATATAAGTGCGAGTGGTTCTGAGTGTGAGTGAGTGTGGGTGGGTTCTGAGGTTGAGCTTGGTGAATACAAATCTGAGTGTGGGAGAGCCTGGTTGCGGCGCAATCTGAATGTAGATGAATCTGAGGGCGGATGAGCCTCAGTGTGAGTGGGTGAGAGTTCGAGTTGGTATGGGTGAGGGTGAGTCTGAGTATGTCGGGGGTGGACAGACCTCCTGCCCTGACACGTCGATTAGTGAACTGGCCGTTTTCGGTTCGCGAGAGGGCGTCGCGGCCGTCATTTTTGCGGGTCCAGGTCCATCGGTTTCGGTCCCAAGCCGTTTTCAGTAAGGGGAGGTTTGCTAAAGGGAGGTTTGCCCAGCGCCGAATATGGGCAAGCCTGGGCACGAGCGAGTGCGCGTGCGATTCTGAGTTATGATCGAATATGAGCACGTGCGAGTCGGAATGTGATGAGTGAGTTCGTTCGAGGAAAAAGTGTTGATGAGGAGGTTCGATTGCGAATGAATGTGTCCGAGTGGGGGAAGTGTGGAAGAGCTAGTGAGTGAGTGAGGGGCACATCAGCCCAACAAACAGACCAGTTCTTTTTGGCAGAAACAGGCAAACCGCATGAGATATGCCCCCAATCTAAAAGTGTCCGCGCCCCTGGTGGCTCCGCCTTGGGGTACCCAAATGCAACGCCTCCTATATCACGGTGAGCATTGGACCACAAAGAGCAGAACAGTCGGGGTTGCCCAAAAGCCACGCCTGTTTTATCGCGGTGAGCATTGGGACATCAAAAGGTATACGCTTGGGGAAGTGACCCCACAATCTGGACGCGAACCTTGGAATGTCCCCACCTCTGGCGGCTCCCCCATTGGAGTACCCAGGTGCCACGTTTGCTGTATCGAGGCGATCATTGGACCACTAAGAGGGAA
>CAUYUJ010006658.1:42500-52102 GCA_963575745.1 Prorocentrum cordatum
CTCCTGTTGCACACGTCCTCGGCGGCGCTCTTCATGGGGAACCGCGGGCGTCAGGCTTGCTTGGCGCTGTCGCGTGTAGGTCGGGGGCGGCAACGAGGGGGGCGATGACTAGGGGGGTGTGGATATCATGGCGGGGGCCATGATATTTCCCCAGATTTCATGGCGCCTCTTCTTATTTCATTACGTCTCTGGCCCCCCCGCTGGGCCGCGCACGTGGCGCCGGTCATGATGTGCACCCCCCCTCTCGGACACCCCCCTCATGGCCGCTCCCGAGTAGGGGCAAGTTGCAGTGGCAGTGCGAATCCTTTCGCGGCGCTGGCCGAGGCGCGATTACACATGATGGGGCTGTGTTCCATGGGGAAAAAGGGTTCTGAGCGCACGATCATTCATCAAGTGGCAAGCATGCGAGATAGGGGGGCGACGCTGCCGGCGATTCAGGAGACGCACGTTTGCGCAGCACCTTGGTTCTTGTACGGCGACTTCCTAGGAAGATGAGGAAGAGGATGAGGAGGAGGAGGAGGAGGAGGAGGAGGAGGAGGAGGAAGAGGAGGAGGAGGAGGAGAAGGAGGAGGAGGAGAGGAGGGAGGAGAGGAGGGGAGGAGGAGGAGGAGGAGAGGACGAGGAGGAGGAGGAGGAGAGGAGGAAGAGAGGAGAGGAAGAGGAGGAGCAGGAGGAGGAGGAGGAGGAGGAGGATGAGGAGGAGGAGCGCAGCAGCAGCAGCAGCAGCAACAACAGCAGCAGCAGCAGCAGCGGGAACAAGTGGAGGGTAGGCGCGAGCAGCAATTGTCCGTCCCCCGCAGGGGCACTCGAAGCTGCCCGCGAGGGAGGTGCCGCCGGGTGGTGGGCCAGGCCTCGAGGGCGTGGGCTCGAGGCGCGGGCCCGGGGGGGGGCACTTCCGCACGTACTCCGACGAGGAGCTCGCGGCGCGCTTCCGACAAGACGCTGGGAGCAGCTCGGGCTTGATGACCGAGGATCGGGGAAGAAGAATTCCTCCTCCTCCTCCTCCTCCTCCTCCTCCTCCTCCTCCTCCTCCTCCTCCTCCTCCTCCTCCTCCTCCTCCTCCTCCTCCTCCTCCTCCTCTCCTCCTCTTCCCTGCGCCTCCTCTTCGACTCGGTGATGCGGACAGTGTCGAGCGATCGCCTGATGCCCTCGTCCTCCTCCGCCTCCACCTCCACCTTTCATCTGCTCTGGATTGACTCCCCCCCATGGCTCGGATGTCGATTCGCTCGACAGCGAAGTCTGCAAGAGTTTCCAATTTCGAAGCGGTTCACACGAATGACTTTTGATATGTTGAACCCTGAGGGGGGCCAGCCCTTGCTGGGCCAGGTGTGGTTTCTGGCTCAGGCGGTGGCCGAGCCGCGCGCTCTGATCGTCACCTGGCCCATACCTGGGGTCAATGATGATAGAGTCGTCCTGTCACGCGTGCAGGCGGACACGTGCCTCTGTCCTTTGGCTGACATCCTACGAGCCGTGTCCTTTCAGAGCAGACGCGGGCATGTGGGTGCTATCGTGCCTTAGGCACACCGCTTGGTGTTGCATTGAGCTGCATGGGGCGGGAACGGGGTTTGCAGACATGCAGAGAAAAAAAAGAGGACAAACCACACAGACCACGCTCTTCATGTTCGTAGACCCCGTGACGTTGCACTGTTTCATTCAGAACTGAAGGTCAAAACACATGATTGAGGCTCGTGTCGTCCACCTCAGGACCGAAACATTCATGAACGTATAGGTTCGATGCGGCGGATGTGTGCGTATGCCACTGGCCAAAGCAGATTGCGACATGAACTTTCGAGACAAAACGCCAACGCAAACATTCCATCTGCCCAACGTCATTGTCCACAACCCGTGCCAGCGCGATACATGTTGCAAACAAAGCAGCTTCTCGCGTCGCAAATCCTGACGGGGCAATTTCGTGCCCAGCCCAGGACGCAGCAACAAAAACAGCATCATCCAAGGTGTTTGTCCATTCTTAGGTCGTCTTACTTTTGTATGTATAATGAATAGTATTCGTGATCTATTGAACATCGCAATGCAACCCATGTAATGATAGGGCCTTTTTGTGTGAGCAGGGGGCCCGGTGATTCACACTTAGCCGAAGACCGCCGTGGAGGGGGGAGCAGGTAGCATCAGCAGTGAAGCATGCAGCAGTTGTCATGCCATAGCACTTTGAGGCTCATGAGGTAATTGAGTTTTGAATTGTCGTGTCGATTACTGAATTGAGAGTTGGTGCAACGGTCTCTCCCGGCCGCATGGCCGGGCCATGGATCCAGGCAGGGACCCTAGCGGACGGGGAGCTCCTGGAGGAAGTTCTGAGAGGCGGGCTGCTGGAGGCGGCCGCCTACGACGACAAGGGTGAGGCGCAAGGGGCATACATCCTGGAGGTCATTTGGGCCGACTGCGCTCCGACAGGGGGCGTTAACGTCAGGGGGAAGTTCCTTGCCGCCGAGGACGACTACTACGCATGGTGGATGCTTTCCAAAAGGTCTCAAGAAGAGATCTACCACGTGTGCGGCCTCAGTGGGGACGCGTGCCGGAAACGTCACCAGAACCAGGATAAGATACACATCCAGTCGTGGCGGCCACTCGGCCAGAACGACATAAAAGAAGATAAAATCGGGTGGGCTTCTAAGCCAAGCCTGAAAAAGAAGATCCTTGAAAGGATCAGTGGTTCCCTGGAGGGGCCCGGGGCCGTGCGGCCCCGCCCCGGCTCCCCGGCAACGCGCCCCGACGGCGACGCGGCTGGTCCTGGCTCTGTGCGCGCGGGCGGCGCTTGAGCTCCGGACGGCGCCCTGTGGGCCAGGGGGGACTACGACGACCGCCGACACGGCAGCGTCAGAGAAGGCCTCTCTGACTTGCGCTCGCGGCTGGAGGCCGGCGAGGGCCGCGACCGCGGCAGGGGGGAACGGGTGGAGCAGAGGGCCGACCGGCGCCCCCCGAGCCGTTCACGCGGCCGCCGTGAGGCGGTCGCCGCGCCCCGGGGCGGGCGCAGGCAGGCCGAGGACGACGCTGGCGGGGGGCCGCGGGGCCGCCGTGACGCGGCCCCCGCGGCGCGGGGGGGGCGCTCGCCGGCCGAGCGCGACGACGCTGGCGGAGCGCCGCAGGGCCGCCGTGAGGCGGCCCCCGCCCCGCGGGACGGGCGACCGCGAGCCCGGGAGGACGCCGACGCGGCTCCCTCGGGCCGACGGGGTTCGCCGGGCGACCGGGGCAGGGAGCCCCGCGGCCCGTCGCCCCGCAGCAGGTCGCGCCGCAGGCGGGCCCCGCGGGGGTCGCGCAGCCCCCGCCGGCGTAAACCCAGGAGCGAGTCAAGCTGCAGCGACTCGTGCGAGATGGGTTTTCACGTGGCCTCGACCTCAGAAGGCGTTCGACAGAAGTCCACGCAGGAACGTCTTATGCGCTTCGCGCGCAAGCACCCGGGGAGACTGTCCAGGAGCGCCATGTGGACCATGGCGCAGAGGGTGACTCCTGGGGGAGAGGCCAACAGCGACAGCGACGACCACAAGAAGGAGCCTCCGGCGGCGGCGTCGGCCTACTTTCTCAGGGTGCTCGAGGTGAAGTACAACCTGTCCAAGCGCAACCGCAACGACATGGCCCTCATGTGCAAGCTCCTGGATCTCCTCGTCCAGAACAAAGCAGACAAGGCAATGGATTTCATAGTCCAGCACCTGAAAGCCGTCGAGCAGTCGGTGGTGGACCAGTCGTGGGAGCGCGCGTGCTTCCTCGAACTCGTCAAGGACGACTCGGCCACGCTCGTCAGCAGGAAGGAGAAGTACATGATGCGCAGCGAGACGAAGGCGCAGCAGCAGCTGGCGCTTCGGCCCCAAGGGGGCCAGGGCAAAGGCAGCCAAAGGAGCGGCCACAGGGAGGTCAGCCTGGAGGAGAGCCAGAACGCTGGCAAGGGCAACCCTTTTCAGGGGAAAGGCCCCGCGCACTCCGGCAAGGCCTCAGCGAAGGGGAGCTCCAAAGCGAAGGGGAAGCGGCGGTAGCGAGCCACGCGCTGGCCCCGCCCCGGCCCGCCCTGGATGTCGATTCCGGGTGTTGGGCCGTGCCGCGGCGAAGGCGTGCCAAGGGCCCCCCGGGCCAAGCTGATGCCCCGGCATGCAAAGGAACTGGAATTCAGACAAGCGCTGAAGGCGTTACTGTCGAGCGCACTGCCCCCTCCCTCCACTCTGCCCCTCCTCCCCGTCTCTCTCCTCCCCCTTCCCCTTTGCTTCGACGCGGTCAAAGCCAAGCCAAAAAGGCCGTGCGAACCGCCGTCGCCACCGCCTGCTCGGCGCGCAGTGGCGCGCCGTTGTCTGCGTGGCAGAGCACGCTGCTGGACGAGCTCCACCATCTCGACGGCAACAGTGAAGTGTGGGAACTGTTTGAAGATTCAATGCCGTACCTACCAACAAAGCTCGGACGAGTCGCCTCGCTCGACCCTCCTTCGGGCACTCAGCCTCTAGACCACCAATCGTCGGGCACGCAGCCCAAGCATCCCTCGGGCACGCAGCCCTCGGGCACCCAGCCCCGTGGCGATCTTCTGCCGATTCCGGCCACAGCTGCTCGGCAGCACGCAGAGATCCTGTCTGTAGCAGCAGGACACGCCGCGAAGTTCGCATCGCGCTGCCGTGCGGCAGTATGGTGCATGGTCACGTCCCTCAACTTCTTCGGAACGGGCGCGCGGGCCGGGGCCCCAGAGGGCCCCGACGACCAGCCTGGCGCCAGTGCCGGCCATTTGTCCAGCACCCAAAGACATTCCGTCCAGCACTTGTGGGAAGCTGCAGTGGATTTCTTGTCCCGCGAAAGCCCCTTGCCGTCCATAACGGCCATCAAGCATGACCTCTTCACCCGCCAGACGGACTACGCGGGAGAAGCCGTGGCGGTCCGGAGGGAGCTCGTCGCCGAAAAAGTTGCCCCTGCTTGGCCGGAGCGCGGCGAGGCTGCATCTGTCCCCGTGGTGTCGTTCCTCGATGGAGAGCTGCTGGACGACGTGCGTGACCCCAGATCGTGCCTGCTCCCTCCGGAGCAATGGCCGGAGGAACCCCCGAGGTCGCGCGTTTGGGCGTCCGACACAGAATGGTACAAGATTGTCAAAGAAGGGGCTGCCCGAGGCATCTTCGCAGAAGTCCCGGACGAGCTCGTTTTCCGAGATTCCGCAGGCCGGCCAGTCGTCAACGGCGCAATGGGGATTGACAAGCACCCCAAAGGGCCAGTTCCTGGCCCCACCCTCTTGCGTTTCATATCGATCTTCACGCCGATTAACTCCTACATGCGCAAGCTGCGGGGGGACGACCACACCCTGCCCACGGCCACCATGCTCAATGCGTGCATTCTCGAAGACGGCGAGGAGCTCTGGGACGATGCCGAGGACCAAAAAGGATGCTTCAATATCTTCCGCCTCCCGGACGAATGGCTAGGATATTGTGCGTACTCTAAGCAAGTATCTGCCGCGGCTTTCGGTGACGACCCCAACCGTATGGCTTGGGTCGGTATTCGTAGTGTAGCCATGGGTTCAAAGATTGCGGTTTCCATCATGCAACGAGTCATCCGCACGCTCGTCTTCGACGTCGTTGGCGCCGACCCCCGCACTGAACTACGGCGGGACAGAGCCTTCCCAGACGGTGACGTCAGCATCGTGTGCCTCGACGGATTCGACTTTGTTCGGAAAGCGCAATCTCGCTTGTGCAAGTTGCAAATCGTGGAGTCCATGGAGCATCAGCATTTCGTCGCTGCGTGCGCCAAACACGGAATCCCCCTGAACCCGGCCAAATCCCTAGTGGCGCAGTTGCGCGCAGGCATCCTGGGGGGCCTGCTTCTGGGAGACAAGGGGTGGTTGAAGTTGGCGCCAGAGAAGGCCAACGCCCTGGTGGTCAAAACCGCGGTGCTGGCAACGGAGCAGCAATGGCAGGCCGGCGCCCTCCAGCACTGGGCGGGTCAGGCATGTTTCGCCGCTGGCTTCCGCCGGCCCCTCTTCGCTGTCCTCGAGCAAATCTTCCCCGCTATCCAGACCGCCCTGGACGCGCCTGCGCCAGCAGACGCAGCGGTAATAGACGAAATGATCGCCTTCGCTTGTCTGCTCCCTCTCGCGTACACGAATCTCCGGGCGCCTGTTAAGCGCACCATTTCGTGCACAGACGCCTCCGAGGACGGCGGCGGGGCCGCGGAAGCAGCTCAATTCACACACGCTGTGGACCCACAACGGGGAGCGCGCCTGGAGGCACATTTTGCCAAACTGGCTGAGGACTCGGCCTTCGCCCCGGCGCGGCCGCAGACGTGCGCAGCGTGTGCGGTCCAGGTCCGCCCCGACGCGCGCGGGGCAGGCGGGGCCGTCTGCCCCGCCCAGTGCGGTGCCGTGACGTGCTGCGTGGAGTGCCTGCTGCAGCATCGGCGTCAAGGATGTTCGCTCGCAGGCGTGCGTTTGCCCGGCTTTTTTGAAAGCGGGTCAGGCCCAGAGGCCCGCCTGTCTTGGGCCGTTGCTCGCGCAGGCGTCGAAGTGTGCCTTCCCCTTGACCCATCCCGCCCGCCAGGCTCCCAAGTGCTGTCAGAGTCCGGCCAAAAGCATGTGCGCCTGGAGGCCGATGATGAGTTCACGGCGTGGGAGCACTGGACAGTGCCCGGGGGCTCGTACGCGGGCGCGCGCCGCCTGGCACACGCCGCCGGCCCGCGCCACCGGCACGCGGCAGGGCTAGGCGGCCGAAGTGTGGTGGACGCCGACGCACACGGACAGCTGGCAGTCCAAAGGCTATTGTGGCGTGTGCTGCACTGGGGCTTCGCTGTCGTGCAACACCCTTGGGATAGCCCGCTGTGGCAGAGCGAAGGGGTGCAGTCCCTCCTCCGCTACAAGGGTGTATTGTGCACCAGGGTCACCGTGACGGGCGTCGCGCCCGCCGCGGGCGACACGGATCTGTGTTTGCTACACAACTGCCGCCTGCTTGAACAAACGTTCTCGGCAGAAGAGACGGTCGCCCAGCGAGGCGCCTCTGCGTGCACGCAGGAACAGTTCTGTGCAGCATACTCCCGCGCCGTTGCCCGAGCACTGCGCGAGCTCGGGCAACAAGGCGTGCCAGCAGCGCCCTCGGACCAGCCAGCGTGGGTCGAAACCCAGCTGGCGCGCGCCCGCTGGGGAGGCACCCAGGGCGCTTTAGCGCCAGCGGCCCAGGAGATCGTGCGACTCATACCTTTTGCATGCGCCTATCCTGTATGCAAGTTATAGGCAAAGCAGGATGCACTCCAGTGGGTCAGAGTTCTCAGGGATGCTTCTTCGGGTCTCTTCGAGGCGCTCTCGGGAGCAGTCGTGGGGCCTCTTGGGGGGGTCCTCCTGGGGGCCTCTTGGGAGGAGCCTTTTGGGGGCCTCTTGGGGGCATGTTGGGGCCTCTTGGGGCCTCTTGGGGGCCTCTTTGGGTCTTTGGGGGGACCTCTTGGGGGCATCTTGGGGCCTCTTGGGGCCTCCTGGGGGTGTCCTCTTGGGGGCATCTTGGGAGCCTTTGGGGGGCCTCCTGGGGGCATGTTGGGGCCTCTTGGGGCCTCTGGGGGGCCTCTTGGGGGCCTCTTGGGGGACCTCTTGGGGGCCTCGGCCTCCTGGGAGGGCCTTCGGGGCTCAAAAGTATCCGCTCGGGTTCCCCATGTGGGCCCCTCCACCACCACCACCACCACCACCACCACCACCACCACCACCACCACCACCACCACCACCACCACCACCACCACCACCACCACGACCACGACCACAACCACGACCACAACCACGCACACACGCACGCACGCACGCACGCGCACCACCACCCACTACGCACGCGCGCGCGGAGCCACAGGTCCGCTACGACACGCGTCCGCGGATAGGGAAAATCAGCGCCATGGTGAGGGATGGGAGGGAGGGGGTAGGACGTCATATCGCGCGCGCACCCAACTTGTCCCTCCTCCCCCTCCTCATCCCTCCCTCCCTCTACCCCATCTCTCCCTCCCTACCCTCCCTCCTCCCCCTCCCTCCCTCCCTCCCTCCCTGCTCCCTCCCTCCCTCCTCCGCCCTCCTCCCTCCCTCCCTCCTCCGCCCTCCCTCCCCCTTGGGCCGTCTCTGGGGCCTCTTGGGCCGTCCTGGTTCTCTCTTGGTGCCCTCTTGGGCCGCCTTGGAGCCCTCCGGGGGGCCTCCGGGGCTGTCGTGGGGCGATGTTGGGGGCCGTCTTGGAGCGTCGGCAAGCCGAAAAGGCCAAAGAAAGCCAAGCACCTTCAAAATCCTCACAAAAATCCAGCGGTTTGTACCTCTTCGGGCCCTCTTGGGACGCTTGTTGGAACACTCTTGGAACTTTTTCGGGCCTTTTGGCCCGTGTTGCGGCCATCTTTGGCACATTGGGGCATTCTTGGGCCTTCTCGGAGGCATCCTCGGCCCTCTTGGGCGCTTTTCGGGTACATGTTTGGCCGGCTGCGCTACCAGAGGACACGCGCGACACGACCAGGGAATCCCCGGAAATCCTGGGGAATCCCCGGAATTCCCGGAAATCCCTGGACATCCCTGGAAATCCCGGGGAATCCCTAGGGAATCCCAAGAAATGCACGGACATCCCGGGAAATCTTTGTTAAACCGGAGGCCTGGGCCGCTAAAACCTTTTCTACACCTCTGGACTTCTCGGGGCTGCAGGAGCCTTGGGGCACTCCACTGCGTGCTGCAGGCACGGTGTCGGATTTGTGTGCTCTTAGAGGGAGGGGGAGAAGAAGGGGGAGACGGAGGAGGAGAGGGGGAGGATGTTGTCAGTCAGGGCTTGTAAATATGACAGATCCCCTGACCCCCGACGTCATGATTGTCTCGCAACCTCGGCCCCCAGAGGTATCGACCCATACCGACCCCAAGGCCAGCTTTTCGTCCCGAGCCGTTTTTTGACAGCCCCGGGGACCAGCGAGGGCCCCCTGAGGCGGAAGATGTGAAAGTTATCCCAGCGAAGGACCCGACAATAGACTGTTGTGGGTACCGTCGTTGTGCATATCGCCTTCAGTGGATCTCCTCATGGAGCCCTGGGTGGAGCCGAAGCATGGGAAACACGTGCGGGGATGAGCGGGCGGGACGCATGCAAATTGTGGCACTGGCACATTGGGTGGAACTCCTTGTGCGGACACCAAACGTGTGAGGGGTGTGCCGACATGGGTGGCGGAGACGCATGCGGGCGGCACCATGTGGGCCTTGGGTGGAGCTCCCAATGGGACCACAAAACGTCTGAGTTGTGTGCCGACATGGGTGGCGGGGACGCATGCGGGCCGCACCATGTGGGCCTTGGGTGGAGCTCCCAATGGGACCACAAAACGTCTGAGTGGTGTGCCGAAATGGGTGGCGGGGGCGCATGCGGGCGGCACCATTTGGGCCTTGGGTGGAGATCCTTATGGGGCCACGAAACGTGTGAGGGGCGTGCCGACCTGGTTGACCGGTGCGGAGGGCAGAGGCACGGATGGGAGGAGGGAGGAGGGGGAGGAGGTGGACGAGGAGTGAGGAGGCGGTGAGACGCGGGGCGTTGTCTCTTCAAAGCGAGGACCCGTGATATTTTCAAGACGCTGGATGTCTGGGTCGATGTCGCCGGCCGCGGTCACTGAGGCCGCCTGCGCGCCCCTCTCCCGCCGACTCGGCGGTCGGGCATCTCCTT
>CAUYUJ010006659.1:0-52093 GCA_963575745.1 Prorocentrum cordatum
CGCGCGCGCACACACTCACACACTGACACGCACACACGCACGCGCACACACACACGCAAATTCACGCGCACAAACAGACAGACAGACACACAGACACGCAGGCACAAAGGCACACAGGCACACAGACACACAAATACCCAGACAGACAGACACACAGACACACAGACAAACAGATACACAGACACACTGACACACTGACACACAGACACACAGACGCACAAAAACACAGACACACAGACACACAGACACACAGACACACAGACAAACAGATACACAGACACACTGACACACAGACACACAGACACACAGACGCACAAAAACACAGACACACAGATACACAGACACACAGACACACAGACAGGCAGACAGAGCCCCCCCACCCACCACACCCCCTTCCAGCGCTCCGGAGGGGGGAAGCGCCGCCCCATTTTGGGGCCGGCCCTCCCTCCACTCCAACCACTCCGCCCTCGCGGAGCGCCCGGAAGGGGGGGGGGGCGGCAACGCGGGGCTGCCAGCGCCGCGCGCGCACACACTCACACACTGACACGCACACGCACACGCGCACACACACACGCAAATTCACGCGCACAGACAGACAGACACACGCACAGACGCACAGAAAGACAGACTCACAGACAGATCCACAAACAGACAGACACACAGACACGCAGACACACACACACAAAGACACGCAGACACAAGGATGCACAGACACACAGACAACCAGTCACACAGACACATAGACACCCAGACACGCAGACACTCAGACACACAGACACACGAACACACAAACACACAGACATACAAACACACAGACACGACCACACGGACACACGAACACAAAAGACACGGACGTACAGACACACAGACAAACAGACACAGAGACACACAGACAGACAGATACACAGACACACAGACACACAGACACACAGACACACATACACACAGACACACGAACTCACAGACACACAGAAACACAGACACACAAACACTCAGACACTCAAACACACAGACACACGGACACACGAACACACAGACACCAGCACACAGACACACGGACACACCAACACAAAAACACACAGGACTCACAGACATTCAGACACACAGACACACAGACACACATACACACAGACACACAGACACACAGACACATGGTTACACGGACACGCTGACACACAGACACACAGACACACACACGGGCCCACAGACACACAGACGCACAGACACACAGACACATGGGCACACGGACACGCTGACACACAGACACACGGACACACACACGGACCCACAGAAACGCAGACACACAGACACAGACATACAGACACACAAATACAAGGATACACAGAAACACAGACACACAGACACACGGACACACTGACAGACGGACACCCAAACACCCAGACACACAGACACACAGACACAAAGACACACAGGCAACCAGACATACAGATACACAGACACACAGACACACGGACACAAAGAAAGACAGAAAAACACACACAGGCACAGGGACACACAGATACAAAAACACACAGACACACAAACTAACAGACAAAAAGACACGCATACACGCAAAAACTTTGACATTCAGACACACAGACACACAGACACACAGACACACAGACACACAGAAAGACAGAAAGACAGAAACACAAGCACACAGAGACACAGACACAGAGACACACATACACACAAACACACGGAAGCACAG
The DNA here is from genome assembly GCA_963575745.1 of Prorocentrum cordatum. Classification (NCBI taxonomy): domain Eukaryota; class Dinophyceae; order Prorocentrales; family Prorocentraceae; genus Prorocentrum; species Prorocentrum cordatum. The sequence continues at coordinate 1,712 of CAUYUJ010006659.1, forward strand.
ACACACAGACACACAGACAGACAGACACACAGACACACAGACACACAGAAACACAGACACGCAGACACACAGACACACAGAGATACAGACACACAAATACACAGACACACAGACACACAGACATTCAATCACACTGACACACGCAGCACCAGACACACAGACACGCAGACACTCAGACACACAGACACACAGGCACACAGACGCACAGAGACGCAGTCACACGCAGACACGCAAAAACACCAACACACAGACACGCAGACACAAGGACACACAGACACGCAGGCACACAGACACACAGGCACACAGACACACAGACAGACAGACACACAGACACACAGACAAACAGATACACAAACACACTGACACACTGACACACAGACGCCCAAAAAAAAATACAGACACACAGACACACAGACACACAGACACACCGTCACACTGAAGACACACAGACACACAGACACACACACAGACACACAGATACATAGACACACAGACACACAGACACTCAGACACACAGAGACACAGACACACTGACACACTGACACACAGAAACACAGGGCACAAAGACACGCCGACACACAGACACACAGACACACAGACACACGGACGCACGGACACACAGACAAACACGCACAGACAGAAGCACAGACACCAGACACAGACGGCCATACAGAAACAAAAAACACAGGGACACACAGACACACAGACACACAGACACAGACACACAGACACACAGACACACAGACACACAGACATACAGACACACAGACACACGGACACATAGACACATCGACACAAAGACACACAGACAAACAGACACGCAGAAACACAGACACGCAGACGCTCCGGAGGGGGGAGGCACCGCCCCAAATTAGGGCGGGCCCTCCCCCTCCCTCCACTCCAACCACTCCGCCCTCGCGGAGCGCCCGGGAAAGGGGGGGGGGGCAGCGCGGGGATGCCAGCGCCACGCGCACACACACACACTGACACGCACACACGCGCACACACACACGCAAATACACGCGCACAGACACACAGACAGACACCCACACACACACGCACAGAAAGACAGACACACAGACAGATCCACAGACAGACAGACACACAGACATACTGACATACAGAAACGCAGACACACAGACACAAAGACGCGCAGACACAAGGATACACAGAGACACAGACAACCAGTCACACAGACACACAGACACCCAGACACGCAAACACTCAGACACACAGACACACAGACACACAAGCACACAGACATACAGACACACAGACACGGACACACGGACACACGGACACAAAAGACACACGGACATACAGACACACAGACACACTGACACACGGACACACAGACACACAGACACACAGACACACAGACGCACGGACACACAGACAAACAGACACACAGACACACAGACACATAGACACACAGACACACAGACACACGGACACACGGACACACAGACACCAACACACAGACACACAGACACACCAACACAGAAACACACAGACACACAGACACACAGACACACAGTCACACAGACACACAGACAGACAGACACACGACACACGGACACACGGACACACGGACATGCAGACACACAGACACACACACACGACACCAGACACACAGACACACAACCACACAGACACCCAGACACACCAGACACACAGATACACAGACACACAGGCACACAGACACACGACACACTGCCAGACTGACACCCAGACACCCAGACACACAGACACATAGACACACAGACACACAGACACACTGACACACTGACAAATTGACACACTGGCACACAGAAACACAGACACACAGACACACTGACACACGGACCCACAGACACACAAGCAACCAGACACACATATACACAAACACACAGACACACGGACACAAAGAATGACAGGAAGACTGACACAGAGGCACAGGGACACACAGACAAACAGACACACAGACACACGGACACACAGACCCACAGACACACGGACACACAGACACACAGACACGCAGACACACAGACACACAGACACACAGACACACAGACACACAGACAAAAAGACACGCATACACGCAGACACACAGACACACAAATACACAGACACACAGACACACAGACACTCAAACACACCGACACACACAGCACCAGACACACAGACACACAGACACACAGACACTCAGACACACAGACACACAGACACACAGACACACAGACACACAGACACACAGACACACAGACACACTGTCACACAGACACCCAGACACACAGACACACAGACACACAGCCACACAGACACACAGACACACAGAGACACAGACACACTGACACACTGACACACAGAAACACAGACACAGAGACACGCAGACACACAGACACACTGACACACTGACACACTGACACACAAACACACAGACACACAGCAGCACAGACGCACAGACACACAGAAAAGCAGGAAGACAGAAACACAGGCACACAGACACACAGACACACAGACACACTGACACACAGACACACAGACAGACAAACCGACAGACAGACATACAGAGAGACAGACAGACACATAGACACACAGACACACGGACACACGGACACACGGACACACAGACAACCACACATACAGACAGACAGACACACGGCCATACAGACACAAAACACACACGGACACTCAGACACACAGTCACAGACACACAGACACACCGACACACAGACACACAGACACACAGGCACACAGACACACAGACGCACAGACACACAGACACACAGACAAACAGACACACAGACACACAGACACACAGACACACAGACACACGGACACACAAACACACAGACACACAGACACGAAGACACACAGACACGCAGACATACAGACACACAAATACACAGACACACAGAGACACAGACACTCAAGCACACAGACACACAGAGCACCAGAGTCACAGACAGACAGACACACAGACACACAGGACACACGGACACACAGACACGCGGACACACAGACACGCAGACACGCAGACACAACAACACACAGACACGCAGACACAAGGACACACAGACACGCAGGCAAAAATGAAGGGGCCCCATGACACACAAATGAATACACACAAATTAAACAAATCCCCATATGTTCCCATATTTTCTGTGCTTTTTGTCTACCATCCCACTCCCCATATTTTCCCATATATTCTATCGAAGCGACGATTAATTGCGTCTGTGCTTTTTTCCTCCTGACCATAGACACACAGGCACACTGACACACAAACACCCAGACAGACAGACACACAGACACACACACACACAAACAGATACACAGACACACTGACACACTGACACACAGACACACAGACGCCAAAACACAGACACACAGACACACAGACACACAGACACATAGACACATAGAGACATAGACACACAGACACACAGACACACAGACAGAGCCCCCCCCCCCACCCACCACACCCCCTTCCGACGCTCCGGAGGGGGAAGGCGCCGCACCATTTCGGGGCCGGCCGCCCCTCCACTCCAACCACTCCGCCCTCGCGAACTCCGACAACCACGCCGACGGATCCAACTCATTTCCCGGCATACCCGAGACCCTCCCCAGGCCCCTCCAATCATCGATCCCTTCGGAACCATCCACCACTTGATCGGCGCCACCGCCACAAAGAGTTCCAGCCCTTCATCCACGCGCACCCCCCTCCTCGCTGGCGCTCCGGACGGGGGAGGCACCGCCCCACTACGGGGCCAGCCCCCCCTCCGCTCCAGCCACTTCGCCCTCACGGAGCGCCAGCGGAGAGAAAAGACTTGAGGGGGGAGTAGCCGAACCTCGCAGCACAGCCTTGCCCTAGTTCACCCGCTCTCCCCCCCCGTCTTGCTTCCCCACTCTTCCCCCCTCAACACCCAGCTCCCACCGCACCCCCCGCCCTATCGACCCGCATGCCAGGCGGACCCCGCAGACGGATCCAGCTCATTCCCCTGCATATCCACGCACCTCCCTCGGGCCCCCTCCGAGACCCGCTGCGACGCGCGCGTCGCATCCCCCAAATCGCGGCTGCGCTGGAACGCAGCCAAGTTCTCGATCCTTCCCGCGCCGAAACCTGTCACCACTCGCGCGGCGCCGCCGCCACTCGACGGTCCAGACGGCTCCGCGCGCCTCGGGCGCACCAGCACCCCCCCCCGTATATACGCGCCCTCGCCCGCGGCAGCCCCCTCCTCGACCGCGACGGGGCCGGGCGCAGCTCGCGCCGCCAAACGCGCCGAGCTCCTCCGCGGGACCTCCGCCTCTGACCGAGGCTCCACCTTTCGTTTCCCCGACGCTGAAACCCACACCGTCTCCACCGCTGCCGCATCTTTCCCCCCCGCGCACGCCACATCGCCACCTAGACCCCCGCCGCCCGCGCGCGCCCCCCCGGACCCTCGAGCACCTCGGACGCGCCCTGGCCCAGCGACGTCGCGCTCCCCGCCGACGTCCCTGACTCCAGCCGCGCCCGCCGCGCCACCCGCCGCCCCTGCATCCGAGCGAGGCGTCGCCGTCTTTTCCCGTGCCCGCCGCGCGGCGGAACGCGGAGCGGCGCCACCAGGCGAGCCAGAGGCCCCCCCCTCCCTCGGAGACACCGCCCCCCCGCCAACCCCAGCGGTCAAGTCGCGGGCGCCTGCCGCGCCCCTTGACTCGGCTGCGCCCGAAGCCCCGCCCTTCGTCGTGACCGCTCGCCGCCCAGCCGCACCATCACCATCGACGGCGCGCCCCTCCCCTGACGTCGAAAACGCGCACTTCCTCCGCAGGCGCCTGCTCGCGGAACGCGGCTCGGCGGCGGCAACCGAGACAACGCCCTCCCTGCGTCCTCCACGGCCTGGCCCTGCACCAACTCCACCGCCGGACGTAGGCTCACCCCTCGACCCAACAGACGCCGAAGCCCCGGCCCGATCGCCAGCGACGCCGCCCGCGCGCCCGTTCCCTCGGGCCGCCGACGCCCCACTCCCCCCCTCGCGCTCCGTCGCTCCGTCGGCGTCACCACCAACAGCCCCACCCCCGCCCCATCCGCCGCCACCAGACGCACTCGCATCACCGCCCCCCGGCCCACTCCCGCCACTGCCCTGCCCCTCACGCGCTGCGTCCACCTCGGTCGCACCTGCGGCCGCGCCCTGCCCCTGACCGCGGCCCAGGCGGCAATACACTGCCATGTACGCCTCCTTCTGCTTGATGTGCGCCGGCTCGTCTCGGATCAAGCGCGGTGGCTCGTCGTCGTCAAACATGAAGTACCTCCCATCATGAACGCGGCACAGAGTCGTGTAATGGCCGCAATTAACTGACCGCCCATTATGGTAAACCACACCGACCAACTGCATCTGGGGAAGCCCTGGCAGCCTCAGTTGCTCTTCCACCCACACTGCCTCCCGCGCCTCGGAGCCCCTCCTCAATTGAACCACCAGAACCTGTGGCACACCAGTGGCTCTCGTCTGCCTCACGTGCTTAACCCGGTCGCGCTCGTCGCGGCAGCACCCCGGGCAGCTCTTCTCGATATCTTCAGGAGCACAAAAGTCGCAGTACAACTCCTGCAGCATCAAGGGCCCACCTGGACGCCCATGAACACGCAGCTTCAGCACATCCTCAGCCTCGTACGCGACAGTCTCGTACTTGCACACGTCACACTTCTCCCGCTTCTCCACGACGAACCCGAACATCTGATCAACGCACGTCACCCGCAGATTCACCGCGCGGATGCTATCGGGTTCCCGCTGCGCAAACCGACCTGCCAACATCTCTGCGTCACGCGCAGCCACCATCAGCTTACCCCCATACGCAAACACATCCTGCTGCTGCCACGGGTCATTGAACTCACTCGGCCGCCCCATCACATCGTCGTCGCAGTCAACGCTCGTACGCCGCAGCACACTCACAGGTCCCTGCTGCCAGCGTCGCGAGCACAACTGGTTGTACGTCTCCCACATCCCGCACACGCAACAACGCCCCGTGCCCCGGTCCTCGCACTGCTGCTCTGAATGCCATCGAAGCCACTCCAAGACGGCAGGCGTCCGCAACATCAGCTGCGTCACACTGACCACGTAGCAGGTGTGCCATGGCCGCGGCATCCCTCGGACGGGCACGCACCGCACGCTGTCCCACGAAGCCGCGCGAATGCCAGCCACGTTCGGGACATACATGTCTGCCGGGCACGGTGGCGGCTGAGGCGGGCAGGGGCTCGGCGGCGGCGGAACCGGGCGACCCAAAGCAAACAAACTCTGTGGCCCGAACGCTGCGGATATCGCTTGTTCCCGACGGCGCTGTCGGCGGCCGGCAGCCCGCTGCTGCGTCCGCAAGTACGCCTCTCGATCTCGTTCCTGCGCCTGCTGCGGGGCCAGCGCCGCGGCCTCTCGACCACGCTGTAACCGACTCTGAACCTCCACACCCTCCAGTCTCTGTGACTGATCGCGCGTCGCCTGCAGCACGACTCGCGCGCGCTGCGCCACGGCCCTCATCTTCTGCTCCCGAGATCCAAAGCACGCGTGGGCACGCACATACCCGAACAGCCCATAGTGGTCGGACATGTGGAACTCGGAACCCTCGAAGAACACCTTCCCTTTCCCTACCAAGTGCACCTCGGACCAGAGATCCGCTCCAAAGAGCACCCGGTCACGTCTCTGGCCGACAGCCCCCCTCTCGCCGAGACCCGAATAGAACTTATTGCCGGGGCAACCCCAGGATCGGCCCTCATACCATGCGTCCCTCAGACGCAACTGCTCCACGGCTGCCTGCACCTGCGCATCCGTGCTGTTCATGTCGCCCACGATGAGCAGCCGATGGCATTCGTCCCCGCACTTCGCCACAATCTTCCCAAGTATCGCACGACGCCGTTCCCATGACGCGTCCGTGGGCAGGTGCACCGCCGCCACGTGCACGTGCCCATCGCCGCCGGCGCCGCCGTCTCCGGGCACCTGGACACGGCACAGCACGCACGGATCCTGCCCTGGCACAGCCACAGATTCCGCCCGCAGACCGTGCCTGACGTACAGATGCACATACCCCCTGGACTCGTGCGCCTGCGCAACGCCCGCCCATTGAAACTCCCCTGACAGCTCCTCGTACGCACCCCCGCCCTCGCACTCCTGCAAGGCAACGACGTCACACCCGCGCGCCTGCCTCCAACGGAGCACCTCGCCTAGAACCGCGGCGCGCTGATCCCGCGCGGTCCAGGAATGCGGCGCCACGGCAGCGCGATGCCCACCAGCAATGTTCCACGTCGCAAACGACAACGTCGACGCGCCCTCCAGGCCCTCTCCCTCGCCTGCCTCGTCCACGGCCCTCCCCACCACACCCGCTATCGCCCGGCCCGCGCCCGCCGCACTGGGCCCAGACACATCCGCTCGCGGGGCGACGCCGAAGAGGTCCAGAGCGTCACGGCACTCCTGGTCCGAGAGCAACACCTCCATGACATCCCGCGCACCCCGCGCGCCGACGCCCGCGCGGAAAGACGCGAACGCGCCCCGCAACGCACGACACACGTCTGGCACGAACGACTCCGCCGACGCATCCAGCACCCTGGCACCGGCCCCTCGACCAACGTGGCCCAGCAGGAGCCCGAGTGCGCCGGCGATCCTCTGCGAAGGCACCCGAACGTGCGGCGCCTCCCCAAACTCTACCACGGGTGGCGGGCGCCGCCCATCACTGGCCTGTATCGGCCGCAGCAGCGCGTCGATATTCCGAGCGATTCGCCCTGCAACCGCCTCCCTGCGGCCTCGATCGTACACGCACACGGTCAGAGACTCGGCACGCCCGAGCGCCTCCCCCGCCCGACCAGCCTGGACGCGCACGAAGATCCAATCCTGGGGAACGCCAGACACGCTCAGAGCGTCCACGGCAGCAACCATCATCAACTCCTTCTTATCGCTGACGCAGCTCGCGTCCCAAACGCTCGTCCAGTTGTGCGCCACCCGAGCAAAATGCTCTGGGTTCTCCTCCGCGCCGACGTGCTCGCCCACCTGTGCCGAGGCCACAGTCATCGGCAGGTCTAACCCTGAGCACAGCTGTCGCGCCACCTTCAGGAAGAACTCCAACGCTTGACGCTCCAGTCTGCCCTCCGCCAGAGCGCCCTCCGACCGCACGTTCACGACCCACTTGTCCTTCCGCAGCGCGCAGCCACCGCGAACATCCCCGAACGCATCCTTCATCTTCCTGGCCGCCTTATCCAAGCTCCCGTGCAGTCTCGGCGGCACCAGCGCTCCCATGGCCTCCTTCACAGCGCTCATGTGCAGCGGGCCCAGGCTCGGTTCCACGACATCGAACACGCGACCATCCCACCGCCCACACGCCACCCACCGATCCACCATCATGTCAGCAACACGGCCCAACAACTCCACTCCGTCGTCGTCTGGGCGCTCCCGCGACAGCCGCGCAGCGGCAGCCCTCAAACGCCCCCACAACTCTTCCACCGTGTCAACACCAGAGAAATCCTCTGCATCCCCACCCGCCAGCTCCCGCGCGGCCTCGCGTTCCTCCAACGTCACACCGCGCACCCTCTTCCGGTCCAGGAGCCTGTCAGCCACGGCGGTCAGACGCCGCCGCGCGACGTCATCACCCCCCGCCTCGGCATCGACAGCCTCAGCCAACGCGGACACGCACGTCGCGCCGTCCTCACCCCAGAGCCAAGTGTCATCATCCACCACTCTGTTCAGACCTCTGAGCCTCTCCGCCTGCGCCGCACGGACGGTCTCGAGACGGCCCAACAATCTCCCCGCCGCACACCTCTCCTCTGCGGTCCACAAATCCGCCTCGCAGTACCCATACTTCCGCAACTTTGACGAAGCGCGCGCCTCCAACCGCAGCTCGAACCGACGGCGCTCCCGGAACGCCGTCGTGTGCCTGGCCCGCATGAAGTCCGCGTACTCCGGCAAGTCTTCCTCGAACACCAAGTCCCACGGATGCCTGACGCGCGTCGTTGCGACGAACCCGATCCCAGCGACGGCCGCGGTCTACGCCGACATGTGCACGCGGACTTTCGCCAACGTCATCCCCTGCGCCTTCCAGTGCGTCAAAGCCCACGCCAGCTGCAGCGGGTAGTTCTCGCGCGCGATGCCGTCCTCCGTCGTGGACGATACAGTCTGCCTCCAGATGGGCACCCAGTTCTTGCGCACAGGATCGTTCTTGAAGAAAGACCGCGGCTCGCCATTCTCGTCCTTTCCCAGATCGACGTCGTCGAACTCGACGAAAACACAAATGGGCGCCTGCAGATCCGGGCGCGCACTGTTGCGCGGGCCCGCCCCATCCGGCCACATGTAGCCGCGCAGCGTGCCCATCGCACCGTTCATCAACCCCGCCTCGACCCACAAGTTCTGCGTCAGCAGCACGCGCGCCCCTTCACACATGTGAAGCTCGTTCTCGATCCCTCGGAAATCGTCGGCCGCCATCTCTTCCGGCCGAGTTTTACTTTTATCCTTCCAATTGTGATAGGCGCGCAGAGACGCAATGGGCTTGCCACTGGCAGCCGCCACCTGGTACAGCCTCTCCAGGTTCACCCTATCCGCGCCGCAGGCACCCGACTCCCGATCCTTCCTGCCATCCATCAGCAGCGGCGCCGTCTCGAACGCTGCGAGCTCCTCCCTGCCCTCCTTCGTCATCTGCAGCACCGACCTTTTCCGGCGCCTCAACCACGCATGATCCGACTGGTCCCACGTGCACTGCGCCATTCCTTTGGTCACCTCCAGAAAACGATCGGCATCCCGCCGGTACTCCGCCTGCCGCTCGGCGGACAGACCCTCCTTCTTCCCACTCCCTCTGTGCACGCGCCGTAGCACGGCGACGTCCTGGAACGTATTGCGCACAAACTGGCCCGTGGCCACCAACTTCTCCGTGCTCCACGCATCGTCTGGAGTGCGCTCCGCCCCCCTCGGCTTATTTTTTCCCATGCCCCTCATACTTGCCCATTCGATACAACGGATCGTCGCCGATGGGCGGCGCCTGCTGCGGATCTCCTGCCAGCACGACATCCTTCCCGCCGAGATACACTGGCTTCTCCTCCTCCATCTTCCTCCCCTTTCCTCCTTTTCCGCCTCCTCCGCGTGCCGCAAACTTCGCATCCGTGCCCAGGGTGTCCTGCACCTTGTACTCGATCTTCCCCAACATCTGCCGCCCGATCATACTCATCTCATCCAACCCAAACAGCTTCGCCTGCCGCAGCCGGTCCCGCGTCCGCAAGAAGCGTTCACCGCCCTTTTGCTTCCAAGGCCCGCAGTACCCCACCGGAACGCCGAAAGCCCTGTGCAAAGTAGTCGCCCCATACTTCAACTGGAACGATGCGCACCCTGTCGGAGCAGCCAGCAAACAGCAATTCCGCACCTCCTCATCAATCTCCGACTGAGAGCGCCTTCCCTCCCGCATCCCACCCCGGAGGCCCGGCACCCGATCCATTCTGGTCCGCGGAGCCGTCTGACGCGCCCTCTGTCGCCACGCCGCCACAAAACAACGCACCGTGCGCGACTTCCCCGTGCCTGCCACGCCCGTGACCATCAGGCGGAGCGGGTCCTTCTCGGAGTGGCGTCCATCCATAACGATGTCGTGGGCCAACTTCTGCCAGGGGTCCAGGTCTTCGCGCAAGACGACCTCGGCCCCGTCACCCACGTTGGCCTTGCCGTACCAGACATCGCGCAGCTCCTCGAGGCGCCGCTTCTCCCCTGTCGACACATTGCACGGTTCATCCAGCCAATTGAAATCCTTCGGGTTCACACGCACCCTCCCGCGAACGTCCTCCCGCGCCACATCCCCGACGCGCACGTCTGCCGCCTGCACCGCGGGGCCCGCCGCGCGAACACGCTCATCCGCTGGGCGGCGATCCCACTCGGACACCTCCCCCGCACCTGCGGCACCCTCCACACCCTCCCCTGGTCGCGGGTCGCGCAACACGATATCCCGAGGCTCCTCGTTGGGATCGTCCTCGGCGTTCTGCGCGAGTCTGTCCACCAGCTCCTCCACGTCCTCCCCCGACTCCACCGCATCGCTCTCTCTGCCAGCGTCACCCTCCCTCGAGCCACCGTCGGATTCCTGGCCCCCCACGTCGCCCGCGGCGTCGCCCGCCCCAGCGTCACGCCCCTGCTGCCGCGCCCGGTGCCGACGCACCATCTCGCGGCGCGTCCGCCTCAGCATCTCGCGGTTGGTCCGCACCCCACCAGCCTCCAAGATTGCGCCCAGCACCTCCTTGTAGAACGGATTCGCGCGTTCGTACTGCTCCACGACCCACGCCGGAACCCACTGTCGGAGCATCGGGTCCGTGAGCATCTCCATCAACATATCTCCCCAGAACCGATCCTCCCTGCCCCTCCAAGCCGCCCCCCCCGACTTGAACCACAGATCCTGCACTCCCAGGAACCTATCGCCCCCAGCATGGGGCACGAAATCCGTGGCCCCAATGCAGACTTCCGGCACAGGGCGGACGTCGCGCCGCATCTCTGCACCGATCATGGCCCTGCGGTCCGCCGTCGCCATGTGCCGCCAGTGCGCGATGACGTTCGCCCGCGCGTACGCCTCGTGGCAGGCGTGCTCCACGCTCGCACACTCCGCGCTATAGCCGGGCGTCACCTGCAGGCACACCGCAGGGTTCCCGCGCCTCAGCTTCCCTCGATACACGGCGTACTTCCAGTAAACTCGAAGAGTGACACATCGCGCACCTCCTCCTCCGTGATGGACCCGTCTCCCCGGGCCCGCTGGCGCCGCACGAACTCCAGGCGCTTGTCGAACTTGTCCACTTTGCTTTCCCAGTGAACCGGCTCATCCTCCGACTTGTCCCGCAGTGCGGACGCAGGCTTCAGGGCACGCGCGCCCGTCGTGTTCAGAGTCACGACGGGCATCATGGACAAGACCATTGGCAAGCGCAACCCCAGCAGCGCCACTTTGTAACAATGGTAATCCCTCTCCCCGAGCATCCGAGCGAAGAACTTCTGGATCGAGCGTCGGAGGAAGTCGGTGCCCTCGCCGTCGGGAACGTACGCGCAGACCTCGTTGACGGCGTCGTCCAGCACCTCCTTGATCTTCCGCGAGCCCTTGGGCGCTTTGGTCGCATATTTCGTGACGTACTCCACAACGGCCCACAGGTTCAGGACGGGGCGCCAATCGATGTTCCCCATATTGGCCAGGAGCACGTGCTCCTCGTAGCTGTTGCAGAGCCGGTCGTTCCTCGGGAACACCGCCTGCCAGTGGCCCTCCCTGCGCCCCTTCTCCCTCCGGAACGGTCTCGGCCCGACGCGGCCCCACCTCTCTCGCGGAAAATCATACCGGCAGAACACGCACCCCTCCTTGCCGCGCGCACACGCATGTACCCCGAGCTTCGGCGGGCCCATGCCATGCTGCGTGTGGCGCGCAACCCTGTTCACCAGCGCGGACACCATTCTCCGAACCGGCTGCACGTCCAACGTCCCTGCTGCCTCGGACTGAAAGGCCTCGTCCAGAACCTTCCGCAAGTTCAAGCACTCCGGCGCAGACGCAGGCACGCTCCGGACCGCCCGGGCCTCCGACGTCTCATCAGCAGCCTCGTCTTCCATCTCCACGTCAACATCGAAGGCCCCAACCTCGTCGTCCCACGTGTATCTGCACGCGCCCGCGTCATCGTAGCAGGGGTTCCACTCCGAGACCACGTGCCCGAAGAACTCATAGAACCGCTTCTCCAGAACGCTCTGCAGCGAAACGGTCTCGTGTTCTGGCTTCAGCACGCCGAAATCAGCGCCAGCACCCGTCAAGCGCTGCAAGCGGGCCCCATCAGGAACTCCAGCAGGCCGACCCGCACCGGCGTCATCTGCGCCGTCACCGCCCTCACCGTCCTCCACAGGACTCTCTCCCGGCGCGTCCACAGGCGCGGAATTCTCTCGGCCGACACGCTCGAACGCGACATCTCGTTGACCTCCCCGACCTCGCGCACCCTCATCAACATCAACGATCACCAACCACCCGCGATCCACCAGCGCGTCAAGCAGCGCATCAGCCCTGCCCACGAACTCATCCTCATCGTCGTCGTCCGCGCCATCCTCACTCCCAGACCCTGAAGCCGCCGCACCCTCACCCCCACGACCCCTGGATGCCCGCGCGCCTGGCCGGCTGGCAGCGGCGCGCAGCACCTGCTCCAGGACCGCGAGAGCAGCGGCGCGGCGCTTCTGCTCCTGCGGGGGCCAAGCCATCGGCCCCGCCTCCAGCGATGGCAAACGCGCCGCCAAGTCGCTGGTCACGCTCGGCGGGAGCATGTCGCCCTCCCCGTCCACGTCCGCACGCACCCGCGCAACCTCGGGCCCGGGCAACCCTACGCTGAACCCGTGGTAGTGCAGATTCCCTCCCGCGCCACACTCGGCCCTGGCCATGGCCATGTACTTGAACTGCTCAGAGTGCGGCAGCACTGCAGGCATCACCATCCGCATGTTCAGCTCCACCCGCAGGGCCATCATGTACGCCACCAGGTCCGGGTTGTCCCGAGCGAACCGAAAGCGCTCCTCTCGCCCGTCACCCACCCAATCCCCGAGAGCGCGCTCCCCTGCCACCCGCGCCCCCCGGCCTCCTCCCATGCGCTGAATGTCAAACGCGGCATTGTAGAACGGATTCTGCGTCCACCAGATGGACGGGTGCCGGCCGAGCCCGACACCATCCGGCACGAGAGGCCGCCTGCGCTGAGTCCGCCCGTTCCCCGCCGGCAAGTCCATCTCGCGCAGGAACCGCCTGCCGACAGGCTCCGCGCCGTCCGCCAGAGGGCCCTCGACCCAGGGCGGGTGCCAGGACAGGTGCTTCACGGTACTCTGCAACTTCTTGGACTCAAAGGACCAATGCATCGTGGTCGAGGGCACGTCGCGCCCAACGTTCGCCAGCTGACCCACCAGGATCCGCACCCGGTCCTCGCTCTCCAAGATCTGCCTGAGCCCACCCTTGGTCATCGCACTCGGGCCCTGCACCGCGAGCCCCGCCCGCCTGCACATGGTCCGATACACGCCGAAGCCCTTCGCCCGTGCCTCGTTCAGGAGCAGCACGTTCACCATAGCCCACATCACGCGCTGCCCACGCGGACCACCAACGAACTGCCCGGTGCGGTAGCGCATCAGGTGCTGCACCACTCCTGCACGGAGACCTGGCGAGGGCGGTCCTCGAAGAGGTCGCCGATGCCCATCGGGAACTCCAACGGGAACGCCCTCGCGAAGCGACCGACAGAGCGCGCCGGGATCGGGTCGTCACTCTGGCCGGGCCACCCGTAAATCATCCGCTCCCCCGTCCGCGCAACCACCTCGTCCTCGTCAAACTCCGGCAAATTCTCCTCCACGCACCCCGTATCCTTGTCCTGAGCAGCTCCCACGAACCTGCCGGCCATGGCCAACTCCAGCATCACATCGTCCAGGACCAACTCCGGAGTCACGCCCCCGTCTGGGTCAGAGAACGGCCCCCCGACCCGCGGCCCGATCCAGTCCACGAGGAAATCGACGCGCACGCACTCCACGGGCACCCGATCCCTCTGCACGGCCACCACTGTTCTCTCCCCCCGCGCCGCGTCCAGCAAGCGCCCGAACAGGTCCTCCGTCGTCTCGTCATCACCAAACTTCAGCCCTCCAAATGGCCCTCCGCCTCCGGCTGCAGCCCCGCCCACCATCGATGCACAGCCCCGCCGTACCTGAACTGCGCCTTCTCGAGCCAAGCACTGAACACATCGTGATCGACGGCCATGGCCTCGTCTCCGTCCCCGACATCGAACTGGTCCTCATCTGCCTCCATCGCTCCACCGTCGCCCGCGGCGTCCTGGCCGCCCTGGTCGCCACGCTGTGCGCCGTCGCCGTCGCGGACTCTCGCCCCTCGCTGAGCCTCATCACGCGGCCCCACGAAGTGCACGTCGAAACCCGCGGCAATGAACTGCCGCGGCGTGACGACGTCGACGCCACACGGAACAGTATCCCTGTCAATGGCCTCCGCCCGAGTCACCGGCCCCGGCCCCTCGGCTTCCCCCGCCTCGTCCCCCGACAGCACGGCGCCGTCGTCGCTCTCCGTCGGCGCATAGCACCGGATGATGTCGTCGTCCGGCAGCACATCAAACAAACGCGGGTCGTAGTACTTGTGCATGGGCTCATTCGCAGTGCCGCCCAGGCGCCAGGGCCCGTACGAGCCGGCGAACGCGCACAGCGCCCGCAGCAGGTGCCCACAGTAGCGCCAGCGCACGTGCAGGCCCTCGACCACCTCCTTCCCGAAACCAACGTTTCGCCGCAGCATCAGACTGAAGGGCACCTTCCTCGGGTGCCAGGGCAGCATCACCCGCGGCTCCACGTTCTCCTGAAGCTCCCTCCCCCTGCCGCCATGGTCGTAGTCTATGATCACTTCCCCACTGAGCAGCACCTCCGCGACCCGACCGGGAAACACCAGGCGCCCGTACACGTCCACGCCGAAGCGCTGCCGCTCCTCGTCCGTGCCCCCCCGCGGCAATGCGCTCCGGGCGGTGCGGGTCGTCGGGGCGCTCGCCAGGTCCGCGCACCGAGTTCACGCGATCCCCGACGCGGTACCCCTTCATCAGCTCGTGACGCCGCGCGAACCCGGCCACATCCTGCGGGAACGAGATGATGTTCTTGCGGAACTTGCGCAGCCCTGTCCGAGACACGGTGGCCAGATGCACCTGCATGTGGTCCAGAGCAATGAGCAGGCTCTCCGTGAGCGTGGCCTGGTCGAACAGGTCGCGCATGTCATCGGAGGGGAACCGGAAGCACGGGTCCATGTGATTCTGCGCGGTGCGGAGACCCACCACCTGATACAGGTCGTCTTCCGTGGGCGCGGCCGCCGCCTGCTTGTCCAGATCCCGCCTACACCGCATGCACACGCCCGCGCACTCAGGGCGAAGCCATCCGGCGGGTCGCTCGGCGGCACCTCGTCCCACTCGGCCACCTCCGTGCTGCACGCCGCCAGCCCGTCCCCGCCGCGACGCAGCAGCAGCATCTCATCCGCCAGCTGGTCCGGCGGCTCGAAGGCAGGGTGGAACGCCGGGAACCGCTCCTGGCACTCGTGGCACGTGAACTTCACCATGCGCGTCAGGAACGCCTGCGCCGCCTGCACGGCCCGCACGGACGCATCGCGCAGCTGCACGTCATACTTCGCCACGCGCAGCGGCACCGTCTTCAGCGCCAGCAGCATGCACTTCTGGTGAACGTCCCCTGCAGCAACACGCGCTCGTTGGTTTAAACGCCCTCCGCAGCGCTCGCGCAAACGCGCCTCCAAACGAATCTCCCAATGCTCCGATTCTGGCGCTGATCCAAACACAAACGACTCCGCGACGCCCGGGCCGGCACCTTCCGACGACCTCCCAGGCGCCCATCTGGTCCGAATAACGGCCCGTAAATCATTCCCGTACCGACCGCGCTTCTTCGCTCGGCGCCCCCGGCCACGACCCGCGCGACCCGCCCCCCGAGCTCCCTGACCGGCCTGCTGCAGCGCGTCGAGCCCCTCCTTCGCAGTGCGCTCGCCCGCGCCGCCCTCGGGCAGCAGCCCCGCCACGCCGGCGTCCTCCTGCAGCAGGCCCACCCAGACGCGCCCGGGATTCTCCCCCTCCTCTGCTCTGCGCTCCCGCGGGCCCTGGCCCCGCCACCACGCCCCCGCCATGTGCGCGGGCTCCGTCCACCCGGCAGGCCGCTCCACAGGCAACACGACCACGTCGTCATCCCGATCCACGTTCGCTGCGAAGCCGGCCGCGACCCGCGACTCGCGCTGCCACAGAGCCTGGAAATCATCCGCATCGCCCCCGTCCGGCTCATCGCAGCACCGCACCGCCCGCCACTGCGCCCCGCCGCTCTCGGACACGACCGGCGTCTGCAACATACTACACTCGAAACGCACTCGGGGCCACTTCGAGCGACGACGAAAATCCTCCTCCACGGCTATCGCCTCCCAAGACGAACGCTCCGCGCTCGGCCCACGACCGCGCGCGCGATCCTCCAGCTCCAGCAGCACGCGCCCGAACTGTCCTGGCCGCCCCGGCTCCATCAGCGCAACCCACAACTTATCGCCGTCCGACCCCTGGATCCGAAAACTACCCCGGTCGCACTGACGGCACAACACAAGGTACTCGCGGACGGCACCGACCAATGCCACCATCCGCCTGTCCTTGAGGTGGGACAAGGACGCAACTGCCCACGCCCGCGCATCCCCACCTCGGGTTCGCGACAATCCCGCGCGGCGCGGCGCGCTCCCGCGCCCTTCCTCGGCCGCTCGCGCCCCCGCCAGGTCTGCCTCCGTCGGCGGCCCAGCACCCGCGAAACGCACCAGCTCCGCATCGAGCGCGCTGCGCACCTCGCGCGGCAGCGGCGCCGCGTCTTCTTCCGAGGCGCACTCATGATCTGACGCAGAACGCTCGTCGTCGCAATCCGAAGCCGATAACTCCGCCATGCCGCCGCAAGCCTCGTCACCACCGCCCTCCACATCCACGGCTCCGCGGACCGCACCGCCCGCTTCGGCCCATTCTTCGGCGGACGTCTTGCGCTCGAGTCTCCGGCGCCCCCGGCGCGCCTCCGGCACCTCCGCGCCCCCCTCGCCAGCTCGCCCCTCCTCCGCGCCCCTGCGCCCCGCACCGCTCTCAGCGGCCTCTGCCTCGGACGTCTTGCGCCCCAGCCGCCGCTTCCGCGCCGCCGCCACCCCCGCGGCGCCCTCCCCCGCGCGCCCGGTCCCCGCGGCCCTGCGCCCCGCGTCGCCCCCAGCAGCCTCTGCATCGGACGTCTTGCGCCCCAGCCGCCGCTTCCGCGCCCCGCCGCGCACCGCGGCGGGCTCGGCAGCCTCCGCCTCGGACGTCTTCCGCCCCAGGCGCCGCTTCCGAGCGCCGCCGCGCACCCCCCCCCCGCCCCCGCCCTCGCCCGCGCCGCCGCCCTGCTGCATCGCACCCTCCACGGCGTCGCCGCCCCCCCCACCGAGCGCAGCGTCCTGGTCTCTCGACGCACCAGCCGCCGCCGCACACCGATGCGCCGCCCCCCTCAACCACCCCCCCCAATCCAAGTCGGTGTCGCGAACCCTGTAGTACTCATCCCCTCGCGCGCGCGCAGCGCAGGCAGGCAGAAGCAGGCGCCAGCAGTGGCACCGATCGCACTGCGCCCAATTCCGCATACAGAACAAGTTCGACGCCCCGTCGTCGGCTCCCCCGCACGCCTCGGGCCTGGCGCCGCCGTCGCCGCCCCCCTGCGGATCCTCTCCGGGCGAGTGCCCCATTTTCTCGTTCGCGTGCAGCCTGTTCTCCTTCGAACGCGGATCAATGTGCGGATAGCACTGCGGGCCTGCGTACGGCTTCAGATACTGCTGCTTCATTGGGTACCGCCGGATCTCCTCGCTGGTCAACCGCAACGCCTCCACGCAGTCCTTCTCGCTACATTCCATTTCGGAAGCTTGCAGCTGCCCCAGGTACTTGTTGAAGACCGCCATGCTGTACCACATGAACACCTTCCCCCCCTGCTGCCCATTGTAGGACTCCCTCTCCGATCCGAACCGAGTAGTTCCCTCCCCGCAGCGATCCTGCAGTGTCCGCACCCCTCCCCCCTTCTCGTATACGAAGCCAGAACGGCCATAATTCTTATTGATTCGGAGATTGTCATGGACTTGCTTGAGGCACTGCTCGTACTCACTGTTCGTCAACACAAATCGCCCGTGCTCGTCCACATCACACAAGGACTTCAGCTCAGGCTTCATCTTCGACGCCACGTCCCACATCGCGTGCCGCGCGTACCACTGCTTAGATGGCTTGTTCGCCTTGAGCGCGAACTCCTTGAACTTATCCAACGCGCCTGCGGGAATCGGGCCCCTGACGCGCCCGTGCGGGCACCCATATCGAGCGCACTTCCCGCACACGTCGCCCCCCGTCTTCGGCCGAAACCGGCACTGCTCTCGCCCCCAGCCCCCCCCCCACGTCAGCCCTTTGCAGCGGCCCTCGTCCACGTAATCCGGCTGGAACTGCCAGGGCTCTGCCTCGGACGCAAGCACCCCGTCCGCGGCCCCGCGCTTCCGGCGCGCTCTCCGGGCACCGCGCGGACGCGCGGCCAGCCCGCTGCCATCGCTTGCACCATCGTCAGCACCCCCGACGTCCACGGTCACTCCAGGGATGACAGGCATCTCCTCGCCATCAGAATCGCTCGGCGGCGCCGCGGCCGAAGCCGCGCCCCGAAGAGCGCGCCTCGCAGCCGCTGCCTGCGATGCGACGGCGTCCGATCGCGCCCGAGCAGCCCCCGCGTCATCCTCTTCCACCGTAACCCCTGGAAGCATCGGCATGCCCTCACCTGAATCGCTCTCGTCCCCAGACGCACGGCCGCGCGTGGCGACCGCAGCTGCGGGTCGACGAAGCACGGACGCCCCCGCGGCATCGCCCGAATCGGCATCGTCGACGGTGACTCCCTGGATGACTGGCATGTCCTCGCCAGACGACGACGGCGCCCCATCCTCACCTGTCGCGCGTCGCTCCCGCGCAGCAACGCCCGCCATGACGTTCGGGTTCTGCGCACCGCGGAGATGCGCACCTCGCTGGCTTTTCGCGGCGGCCTTCTTTTTCGGCGCACTCCTCTTCGGCGCGCCTGCAATCGACCGCAGCCACGGCGCGGCGCCTGCGTCTCCGAGAGATACGCCAGCGGCCAAGCGACTGTCCACATCAACGACCGTCGCGACATGGCCCTGTGGGTACCACACAACGGTGCCGATCTCGGCCCCCCCCGCGGAACCCAAAAACCATGCGCCGGAACACTCCCCACGCAGTAAACCATCTGCACTCTCCGCCTCATAGACTCGCATCCTCGAACGGCGCGCCTCCAGCCAATCCTGCACGATAGCAAAGTTCGCCTTCTCCGTTGCGTCACCGCACGCCCCAGCTCCGGAATCATTAGCGCACTGCAACTCGAAGAAGCACTCCGCCTGCGCGCGCGCGCCAGCACCCCCGCACCGAGCGACACTCAATTGCAGACACTTATTCCGCCACGGCCCCAGGCGATCTCCCGCAGCAACAACTCCGAGTCGCCCCGACGCGACGCCACGTCTAAGGCGCCGCCGCCACGCGCGGGACGCGCCAGACCCCCCAGCAGCACCGAGTCGTCCCACGCGGGAACACACATCCCAGAAAACACCGCCCAGCGCGGCGCAGACACAGGCCACGCGCAGAGCAGCATCGCCAACGCACTGCCCCGCCCTCTGCGACGCCCTCCAGGCAGCGCCCCCCACGCACTCGTCCGCGCCCCGGCCCGCCCTGGCCTTGGCAGCGCGGATGCCAATGCCGGGGGAGAACCTGCGCGCGCACACGCGCCGCCCCCCGCACCTCCGCGCGGAGAGCCCACGCAGGCCACAGTAAAACCACTTGGCGACCCGAACCTTCGCGGCAGACGGCGCCGCATCGGACGGAGCGTCCACGTCGCGCCAGAAGCTCTCTCTCTCTTTCCACATCCGCGCGCGCGCCATCGCGCGCGTCACAGCGCGGCCCCCCGAAAGAACTTGTGGCCTTGGCGGGAACAGACCCAGCGCAGCAAAAACTGAAACTGCAATCAGCGCAACCTCCCCGACTGACAGCGCAGACACCCGCGCTTCAGAGACGACAGCGCCACGCGCGGGGTGGACACCGAATCGACAGCCCGCGCCGCTCGGGCATTCAGAAACTGCTGCAGTCGCGCGCTTCTCCGCCCCCCCAGCGCCGCGCGGGACACCCGGGCACGCCGCGGCGACTCATCGCGCGCACGCGGCGACTCAGCGCGCGGAAGAAGGCGCGGCACGACTGGAAGCGGGACACGGACCGCCATCTCTTCGTTACGCGCCGCCGCCGCCTCCGTCCGCCGCGCCCACTCCGCCTCCCGCCGCGCGCAGCGCGACCTCCGAAGCGACGCGCGGCACGCCTTGCGATGCGCTTTCTGCTCGCGCTCCGCCGCCTCCCAAGCGGAATCATCCACGACTTCCTCCCTGAACACGTCGTGCTCTGCGCGCAAGCTCTCTCGCAGCCGGTCCTCCCACTCAACTGATCCCCCCAGCGGCAGGGCGCGCTCCGCGCCCCGCACAGACGGAGCCGGGATCGAGGCCACGGCCGCGACAGAAGCCGAGGCCAACGCCGGCGCCCAAGCGGAAGCCAAAACCGGGGCTGGCCTGACAACGTCGTCAGCTCCAAACCAATCGTCGTCAGCGTCAGTCTCGTCGTCATTGTCACAATCGCTGGCGGCAGAATCGGAACACTGTCGCGGAAAATTCACATGAGTTTCCCCCTCCCAGCGCGCTGCCTCCGAAGAGACACATCCGCACCGAGCGGCCAACGGAGCAGAAGACCCCCTGGAAAAATCCGCCAGCGTTTCCCCCTCCGAGAGCGCCATTCCCGAAACGCCCGCTCCGCACAACAGGCCACACGCCGGAGCAGGAAACCGTCGCGAAAAATTCGCGATAGTTTCCCCCTCCCAGCGCACTGCCCCAGAGGCCACCTCCCCGCGCCGCACAGCCCGCGCTGGCGCCGAAAACGCCCGCGAAGGTTTCGCGAGCACTTCGTCTTCCCAGCGCAGACCGCAGTCGCGTCCGCCCACCGCGCCCGCCGCACGCGCAGAATCGAGAAACTCTCGCGGAAAATTCGCGATAGTTTCCCCCTCCCAGCGCGCTGCCTCCGAAGAGACACATCCGCACCGAGCGGCCCCCGGAGCAGAAGACCCTCGGGAAATATCCGCGAGCGTTTCCCCCTCCGAGGGCGCCATTCCCGAGACGCCCGCTCGGCCCAACAGGCCACACGCCGAAGCAGAAAACCGTCGCGAAAAATTCGCGATAGTTTCCCCCTCCCAGCGCACTGACCCAGAGGCCTCCTCCCAGCGCCGCACAGCCCGCGCTGGCGCCGAAAACGCCCGCGAAAAATTCGCGAGCGTTTCGTCCTCCCAGCGCAGACCGCAGTCGCGTCCGCCCACCGCACCCGCCGCGCCACCGCCACACCACGCTTCCGCACATACAGACATTCTCTCCAAACCTTCGTTGCCTTCAGTGTAACCCGATGTGATGAACCACCGGGTCCCCTTGGCACGAGGCCCACCTGGAGGGGAACCAGGGCCCGCTTTCGCGGGACTTTCCCCGGCCGCACAGCGTGGCGCGGCCTGGCGCCCAGCCGGAGCTGGGGCTTCCACAACAGCTAGCTGCCAAGGGAGAGGAGACTCCCGAGCGCCCGCTGCATAGGTCCTTTGTTTAGCCTCGGTAGGATCGAGGTGCCCTTCACTACTCTCTCTCTCGGAGAGTGGAGACTCCCGAGCGACTGCCGTGAAGTGTCGATGAACCCCGGTGTGGTTAACCCGGAGGTGTCCGCGCATCGCACCCGCGGAGGGAGAGCCGGCATCAACCCCGCATTTCTCTCGATCACTCGAGAGCACAACCGCGTACGCGGCCGAGCCTTCCCCCACAGCGTGCTCGAAAGCTTCTGCGGGCTCCAGCGTTTCCTCAGATTGCTCTGAGGCACACCCCGAAGGGCGGCCTGGGCAGGAGAGCCCAGGTCTTGAAGAGAGAGGTACCCGGGCTCTCACCGGGCACGCCGCAGTCCCCGGAGGGAGCCACAGCTCTGCTGGGCTTTCACCACCTCCCCCACCGCCTCCCGGAGGAAGCAGCAGAAGGTCGTCGCGGGTTTGCACCGGACGCGCCGCACTCCGCGCAGGGACGCACGACTCTGCTAGGCTTGCACCAGCTCCACCACCGCCACCCGGAGGCAGCAGCAGGTCCTGGGCTTTCACCAGGTGCCCCGCCATCTCCTGTGAGACAGCAGATCTCCCTCGGGTTAGCCCCGAAGGTAGGCCCCAGAGCCCGCCGCCGCTCCCTGCGGAACGACTGCAGACCCCCGGGCCGCGCTAGAAGCTCAAGGCTCCTTGAGCCAGGAAGAGAAGGAGGAGCGCCTGTGGAGGCTGCGCGGCGGCGGCGGCCCCCCCCCTCGTCGTCGTCGTCGTCGTCGTCGTCGTCGTCGTCGTCGTCGTCGTCGTCGTCGTCGTCGTCGTCGTCGTCGTCGTCGTCGTCGTCGTCGTCGCCGTCGTCGTCGTCGTCGTCGTCGTCGTCGTCGTCGTCGTCGTCGTCGTCGTCGTCGTCGTCGTCGTCGTCGTCGTCGTCGTCGTCGTCGTCGTCGTCGTTGTTGTCGTCGTCGTCGTCGTCGTCGTCGTCGTCGTCGTCGTCGTCGCCGTCGTCGTCGTCGTCGCCCCCCCCGCTCCCTCGCCGCTGCTGCCCTCTGCTTGCCTTGCCCTGCTGCGCTCCCCGCCGCTGCCCTCGCCGCTGCCCTCCCGCTGCCCTTTGCTTGCTTGCCCTCCCCGCTGCTGCCCTCGCCGCTGCCCCCGCTCCCTCGCCGCTCCCTGCTGGCTGGCCCCCCTCTGCTTGCCTTGCCCTGCTGCGCTCTCCCGGTGCCCCCACGCCGGCCCCTCGCGCCTCCGTCGTCGTCGCTGTCGCCCCTCCCGCTCCCTCGCCGCTGCTGCTGTTTTCTGCTCCCTGCTGGCCGGCCCCTCCTCTGCTTGCCTTGCCCTTCTGCTCTCTCCCGCTGCCCCCCCGACGCCCCCCAGACGCGACCGGCCGGAGCCGCAGCCGCGGCCGCGGCCGCGGCTGGAAGAAAAAACCACCGCGAAAAAATCCCGATAGTTTTCCCCCTCCCAGACGCAGCCACAGCCGGAGCCGCAGCCGCGGCCGCGGCCGCGGCTGGAAGAAAATAACACCGCGAAAAATTCGCAATAGTTTCCCCCCTCCCAGCCGCAGCCACAGCCAGAGCCGCAGCCGTGGCCGCGGCCGCGGCTGGAAGAGGAAAACCACAGCGAAAAAATCGCAATACTTCCCCCCTCCCAGCCGCGGCCAGAGCCGCAGCCGCGGCCACGGCCGCGGCCGCGCTGGAAGAAAAAACCACCGCGAAAAATTCCCGATAGTTTTCCCCCTCCCAGCCGCAGCCACAGCCGGAGCCGCAGCCGCGGCCGCGGCCGCGGCTGGAAGAAAAAAACACCGCGAAAAATTCGCAATAGTTCCCCCCCTCCCAGCCGCAGCCACAGCCAGAGCCGCAGCCGCGGCCGCGGCCGCGGCTGGAAGAGGAAAACCACAGCGAAAAAATCGCAATACTTTCCCCCTCCCAGCCGCGGCCAGAGCCGCAGCCGCGGCCACGGCCGCGGCTTGAAAAAGAAACCACCGCTAAAAATTCGCAGGGGGGGGAAAAATACATTTCCCCTCCCACCTGTCTGCCATGCAGCCACAGCCATAGCCGCCGCCGCGGCCGCGGCCGCGGCTGGAAGAATAAACTATCGCGAAAAATTCCGATAGTTTCTCCCCCCCAACCGCGGCCCGCAGCTCAGCCGCAGGCCGCGCCGCGGCCGCGGCTGAAGAGGAAAAACCATCGCGAAAATTCGCGATAATTTCCCCTCCCAGCCGCAAGCCGCAGCGCAGCCGCGGCCGCGGGCCGCGGCCGCGGCTGGAATAAGAAACCACCGCGAAAAATCGCGGATGGTTTCCCCCTCCCAGCCCGTTGAAGCGCCGCAGCCACAGCCAGAAGCAAAGCGGCCGCGGCCGCGGCCGCGGCTGGAAGAAGAAAACTATCGCGAAAAATTCGCGATAATTTCCCCCTCCCAGCCGCGGCCGCAGCCGCAGCCGCAGCCGCGGCCGCGGCCGCGGCTGGAAGAGGAAAACCACCGCGAAAAATTCGCGATAGTTTCCCCCTCCCAGCCGCGGCCGCAGCCACAGCCAGAGCCGCAGCCGCGGCCGCGGCCGCGGCTGGAAGAAGAAAACCACCGCGAAAAATTCGCGATAGTTCCCCCCTCCCAGCCGCGGCCGCAGCCGCAGCCGCAGCCGCGGCCGCGGCCGCGGCTGGAAGAGGAAAACCACCGCGAATAATTCGCAATAGTTTCCCCCTCCCAGCCGCGGCCGACGCCGCAGCCAGAGCCGCAGCCGCGGCCGCGGCCGCGGCTGGAAGAAGAAAACCACCGCGAAAAAATCGCGATAGTTTCCCCCTCCCCGCCGCGGCCGCAGCCACAGCCATAGCCGCAGCCGGCGGCCGCGGCCGCGGCTGAAAGAAGAAAACCACCGCGAAAAAATCGCGATAGTTTCCCCCTCCCAGCCGCGGCCGCAGCCCCAGCCAGAGCCGCGGCCGCGGCCGCGGCTGAAAGAAGAAAACCACCGCGAAAAAATCGCGATAGTTTCCCCCTCCCAGCCGCGGCCGCAGCCACAGCCAGAGCCGCAGCCGCAGCCGGAGCCGCAGCCGCGGCCGCGGCCGGGGCTGGAAGAAGAAAACTGCCACGAAAAATTCGCGATAGTTTCCCCCTCCCAGCCGCAGCCGCAGCCGCAGCCGCGGCCGCGGCCGCGGCCGCGGCTGGAAGAAGAAAACCACCGCGAAAAAATCGCAATATTTTCCCCCTCCCAAAAAAAATCCCAGCCGCGGCCGCAGCCACGCCTGAAAGCGCAGCCGCGCGCGGCCGCGGCTGGAAAGAAGAAAACCAACCTGCGAAAAATTCGAGATAGTTTTCTCCCCTCCAGCTGCGGCCGCAGCGCAGCCGCAGCTCGAGCCGCGGCCGCGGCTGGAAGAAGAAAACACCGCGAAAAAATCGCGATAGGTGCCGCTCCCAGCCGCGTACCGCAGCTCGAGCAGAAGGGCGCACCGGCGCCAGAGCCGCCGGCAAGCCGCGGCCGCGGCCACGGCTGGAGAGTAGAAAAACTCCGCGAAAATTCGCGATAGTTTCCCCCCCCAGCCGCGGCCAGCAGCCGCAGCCGCGGCCGCGGCGAGGCCGCTGGCTGGAATAAGAAAACCACCGCGAAAAAAATCGCGATGGCTTCCCCTCCAGCCGCGCCGCAGCCACAAGCCAGAGCGCGGCGCGGCCTGCGGCCGCGGCTGGAAGAAGAAAACTATCGCGAAAAATGCGCGATAATTTCCCCCTCCCAGCCGCGGCCGCAGCCGCAGCCGCAGCCGCAGCCGCGGCCGCGGCCGCGGCTGGAAGAGAAAAACCACCGCGAAAAATTCGCGATAGTTTCCCCCTCCCAGCCGCGGCCGCAGCCACAGCCAGAGCCGCAGCCGCGGCCGCGGGCGCGGCTGGAAGAAGAAAACCACCGCGAAAAATTCGCGATAGTTTCCCTCTCTGAGCCGCGGCCGCAGCCACAGCCGCAGCCTCAAATCTATGTTACATACTTCATATCATAATCATATGTGGTCCTTCGATTGCACAACTACGCTGCTTACTTCATATTACTCCGCGGCACCTCCTCTCTGCCCACCGCGGCTCCTCCTCTCCTTGTTTGTTGCCTCCGCGGCACCCCCTCTCTGCTGAGGGGCGGAGGTGGCTCGGGCGGCTGCGGCCTTCGGTTTCGCTGACGAGATGTACTAGAAGCTCAGGACCTGGGCATCCTTTCTAAGGCCCGTACGGTACATCTCAGCAACTCTCCATCCCCGCTACACCTCCGGTCCGTCTTACGTTCCGCTCTGGCCCGAATTTAGGAAACAGGGCGCCCCCACACGGTCTAACTTGGGACTAGCCCCTTTGACCGTGTGCCGCAACCAAGTTCCCAGGGACGAAGCCTGCCACAGCTCCGCCCCAGCAGTCTCTGGCAACTGCCCGTACCACCAGTCCTTGGGTCCGGCTCCCGCCAGTTCTTGGGTTGGTCGCCCGCCGGCTTGTGGGTCCGGTCTCCCCTTAGGAATGGGATTGTTCCTGGGTCCAGTGGCCCGCCAGTTCTAGGGTTGGTCGCCCTGAAATGGGATTTCTCCCTCTCTGCCGTCGGTGAGCAGTTTAACGACATGCTCAGGTCAAAATAACCCAGGCCAATGCCCGAGCCCGAGCCGAGGCCTGGGCCGGGGCCTGAGCCCGAGCCCGAGCCCGAGCCCGAGCCCGAGCCCGAGCCCGAGCCCGAGCCCAAGCCCAAGCCCGGGCCTGGGACCGAGCCCGAGCCCGAGCCCGAGCCCCAGCCCCAGCCCCAGCCCCAGCCCCAGCCCCAGCCCCAGCCCCAGCCCCAGCCCCAGCCCCAGCCCGAGCCCAAGCCCGAGCCCGAGCCCGAGCCCGAGCCCGAGCCCGAGCCCGAGCCCGAGCCCGAGCCTGCGCCCGCGCCCGAGCCCGAGCCCGAGCCCGAGCCCGAGCCCGAGCCCAAGCCCAAACCCGAGCCCGAGCCCGAGCCCGAGCCCGCACCCGAGCCCGAGCCCGAGCCCGAGCCCGAGCCCGAGCCCGAGCTCGAGCCCGAGCCCGAGCCCGAGCTGAGCTCGAGCCCGAGCCCGAGCCGAGCCCGAGGCCCGAGCCCGAAACCTGAGCCGAGCCTGAGCCCGAGCCCGAGCCCGAGCCCGAGCCGAACCCCTGAGCCGAGCCCGGCCGAGCCCGAGCCCGAGCCCGAGCCCGAGCCCTAGCCCGAACCCGAGCCCGAGCCCGAGCCCGAGCCCGAGGTCGAGCCCGAACCCAGATCCGAGCCCGAGCCCGAGCCCGAGCCCGAGACCGCGCCCGAGCCCGAGCCCGGGCCCGAGCCCGAGCCCGAGCCCGAGCCCGAGCCGAGCCGAGCCGAGCCCGAGCAGCCAGAGCCCGACCCCGAGCCCCGACCGACAACTGCGCCCAAGAATCTCCCCGGCGCCCGCGCCCGAAGCCCGAGCTGAGCCCGAGAGCCGAGCCCGAGCCCGAAGCCCGAGCCCCAGCCGGGGCCCGAGCCGAGCCCGGACTCCGAGCGCGGGACCCCGAGCCCTTCGACTGGTACCAGACCCGAAGCCCGAAGCCCGAGCCCGAGCTCGAGCCGGAGCCCGAGCCGGAGCCGAAGCCGAGCCCGAGCCCGAGCCCGAAAGCCGAGCCCGCCCGAGCCCGAGCCCGAGCCCCAAGAGGAGGCCCGAGCCCGAGCCCGAGCCCGAGCCCGACCCGACCCATGCCCATATGGCCCGAAGCCCGCACCCACAGAGCCCGACCCGAGGCCCGAGCAGAAACCGCGTCAAGGCTGCGGCTCATCTGCCCTCGAGCTCGAGCCCGAGCCCGAGCCCGCTGGGCCCAGCCCAACCCAAGCCCATGCCCGAGACCGAGCCCGGAACCCCGAGCCCGAGCCCGAGCCCGAGCCCGAGCCTGAGCCCGAGCCCGGCCCGAGCCGAACCTGCGCCCGAGCCCGAGCCTGAGCCCGCGCCAGAGCCCCAGCACGACCCCGAGCCCAGCCCGAATCTGAGACCGAGCCCGGGCCCGGCACAGAGATACAGACACACAAATGCACAGACGCACAGACACACCGACATTCAAGCACAAAATCCCACCCGCAGACAGAGACACAAAGACAGATCCACAGACAGACAGACACACAGATATACTGACATACAGAAAGACACACAGACATCAAGACGACCAGTACACAGAGATATAGACAACCAGCCACAGAGACGAAGACATCGAGACAGACACTCAGACCACAGACTCAGAGACACAAGCACACAAACATACAGACACACAGACACGGACACCTGGACAGAAAAGAAACACGGACATGAGGACACAGACACAGACACACAAACACACAGGAACACCAACACACAGACAAACATACACATATACACACAGACATACAGACACACAGACACACAGACACATTGACATAGAGACGGCCGCACAGATACAGAGACATACAAACACACAGACACAGAACATGCAGACAAACCGACACAGGGGCACAACCACAGACAGACAGAGAGACAGACAGACACACAAACACACAAGACACCTAGACACAGAGATAACCAGACACACCGACAAACAGACAGACTGACGAACACACTGCCAGACTGACACTTAGACATCCGATAGACACAGAGACAAACACACACACACATAGACATATGCACACACAGACAAACAGACACGCAGACAAATAGACATACCAAAATAGAAACACAGACACAGAGACACAGACACACGTAAAGACGAAGTATACACTTTCAGAACTGTAAATGTGTCAGCCGAGCGTCCCTGCTAATTATGAATGAGTTTCTCTGCACATAAGCATGCTAGCTCCATTACAGCACGACTTAATCACAGGACACCAAAAGCTATTAAGAGGACTTATGAACTACGAAAACAGTTCTGACCAAGCTAGAGTAGTAGACAACGTCCAGATCTCTCGATGTTAGAGACGAGCGCACCTGCTAATACTAAATTTTATGTGTAACAGCTCTACAGAAAATGAATGTCACTAATCAAAATGACTAAACGTACAAAAAGCTTTACGAACCTAGCTCGAGTAGCAGGCCGAGTTCAAACCTCTAGACGCATGAGCCGAACGCGCCAGATGATTATTAATCGATTTGTACCAGAATCAGCTCTCTAATTATCCGAAATCTCGAAGTAAGTACAGGAAACCGAAAATACGTCTGACGATGACTCTAAACAGACTCGGTTCCTCCAAGTGTTTCGATAGTAATACTGCACCTACTGACCTGAAAATTTTACTGGCAGAAGCGCAATAACCCACTACAGGTGCGAAAAATCTGCTTTCTCAAAATGAATTGTCAAATGTCCTTCAAAAAATTGAAAAACTACCCAAAAGTTATCACTTTGTCCTTTCTGGCCGGTTCAACCAACTGGGCGCCGGCGGTAAACCGTCAACCTTTCTTACCGCCGGGGGACTCGTAGAGCTTCCTGACAATGTATAGTGTAGGAAAAAACTCGAAAGAACGACTAGTTTTCCAGCCCAAGCGATTTGAGACCTCTCAAGATGACCTAAGAAAAACAAACAGTTTCGCAACCCAGTTCGAGTATCAAACCGAGTTCAGACCTCTGAATGCGACAGGCGGGCGTCTGATGTCTGCGAATCCACTCATGTGATTCCCAGCCTGCAGCCCTCTACAGCCCGAGTTATGTGCAGAAAACCGACAGTATCGACTCGAATAATAGAATAGTTTCGCGGACCTAGTTCGAGCAGCAGACCGAGTTCTGAGCTCTGGAATCGACCGCGAGACGCGCCTGATGTGTGCAAATCGACATCTGTGGCCCGCAGCACTGTAGCCCTCCCCCAGCACGAGTTGAGTGCAGAAAATTGAGAGCACTTCTCAAGATGATTCGGACAATACGAATAGTTTCGCGAACCTAGCTCGGGCAGCAGGCCGAGTTCAGAGCTCTCGGTTCGATAGACGGACGCGACTGATGATTTTCCATCGATGTCTGTGACAATAAGCCCTGCAACTGTCCTACAGCTCGAATTAAGTACAAGAAAACCGAGAGCGTCTGTCAAGATGACTCGAATAATACAAATAGGCTTTCGAACCTAGCTCGGCTAGCAAACCAAGTTCAGACCTCTGGATTCAACAGGCGAATCCGCCTGATGATTCTGAATGCGATAGGCGTGCTTTCCAGCTCTGTAGCTGCCCTACAGCTCGAGTTAAGTATAAAAAACCGAGAGCGCCTGTCAAGATGACTCGAATAATACGAATAGGTTTTCGAACCTAGCTCGGCTAGCAGACCAAGTTCAGACCTCTGGATTCAACAGGCGAATCCGCCTGATGATTCTGAATGCGATAGGTGTGCTTACCAGCTCTGTAGCTGCCCTACAGCTCGAGTTAAGTACAAAAAACCGAGAGCGTATGCTACAATAACTGAAATAATACGAATAGGTTTGCGGACCTAGCTCGGCTAGCAGACCGAGTTCAGACCTCTCGATTCAACAGGCGAACGCGCCTGATCATTCTGGATGCATTAGCTGTGTTGTCCAGCTCTGTAGTTGTCCTGAAGCTCCAGTTATCTTGAGAAAACCGACAGCGCGTATCAAGATGACTCGAAACGGCTGTTCCCGCCGGGACGCTTTTTGGCCTTCAAAGTTACCCGATCGAGCTGAGATCAAGATGGCGAGCGGGAATAAGATCGAATATCACGGGAAAAAAATACTAGAGCTCTAACGAATTGTCAAATTTCGAGAACAAAATTTTCAACCGAGCAAAAGTCAGCAAAAGGTCCGTCGAGATTTTTCTTGCCAACTAGCTCTCCAGCGCTCCGGAACTGGGCGCCGGCGGTAAACCGTCAACCTGGTTTTGTTTGTTTGTTTGGACTCGCGTTCCCAGCTGGGTGCAGCTGGGCGAGGACCGGTCCCGCAGAAGCACACGGGCAGCGCTAAGCAGCGCTTCGGCTGCCGACAATTCACATTCTGTGACTGAAGCTCCTTCGAGGAGCCACGCGGCCTCGGCCACATCCCTCCAAACGAGGGGCACGGCACTAGAAACAGCAAACTCATGCCCAGCAGGGAAGGGGCCCACGGTTCTCGCGGAAGCGATGCCTATCTCACTGGAATTGCACTGAGTATTGATTAAGCCGATCTGAAGCCAGAAACCACATCCTGATCCTTGCTGGTCAACCCCGCCATCAAAGCCTCCCCTGATAGCGAACGGTACGAGATAAGTTTCGAATGGATTTAGATAACGATGAGTTCTGTAGAATGTGCGGCCATATCTGGCCTCATGCGTCAATTCATCCGCTCGTGTATTGTCCTCCCTGAATTCGTGTCTCCATATCTCACGTCCCAAGGCAGCAGGCCTCAGATAGAAACACGCGGCGAGCTCAAAGGTACAATCAATCATGGCAGCTGTCCTCTTGCAGTAGCCACGATTCTCACATCTCCATTTACCCTGGAGCCAGGAGCAGATAAGTAGTGAGTCACCCTTGAACTCAGCAGCAAACCCCTCTGACGATATGTCCCACACAGTCGCGCGTTCCTGGATCATCGCATATCGTATTGCAAGCTTGGCGGACTCTTTGGGGTCATACTTGGGGTGCAGAGGGTTGGTCGCGGTATCGACCATCTCAGTATCGGCCTTCCCACGAGCCTCAGGGGGGCCTCGAGGTCCATTAGGAGAGCCCTTCCAAGACACCACAAAGTAATCATAGACCTTAGATTTGTTGTATTGTATAAGGAGTTGCTTCCATACCTCCAAGAATTGAACCCAATCACCCCGTACAGACTCCCACCACTTTTCCCCCAAGAACTGAATGTATGGGAACTGCCAAGACCGTCCGCCCACAGACACAGGGCCTCCACGAAGCCGTTTGCCCGAACTAGATAAGGCCCTGCTGCCGTGTTGTCGTAGAACCTCTGTTATTGTGTCGCGAGCCGTGACCCAGCCAACATTGTACATCATAAGCGCACGTCGGGAGTCTCGAAAGGCCCTCCTCCCCATTGAGACGGCAAGCGGCTCGTCTCTGAGAGTGTGGGTAGCTCCCTCTCCAGAGGGCATCGGCTGTGAGCGGGCAATGGAACAGGCGACCTGCGAGCAGAGATCCTCCAGCCTCCTCTCCATGTCCGTACTCCTCCCCTCCGCCTCCATCACAGTCGCAGCAGGTATATCCCCCCCCCGTCCCTCCGTAAAGCGAACACGTTTAGCACGTTGAGTCGTTGATCCCTCCACCTCAACCTCCGTCCTTGCCGTCCTGTCCTCCTCCAAGGATAGTAAATATTGCCTCGTGGAGCGCATCATGCCCCAGCTCTTCCAACACAGCATCTGCACAGCCGACGGGAAACCCCCATCGCAGAAGATTGTCCTGACTCGTGTCAGTGCAGCTGGCCGCCATACCTCCCACCCCACATCTCCTGGCTTCCTCCTCCCTGACATTCTCAGAAGACACCTACCCTCGAACGCATGGATAACCCTCACACACTCACTGTCAATCGTGATGGCCTCTGCTGCATATAAAAGGCGGCTCTGCACAGTCGATTGATATCGACGAAACTTCTTCACCAGAGGCAACGCCCTGCACGTAAATACTGCACCTGCGCAAAGAACGCCCGTCGGGCCTGCTGGACGCGCTCCTGCACATCCGTGTGGATAGCAGTGAAACTTCTGGGAATCTGATATCCCAGCACATTCAAACTCTCAACACGCTTGAAAGGTACAATCCGCGAGCCAATCTGAACCGTGACCGTATCAGTGTACTGAGTACCACACACCATCATTTCTAAACTCTCCTCCTTCCACTCCATCCCCCACTCCCTGAGAGCGGTAGTGAAGGCAGTGGCTGCTACCTGCGCCTCCGATGCTGACTTGGCGGCCAGAAAAATATTGTCGGCCCAGAGAGCATGATTCCACCGTGCGTACCGGCAGTGATCGTCATGGCATGGCATCTCGACTCCGACACCGCGCTGGTCCAGGCGAGCAATCACATCCCGCCACATAGCAATAGTGACACTAGTAAACGCGATAGGTGATTCGGTACCCCCAGTGCGGAGTGACCTGTCCCATTGCACATTTGGGATTGTCACTCCTTCAAACAGCACCGTGCATGAGGAAGATGAGAGAGGCTCCAATAACGCATACTGTAACCGTGCACTGATCCCCAGGGCCGTCATCGCTCTCGAGACTGTCGGCAGCGTCACAGCATCGAACGCCCGCTCGATGTCACAGCTGAGGAGCCACGCCGTTTGATCTCGCCCCCATGTGGAAGCATTCTGTGCAATACATTTCATGGCCGATGAAATCTCCCAGCAACGCCGTCCGCTGGTAAAACCGTAAACCGCCATATCACTCATGAAGGGTTCCACACATCGTTCCAGTAAAATCGTCACACACGCGAGATACCACTTGGCCAAGGTATTTCCAACAAGCAGGTTCCTTGTTTGTCGCAATGTTTCCAGTTTACTCGTTTTCGGCATAAGTGTTAGGTATACTTCCTGCCATTCCCTTGGCGTCGGGCGAAGCCCGTTGAATATATCAGAGAAAACCTTACCAATAGAACGCACTGACCTCCACGAAAGAGCCTTGAGAAGTTCAACCGAGATGCCATCGGGCCCACAGGCCCGTCCTGTTCGAAGTCTGCTCCGCGCCTGCAGAATAGTAGAGTATGTGATCGTAAGTGTGTTGTCCGAAGAGGCTGTTGATTGAGATGCATGGCGACGCAGTGTGGACACTAGCTCCCGATTGCGGGCTCTGGAGTCATCACAAGTCATACTCTGCACAGCATATCGCTCCACCTCCTCCGCCATAGTTCCCTGTCCTCCGTCATCATAGTCGTAGGACCCACATCCCCTCCCCCAGTGTCCGTCACCCTCACCTCCGTCACACGTGTCCTCCTCCCCTTCCTAGATGGTAGTGCCTCCCACTCCACCTTCCGTCGGCGATATTCCCGCGCCAGCGGTCTGATGCGACGTCGAAGGTCTCGAGCCAACGCTCTGTCCTTCCTAGCACGTGCCTCTCTGAGTTGTACCTCCAGGTCGGCATGTTCAGGAGTCCTACTTGGTGGGAGCCCTCTGGAGTACCTGGGGGCCCTCACCGCGAGGAGTGGTAACGCATGTTCAGCGATCGTTCCAGCAATACGTTGTGGGGGCACCGTCGGGATCTGCACGTCCGCCAGGACCTGGAATTGGGCCTCCTCCC
Organism: Prorocentrum cordatum; assembly: GCA_963575745.1. Taxonomy (NCBI): domain Eukaryota; class Dinophyceae; order Prorocentrales; family Prorocentraceae; genus Prorocentrum; species Prorocentrum cordatum. The sequence goes on from CAUYUJ010006659.1 coordinate 35,952, forward strand.
GATACGATTGGAACTCTTTGTGGCATGTGTGGTGGCTAGGGGGGCCTTGATATTTCGTGACCTGAGGGTTCTGCATCTGGAACTCGGCGTAGACACAGGCGTGATCCGAGAAGTTGGTAGTCGGGGTCTCTGGGATCCAATCCGTTCGGCATTCAACCAAGTCACCCTCCCAGGATTGTGGGACCATGAGATAGTCAAGCACTTTTTGCGCAATAGTCTTCGCCCCAGACTTGCGTCGAGCATTGTTCGCACGATGCACGAAGGTCGGCTGCCGAGAGTACGGCGAGCCGAGAGAATTGACTGCCAGCAAGCGCATCCGACATAGCCACTCCTGCAGCTGAGATCGCCACATGTCCTCCTCCCACCGTCAATCCTCCGTATCATTCCCATATCCCCTCCCGTCGAGAATCTGCACAGCGCCTCCAGTCACCGTGCCTCCTGAACAGGTGATGTCGGGCGCAAGCTCAACAATAAAATCCCCTGCAATCACAAGCTCACATGTGTATCTGCACTCCTCCTTCCACCTCCGATAAGTTGTTTCGATTGTTTTCAGCATCTCAAAAGCCACCTCCAATGAACGATTCTCCGATCTATTCGGAAAGTACGCAGAGACAAGAAAGATACACGGATGACGCAAGCACACAATAGCAAGACGAGCATGATTGTTCCAAGAACGAACTATGTTGTGACAAGACTTCCCCCTCAAAGCTATGAAGCCTTCCTGTCACTTGAGTAAACTAGGTGCCAGCCAAGCAGCTGAATTGAATTGGACGGTAAGTGTTCACACTCCTGTAAACAGAACACTTCACAGCCATGAGAAAGAAGTGCCCTCATGCAAGCAAATCCCCGATCTGCTGTAGCCCCTTGTTTCATAAGATTCTGGGTGCCTAGCCTATGCTGGGCTGTGGGGCCACCAGCCCGACTGGCACCTCTGCACCGTCATTCTGCCGGCAAGACTCGTAACAAATGTGTCGTATGTAGTCGTCACACCGCTTCGCATAAGTACACCCTCCCAGATCTCGCGGTCCACTGTCCACCCCGTATTGATACGAAAGGATGCCAGTTCCACAGGTCGGTGCTGAGGATCCTGCGGTTTGGTCCACATTGTGCTCCGTCCGTTGGGTCCCGATCCTGTCTCCCCCCTGATCTCCATAGCCTCACCGTTGGTGCACTCGCGGTATGTCCCGTAGAAACGCCCCACAGCTCCGATATGATCACGTTTCCATGGTGGAGCTTCTATACGTACTCGGACCCGACTGGGTCGCTGTAACATGCCCAGGAACATGCTGTCATAGTCTGGAGGTGACCTCGAAACCTGAGCCGCATTCCTCTGGGGATTCGGAGTTAAAGCATCATCAAAAGCACGCTTCACGTTGTATAGTATCGAAGAGTCGGTTCCTACAATGAATTTGATTTTGATCGTACTCAACATCATTCGACTTCCATTCATACGTAATGTGCCCTCGTAATCGATCCTAGCTTCATCCTCTGCAGCGATGGCCGTCTTCAAATTAGTGATAAATTGTGCAGCGTCCGTGTCTCTCATCATACTGGCCGAACGTGTAACCGCTGTCCCGCTCCAGTCAGTCCAGCCTGTGAGTTCCACATAGCTGGGATTGAAGCTGGATGGTCCCGAGAGTCCTGGTGGACCTCCTCCATAGGAAGGTGCCGTGGTCGAGGCAGCACCTGATATCACACTTCTTGAGATCCTGCATTTGTCGTTCCAAGTTGCTCATCCTGATGTCGGAGGCCTCCTGACGGTTCGAGATGCTCTGAATATCGGCCCTAATTTCGACGTTTTCTTGTTGCCTAACTTTGCTCTCGAGTACGTTGAGCTCCGCGAAGGCCTTGAACCAGGATGGGGCCTCGTCCGAGACCACACTGAGTTTCTTTCGCTTCTCCTCGAGTTCCCCCAAGAGTGCCTCCTGAGGACCATTGACACGATGTTTGACATTTCGTTGGGCGTCGTCGCTAACACCCTGCATACCCTGACGCTCTCCAGCACCTTCAGGGACAACAGCCGCTTGGGCCGCCGCTTGTTGTGCCTCCGTGGGCATACCTGGGGGTCCCCCTAGAGCACCTTGTGGAGCTGGGCCTCTAGGAACAACAGGAGCGCCTCCAGATCCTTGACCTCCAGGACTGACCTGACCTGCTGGAGCCCCTCCCACACGCCCTCCGTTGATCGTATTTCCCGCCACAGCTGCGTTGGAAGGAGTCTGCATCATATTCATGAGCCCTGTATTCATATTCACAAATGAAGATGGGACAGCACAATGACAATCACTATCTGGTGTGGAGTCGGCAATATTCAATCTCCCGTCCAGTGGAAGGTCACGCACAATTTGCTCGGTATCCTGAAGTTGCCTCTTCCGAGACGCCCTCTCAACAGCAGAATCTGGTCTCTGTCCGTAATCCTGTGAGTCCTGCAAATAAGGTACAGTCGGGGAAATATCCTCCAGCTGGAAACGTCTAGCAAGTATTGAAAAGTCGTACCCGTCCGTTGTTGCACACACGACAAGAAAAACAACAACAAATACAGTACACAAAGCAGGCGGCCTGGCTTGCCTGGAAGATGCCGTACTCGTCGATGGCAGCGATGGCCGCCGCGCCGCTTCCCCGCGGCGCCGACACCCCCTGAGCTCCTGTGGGGTCCAGGAGCCCTAGAGCCGAGATGTCTTGAGCCGGGGTTACCGCCGGGGACCTCGTAGCCGAGATGTCAACCTGGTTACCGCCGGTCTTGAGCCCTAGAGCCGAGATGTCAACCTGGTTTTTTGAGTTTGAGTCAGGGCGCGGACAGCTGTGACAGCTGAGCCCTAAGACTCTCAACCTGGTTACCGCCGGGGACCTCGTAGAGCTCTTCTCTTGCCCAGCTCCTCGGAACACGTGAAGCAAGCTTAAGCGAGAGCCAAAAAACTCTACAAAAAATCGATCGCATACAAATAGTTTTGCGGACTTAGCTCGAGAAGCAGACTCTGTTCAGAGCTCTAGATGCTTCAGCCAAACGCCCTCGATGATTATGTATCGGTTTCTGTGCGTACCACCTCTGTAGCTGTGCTACAGCTAGAGTTAAGTGCAGAATACCGACAGCGCCTCTAAAGAGAACTTGAGAAATACGAATAGTGTTGTGGACCTTGCTCGACTAGCAGAACGAGTTCAGGCCTCTCGATGCAACAGACGCAAGCGCCTGGTGATACTGAATCAGTTTATGTGCGCACCAGCTCTGTAGCTGATCTGAATCTTGAGTTGAATACAGAAAACCGGCATCACTGGTGAAGATGACTTTTACGGACCTAGCTCGAGTAGCAGACCGAGTTTAGGCCTCTGGATGCAACAGGCGAACGCGCCTGATCATTCTGAATCGGTTTCTGTAAGTATCAGCTCTGTAGCTCTCGAAATCTCGAGTTAAGTACAGAAAACCGTGAACGCGTGTCAAGATGACCCGGAACGCAGTTGGTTCCAGCAACTCTTTTGATAGTAATATTGCAGCTACGGACCTGAGAATTGAACTGGCAGACGCGGCATAACCCACTACACGTGAGAAAAATACCGGTTCTCAAAATGAATTGTCAAATATCTTTCAAATCAAAGCAAAACCGACCCAAGGTTATCACATTGTCTCTTTTGGTCGGATCGGCCAACTAGCTCCACCCCGCGCCGGAATTCCTCTAGCTCATCGATGCCGAAGAGCTCTACGAGGTATTGTTGGACTGCCAACGTGAAGTCGGCCCCTGGCTTCGCTCGGGAGAATTTTTCGACGGAATGAACTAAGAATTTGTGAAGTAGCTTCTGCAATGCCAAGCTTCGCTCTGCGCAAATAGCAGCCCAAACGAATTGTTAGAACTGCAAAATCGGCTGAGCCAGGCCGCGGAAGGTATGATCGCGTCCCTTTTCGACATTTCGCCAACTAGCTCCACCCTGTCGCCGAATTCCTCTAGCTCTTCTACAATCAGAGCTCTACGAGGCACTAGAAGTGCAAGCAGACGCCTGAGAGAACTAGAAGTGCAAGCAGATAGCTTCTGATGGCATTTTCTGCAAAACTGGAAAATTGCATTTTTGGACTGCCAACGTGAAGTCGGTCCCTGGCTTCGCTCGGGAGAATTTCTCGACGGAATGAACTAAGAATTTCTGAGGTAACTTCTGTAATGCCAAGCTTCGCTCTGCGCAAATAGGCAGCGCAAACGAATTGTTATAACTGCAAAATCGGCTGACGGAAGGCATGATCGCGTCTCTTTTCGACATTTCGCCAACTAGCTCCACCCTGTCGCCGAATTCCTCTAGTTCTTCTACCATCAGAGCTCTACGAGGCACTAGAAGTGCAAGCAGACGCCTGAGAGAACTAGAAGTGCAAGCAGATAGCTTACGATGGCATCTTCTGCAAAACTGGAAAATTGCATTTTGGACTGCCGACTGCCAACGTAAAGTCGGTCCCTGGCTTCGCTCGGGAGAATTTTTCGACGGAATGAACTAAGAATTTGTGAGGTAACTTCTGTAATGCCAAGCTTCGCTCTGCGCAAATAGCAGCCCAAACGAGTTGTTATAACTGCAAAATCGGCTGAGCCAGGCCGCGGAAGGCATGATCGCGTCCCTTTTCGACACTGGGCGCCGGCGGTAAACCGTCAACCTTTCTTACCGCCGGGGGACTCGTAGACCTTCCTGACAACATTACTGTCGGAAAAAAAATGCAGAGAACGAATAGTTTTTCAGCCCAACTCGAGTATCAGACCGAGTTCAGACCTCTGAATGCGACAGACGCACGCGTCTGATGTCTCCGAATCGATTCCTGTGATTACCCGCCCTACAGCCTCCCTACAGCCCGAATTAAGTGCAGAACGCCGACAATAGCTCTCAAGATGACTGGAAGAATACGAACAGGTTCGTGATTCTGGATCGCGCAACAGACCGAGTTCAGAGCTCTGTATTGAACAGGCGAACGCGTCTGATGATTCTGAGTGCGGTAGGTGTGCTTACCAGCACTGTAGCTGCCTACAGCTCGAGTTAAGTAGAAAATACCGAGAACGCGTATCAAGTTGACTCGAGTAATACGAATAGGTTTGCAGACCTAGCTCGGCTAGCAGACCGAGTTTAGACCTATCGATTCGATAGGCGAACGCGTCTGACCATTCTGAGTGCGATACGAGTGCTTACCAGCACTGCAGCTGCCCTACAGCTCGAGTTAGGTATAAAATACCGACAACGCGTACCAAGTTTACTCAAATAATACAAACAGGTTTGCGGACCTAGCTCGGCTGACAGACCGAGTTCAGACCTCTCGGTTCAACAGGCGAACGCGCCTGATCATTCTGCATGCATTAGCTGTGCTTACCAGCTCTGTACCTGCCCTAGAGCTCGAGTTATGCTCAGAAAACCGTCAGCGCATATCAAGATGACTCGAAACGGCCGATCCCGCCAGAGTGCTTTTTGGCCTTCAAAGTTACCCGATCGAGCTGAGATCAAGATGGAGAGCGGGAATAAGATCGAATAGCACGGGAAAAAATACTAGAGCTCTAACGAATTGTCAAATTTCGAGAACGAAATTTTCAACCGGGCAAAAGTCATCAAACTGGGCGCCGGCGGTAAACCGTCAACCTGGCTACCGCCGGGAACCTCGTAGAGCTCTTTTCTTGCCCAGCTCCTCGGAACACGTGAAGCAAGCTTAAGCGAGAGCCAAAAAACTCTAAAAAATCGATCGCATACAAATAGTTTTGCGGACTTAGCTCGAGAAGCAGACTCTGTTCAGAGCTCTAGATGCTTCAGCCAAACGCCCTTGATGATTCTGTATCGGTTTCTGTGCGCACCACCTCTGCAGCTGTGCTACAGCTAGAGTTAAGTGCAGAATACCGACAGCGCCTCTAAAGAGAACTTGAGAAATACGAATAGTGTTGTGGACCTAGCTCGACTAGCAGAACGAGTTCAGGCCTCTCGATGCAACAGACGCAAGCGCCTGGTGAGACTGAATCAGTTTATGTGCGCACCAGCTCTGTAGCTCCTCTGAATCTTGAGTTGAGTACAGAAAACCGGCATCACTGGTGAAGATGACTTTTACGGACCTAGCTCGAGTAGCAAACCGAGTTCAGGCCTCTGGATGCAACAGGCGAACGCGCCTGATCATTCTGAATCGGTTTCTGTAAGTATCAGCTCTGTAGCTCTCGGAATCTCGAGTTAAGTACAGATTCCGTGAACGCGTGTCAAGATGACTCGGAACGCAGTTGTTTCCAGCAAGTCTTTTGATAATAATATTGCAGCTACGGACCTGAGAATTTGACTGGCAGACGCGGCATAACCCACTACACGTGAGAAAAATACCGGTTCGCAAAAGGAATTGCCAAATATCTTTCAAATCAAAGCAAAACCGACCCAAGGTTATCACATTGTCTCTATTCGTCGGGTCGGCCAACTAGCTCCACCCCGCGCCGGAATTCCTCTAGCTCATCGATGCCGAAGAGCTCTACGAGGTATTTTTGGACTGCCAACGTGAAGTCGGTCCCTGGCTTCGCTCGGGAGAATTTTTCGACGGAATGAACTAAGAATTTGTGAGGTAACTTCTGTAATGCCAAGCTTCGCTCTGCGCAAATAGCAGCCCAAACGAATTTTTAGAACTGCAAAATCGGCTGAGCCAGGCCGCGGAAGGTATGATCGCGTCCCTTTTCGACATTTCGCCAACTAGCTCCACCCTGTCGCCGAATTCCTCCTACCATCAGAGCTCTACGAGGCAAGTTCCGTCGAGATTTTTCTTGCCAACTAGCTCTCCAGCGCGCCGGAATTACTCTACTGGCGCCGGCGGTGGACCGTCAACCTGGTCACCGCCGGGAAACTCGTAGAGCTCATTTCACGCGTAAGAGTGCTCGGAATTGAAAGAGAGAGCTTCTCGAACCATTTTTCGAAAAAGAGAAAATTAATGTTTTTTCGTGTGGGCGTAAAGATGGTTCCTCCAAGTGTTTTGATAGTAAAAGTGCGCCTACGGAGCTCATACTAAGACAGAGAAGCCCTCATAGTCGTTTAGAGGTGCGAAAAATCTGCTTTCTCAAAATGAATTGTCAAATATCTTTCAAACAATTGCAAAACCACCAAAAAGTTATCACTTTGTCCTTTCTGGCCGGGTCGGCCAACTAGCTCCACCTCGCGCCGGAATTCCTCTAGCTCATCGATGCCGAAGAGCTCTGCGAGGTATTTTTGGACTGCCAACGTGAAGTCGGTCCCTGGCTTCGCTCGGGAGAATTTTTCGACGAAATGAACTAAGAATTTGTGAGGTCACTTCTGTAATGCCAAGCTTCGCTCTGCGCAAATAGCAGCCCAAACGAATTGTTAGAACTGCAAAATCGGCTGAGCCAGGCCGCGGAAGGTATGATCGCGTCCCTTTTCGACATTTCGCCAACTAGCTCCACCCTGTCGCCGAACTGGCGCCGGCGGTAAACCGTCAACCTGGTCACCGCCGGGAACCTCGTAGAGCTCATTTCACGCGTAAGAGTGCTCGGAGTCGAAAGAGAGAGCTTCTGGAAGCATTTCTCGAAAAAAAGAAAAAATCTTTTTTTTCGTGTCGACATGAAGATGGTTCCGCCAAGTGTTTCGATAGAAAAAGTGCGCCTACAGAGCTCATACTAAGACAGAGAGGCCCTCATAGTTGTTTACAGGTGCGAAAAATCTGCTTTCTCAAAATGAATTGTCAAATATCTTTCAAAAAATTGCAAAACCACCCAAAAGTTAACACTTTGTCCTTTCTGGCCGGGTCGATCAACTAGCTCCACCCCGCGCCGGAATTCCTCTAGCTCATCGATGACGAAGAGCTCTACGAGGTATTCCTCTAGCTCTTCTACCATCAGAGCTCTACGAGGCAAGCTTCCAGCTATAACTAGCTAAGGGAAGCTCTACGAGTTATTTCGCCAACTAGCTCCACCCAGTCGCCGAACTGGGCGCCGGCGGTAAACCGTCAACCTTTCTTACCGCCGGGGGACTCGTAGAGCTTCCTGACAGTATATAGAGTGGGAAATAACCCAGAGAACGACTAGTTTCCATGACTCTAACAAAAAAACAAACAGTTTCGCAATCCAGTTCGAGTATCAGACCGAGTTCAGACCTCGCAATGCGACAGGCGGACGCGTCTGATGTCTGCGAATCGACTCATGTGATTACCAGCCCTGCAGCCCCCCGACAGCCCGATTTAAGTGCAGAAAACCGAGAGCATCTCTCAGAATGACTCGAATAATACAATAGTTTCGCGAATCTGTTTCGAGCAGCAAATCAAGTTCTGAGCTTTCGAATCGTCCAACGAACGCGTCTGATGTGTGCAAATCGATTTCTATGACCCGCAGCACTGTAGCCCTCCCCCAGCACGAGTTGAGTGCAGAAAATTGAGAGCACGTTGCACGATGATTCGGAGAATACGAATAGTTTCGCGAAGCTAGCTCGGGCAGCAGGCCGAGTTTAGAGCTCTCGATACAACAGACAAACGCGCCCGATGATTCCCAATCGATTTATGTGACTATAGGCTCTGTCACTGCCCTAAAGCTCGAGTTAAGTACAGAAAACCGAGAGCGTTTGTCAAGATGACTCGAATAATACGAATAGGTTTGCGGACCTAGCCCAGCTAGCAGACCGAGTTTAGACCTATGGATTTAACAGGCGAACGCGCCTGACGATTCTGAGTGCGATAGGCGTGCTTACCAGCACTGTAGCTGCCCTAGACCTCGAGTTAAGCAGAAAATACCGACAACGCGTATCAAGTTGACTCGAATAATACGAATAGGTTTGCGGACCTAGCTCAGCTAGCAGACCGAGTTCAGACCTCTGGATTCAACAGGCAAACGCGCCTGATGATTCTGAGTGCGATGGGTGTGCTTACCAGCACTGTAGCTGCCCTACAGCTCGAGTTAAGTAGAAAATACCGACAACGCGTATCAAGTTGACTCGAATAATACGAATAGATTTGCGGACCTAGCTCGGGTAGCAGACCGATTTCAGACCTCTGGATTGAACAGGCGAACGCGCCTGATGATTCTGAGTGCGATAGCTGTGCTTACAGGCACTGTAGCTGCCCTACAGCTCGAGTTAAGTTGAAAATACCGACAGCCCGTAGCAAGATGACTCGAAACGGCCGTTCCCGCCACCGTGTTTTTTGGCCTTCAAAGTTACCCGATCGAGCTGAGATCAAGATGGCGAGCGGGAATAAGATCGAATATCACGGAAAAAATACTAGAGCTCAAACGAATTGTTGAATTTCGAGAACAAAATTTTCAACCGACCAAAAGTCACCAAAAGGTCCGTCGAGATTTTTCTTGCCAACTAGCTCTCCAGCTCCCCGGAACTGGCGCCGGCGGTGAACCGTCAACCAAGTCACCGCCGGGAACCTCGTAGAGCTCCTTCCACTGGTAAGAGTGCTCAGAATCGACACCAAGTCAAAAAATAGAGATTTTTCGAAAATCATCATTTTCGATTTTTTCGATATTCATATTCGCTCAGTTCCCGGAAGTCAACTCGTGCAAAAATGTATCGGAGCAGCTGAGCTGCTGTCAGGGAGGAGTTTATATGCCAATGCGACGCGCAAAAATCTGCTTTCTCAAAATGAATTGTCAAACTGGACGCCGGCGGTAAACCGTCAACCTTGGTTACCGCCGGGAGACTCGTAGAGCTTCCAGCTGGACTGAAGTGGAGAACACCGAGGACCTACCAACATTCCGACTCATAGTAAATATTTTCTGTCCTCTCAATGCGACAGGCGGACGCGTCTGATGTCTGCGAGTCGACTTCTATGATTACCAGCCCTGCAGCCCCCCTACAGCCCGAGTTCAGTGCAGAAAACTGATAGCACCTCTCAGGATGACTCCAACAATACAGTAGTTTCACAGACCTGATTCGGGCAGCAGACGAGTTCCGAGCTCTGGTCTCCGCAGACGGATGCTCCTGTTGTCTCTAAATCGATTGCTGTCCCCAGCAGCACTGTAGCCTCCCCCCAGCGCGAAATACCGACAGCACTTCTCAGGATGACTCGAACAATACGAATAGTTTTGCGAACCTAGCTCGGGCAGCAGGCCAAGTTCAGTGCTCTTGAGTCAACGAACAAAGGCGCCTGGTGATTTCCAATAGATTTCTGTGACTACGAGCTCTGTAGCTGCCCTACGGCTCGAGTTAGGTACAGAAAACCGAGGGCGCCTATCAAGATGACCAAAATAATACGAATAGGTTTGCGGACCTAGCTCGGCTAGCAGACCGAGTTCAGACCTCTAGATTTGACAGGCGAACGCGCCTAATGATTCTGACTGCGATAGGTGCGCGTGCCAGCTCTGTAGCTGGCTTACAGCTCGAGTTGAGACCAGAAAACCAAAAGTTTCTGTTAAGATGACTCGAATAATACGAACAGGTTTCCGGACCTAGCTCGGCTCACAGACCGAGTTCAGACCCCTGGGTTCAACAGGCGAACGCGCCTGATCATTCTGCATGCATTAGCTGCGCTTACCAGCTTTGTAGCTGCCCTAGAGCTCGAGTTATGTTCAGAAAACCGACAGCGCGTATCAAGATGACTCGAAACGGGCGTTCCCGCCAGAGTGCTTTTTGGCCTTCAAAGTTACCCGATCGGGCTGAGATCAAGATGACGAGCGGGAATAAGATCGAATATCACGGGAAAAAATACTAGAGCTCAAACGAATTGTCAAATTTTTCGAAAACAAAATTTTCAACCGACCGAAAGTCACCAAAAGTTCCGTCGAGATTTTTCTTGCCAACTAGCTCTCCAGCGCTCCGGAACTGGCGCCGGCGGTGAACCGTCAACCTGGTCACCGCCGCGAACCTCGTAGAGCTCCTTTTACGCGTAAGAGTGCTCAGAGTCGAAAGAGAGAGCTTCTGGAAGCATTTCTTAAAAAAGGGAAACATTAATTTTTTTCGTGTCGACATGAAGATGGTTCCGCCAAGTGCTTTGATAGTAAAAGTGCGCCTACAGAGCTCATACTAAGACAGAAAAGCCCTCATAGTCGTTTACAGGTGCGAAAAATCTGCTTTCTCACAATGAATTGTCAAATATCTTTCAAAAAATTCCGAAACCACCCAAAAGTTAACACTTTGTCCTTTCTGGCCGGGTCGACCAACTGGGCGCCGGCGGTAAACCGTCAACCTTGGTTACCGCCGGGGAACTCGTAGAGCTTCCAAGCTCGACTTAAGTTGAGAAAACCGAGAGCACCTACCAACAACATTCTGACTGATAGTCAATATTTTTTACCTCTGAATGCGATAAGCGGACGCGTCTGATCAGACCGAGTTCAGACCTCTCAATGCGACGGGCGGACGCGTCTGATGTCTGCGAATCGACTCATGTGATTGCCAGCTCTGCAGCCCCCCTACAGCCTGAGTTAAGTGCAGAAACCCGACAGCATCTGTTAGGATGAGTCGAATAATATAATAGTTTCGCAGACTTTCGAGCAGCAGACCAAGTTCTGAGCTCTCGAATCGACCAACGAACGTGCCTGATGTGTGCAAATCGATTTCTATGACCCGAAGCACTCTAGCCCTTCCCCAGCACGAGTTGAGTGCAGAAAATTGAGAGCACTTTTCACGATAATTCGAACAATGCGAATAGTTTCGCGAACCTAGCTCGGGCAGCAGGCCGAGTTCAAAGCTCTCAATACAACAGACAAACGCGCCCGAATTCTCAGTCGATTCTGGACTGTAGGCTCTGTAGCTGCCTACAGCTCGAGTTAAGTACAGAAAATACCGAGCCTATGTCAAGATTACTCGAATAATACGAATAGATTTGCAGGCCTAGCTCGGCTAGCAGACCGACTACTCTAGCTGCCCTGCAGCTCGAATTCAGTACAAAATACCCACCACGCGTTTCAAGTTGACTCGAATAATACGAATAAAGAACTGAACTTTTCACAACTTTTGGTCGATTGAAAAATTTGTTCTCGAAATTTGACAATTCGTTAGAGCTCTAGTATTTTTTCCCGTGATATTCAATCTTATTCCTGCTCGCCATCTTGATCTCAGCTCGATCGGGTAACTTTGAAGGACGAAAAGCACACTGGCGGGATCGGTCGTTTCGAGTCATCTTGATACGCGTTGTCGGTATTTTGACTTAACTCGAGCTGTAGGACAGCTTCAGAGCATGTAAGCACGGCTATCGCGCTCAGAATGATCAGGCGCGTCGTCTGTTGAACCCAGAGGTCTGAACTCGGTCTGCTAGCCGCGCTAGGTCCGCAAACCTATTCGTATTATTCGAGTCAACTTGATACGCGTTGTCGCTACTGGGCGCCGGCGGTAAACCGTCAACCTTTGTTACCGCCGGGGGACTCGTAGAGCTTCCTGACAACATATAATGTCGAAGAAAATTGTAGAGAACGAATAGTTTTTCAGCCCAACTCGAGCATCAGACCGAGTTCGGACCTCTGAATGCAGCAGACAGAGGCGTCTGATGTCTCCGAATCGATTTCTCTGATTACCTGCCCTGCAGCCCCCCTACAGCCCGAGCTAAGTGCAGAACGCCGACAGTAGCTCTCAAGCTGACTGGAAGAATACGAACAGTTTCGTGATTCTAGAACGCGCAGCAGACCGAGTTCAGAGCTCTGGATTCAACAGGCGAACGCGCCTGATTATTCTGAGTGCGATAGGCGTGCTTACCAGCACTGTAGCTGCCCTACAGCTCGATTTAAGTAGAGAATACCGACGAAGCGTATCAAGTTGACTCGAATAATACGAATAGGTTTGCGGACCTAGCTCGCCTATCAGACCGAGTTCAGACCTATGAATTCAACAGGCGACCGCGCCTGATCATTCTGCGAGCGATAGGCGTGCTTACCAGCACTGTAGCTGCCCTACAGCTCGAGTTAAGTAGAAAATACCGACAACGCGTATCAAGTGGACTCGAATAATACGAATAGGTTTGCGGACCTAGCTCGCCAAGCAGACCGATTCCAGACCTATGGATTCAACAGGCGAGCGCGCCTGATTATTCTGAGTGCGATAGGTGTGCTTACCAGCACTGTAGCTGCTCTACAGCTCGAGTTAAGTAGAAAATACCGACAACGCGTATCAAGTTCACTCGAATAATACGAATAGGTTTGCGGACCTAGCTCGCCTAGCAGACCGAGTTCAGACCTATGAATTCAACAGGCGACCGCGCCTGATCATTCTGCGAGCGATAGGCGTGCTTACGAGCACTGTAGCTGCCCTACAGCTCGAGTTAAGTAGAAAATACCGACAACGCGTATCAAGTTGACTCGAATAATACGAATAGGTTTCCGGACCTAGCTCGGCTGGCAGACCGAGTTTAGACCTCTGGATTCAACAGGCGAACGCGTCTGCTGATTCTGAGTGCGATAGCTGTGCTGGCCAGCTCTGTAGCTGCCCTACAGCTCGAGTTAAGTACAAAATACCGACAGCGCGTATCAAGATGACTCGAAACGGCCGTTCCCGCCAGAGTGCTTTTTGGCCTTCAAAGTTACCCGATCGAGCTGAGATCAAGATGGCGAGCGGGAATAAGATCGAATTTCACGGGAAAAAATACTAGAGCTCTAACGAATGTTCAAATTTTGAGAACAAAATTTTCAACCGAGCAAACGTCGTCAAAAGTTCCGTCGAGATTTTTCTTGCCAACTAGCTGTGGGGCGCGCCGGAATTACTCTTAGCTTCCAGCTATAACTAGCTAAGGGAAGCTCTACGAGTTATTTGCTACTTAACTCGAGCTGTAGGGCAGCTAGAGTGCTGGTAAGCACATCTAACGCACTCAGAATCATCAGGCGCGTTCGCCTGTTGAATCCAGAGGTTTTAACTCGGTCTGCTAGCCGAGCTAGGTCCGTAAACCTATTCGTATTATTCGAGCCAACGCGATACGCGTTGTCGGTATTTTCTACTCAACTCGAGCTGTAGGGCAACTAAAGTGCTGGTAAGCACGCCTATGGTACTCAGAATCGTCAGGCGCGTTCGTCTGTCGCATCCATAGGTCTGAACTCGCTAGCTATCCAGCGCGCCGGAATTACTCTTAGCTTCCAGCTATAACTAGCTCAGGGAAGCTCTACGAGTTACTGGGCGCCGGCGGTAAACCGTCAACCTTTCTTACCGCCGGGGGACTCGTAGAGCTTCCTGACAATATATAATGTGGAAAAGAATTTCAGAGAACGACTAGTTTTCCAGCCCAAGCGATTATAGACCTCTCAAGATGACTCTAACAAAACAAACGAACAGTTTTCCAATCGAGCTCGAGTATGAAACCGAGTTCAAACCTCTGAATGCGACAGGCGGACGCGTCTGATGTCTGCGGATCGATTCCTGTGATTACCAACTCTGCAGCCCCCCATACAGCCAGAGTTAAGTGCAGAAAACCGAGAGTAGCTTTTAGGATGACTCGAATAATACAACAGTTTCGCGGATCTCGTTCGAGCAGCAGACCGAGTTCCGAGCTCTCGGTTCGACGAACGGACGCGCCTGGTGTCTCGAAAACGATTCCTGTGACCAGCAGCACTGTAGCCCTCCCCCAGAACGATTCAAGTACAGAAAACCGAGAGCACTTCTCAAGATGACTCGAACAATACCAATAGGTTCGCGAACCTAGCTCGGAGAGCAGGCCGAGTTCAGAGCTCTTGATTCAACAGACGAACGCGCCTGATAATTCTCAATCGATTTCTGTGATTATCAGCTCTGTGGCTGCCCTACAGATCGAGTTAAGTACGAAAAACCGAGAGCGTCTGCTACAATGACTCGAATAATACGAATAGGTTTGCGACCCTAGCTCGGCTAGCAGACCGAGTTCAGACCTCTGGATTGAACAGGCGAACGCGCCTGATCATTCTAGATGCATTATCTGTGCTGACCAGCTCTGTAGCTTTCCTGAAGCTCGAGTTATCTTGAGAAAACCGACAGCGCGTATCAAGATGACTCGAAACGGCCGTTCCCGCCCGTGTGCTTTTTGGCCTTCAAAGTTACCCGATCGAGCTGAGATCAAGATGGCGAGCGGAAATGAGATCGAATATCATGGGAAAAAATACTAGAGCTCTAACGAATGTTCAAATTTCGAGAACAAAATTTTCAACCGACCAAAAGTCAGCAAAAGGTCCGTCGAGATTTGTCTTGCCAACTAGCTCTCCAGCTCCCCGGAATTACTCTTACTGGGCGCCGGCGGTTAGACGTCAACCTTTCTTATGGTCACCGCCGGGAGAAACGTCTTAAAGAGCTCCTTGAATCCGTGGAAAGCTCAGCATAAGCGGAGCTTCTGGGAGCTTTTCTACAAAAACTTCAAGTTGAGATTTTTTCGGAGTCAACATGAAGTCGGTTCCTTCAAGTGAACTGGTACTGAAAATGACTCTAGATGGCCGATCTGATCAGGGAACGAAGTTTATATCTCAATGCTCGGAGTAAAAATCTGCTTTTTCAAAATGAATTGTCAAATATCTTTCAAAAAATTGCAAAACCACCCAAAAGTTGTCACATTGTCCGCCTCGGCCGGCTGACCAAAGTTCTCACTCCCAGCGAAGCTATTCATATGAAGTCTCGCGCTCTCAGTGAGAGCGCGAGACCATTCTGCGTCGACAAAAATGCACCCGAACTCTCTAGGTCACCCATAGATCGATATAAATTAGAAAAAATCATCCGACACAAAAAATGTAAAATTGTACAAATCGATATTTTTCATTAATTTTGAAAATTCTAATCAATTTGGGCACTCTCGAGGCTCATTCGATGTCTCGCATGTCGCTGCTTCGATTGGAATACACCTGGCATGCATAGCATGCACTCAGCTCGAGTTATCATCGAAACACCGTTCGCAACACGCATACATAGAGACAGTATTTCGAGCATAACTCCTGACTCAGCCATTTCTAAGAACTCTCGAGCTTCCAGTGTGACGCGCCAGATCATTCTGCATCGACTGGTGTGCGTGAGAGGTCTGTAGCTTGCTGACAGCTCGAGTTAAGTAAAGCCAACCACCGTCACCTGCCAAACTGCACTGCAGGCAAAGTCGGTTCCTGCAAGTCTTTTGACAGTAATTTTGCCCTAGAGCCCTGAAAATTTTACCAGCAGGTGCGCCATAGCTTACTGTATGTGAGAAAAATCCGTTTTCTGAAAACGAATTGTCAAATCTTGCACAAAGTTTCAAAAACCGACCCCAGGTTAACACATTGTCTCTTTTGGTCGGGTCGGCCAACTAGCTCCAACCTGCGCCCGAA
>CAUYUJ010006660.1:0-22500 GCA_963575745.1 Prorocentrum cordatum
AAACTTATCCCGGCAAAGCAACCGAACAGTGATGTGTAGGAGCATATCTGGAAGCATTCCCTTTAAGATTCAGATGAGAACCCAGTTGTAGAATTCTGCTGTTCTCGCAGTCGTAGTCGCATTCGCGATGACA
Organism: Prorocentrum cordatum; assembly: GCA_963575745.1. Lineage (NCBI taxonomy): Eukaryota > Dinophyceae > Prorocentrales > Prorocentraceae > Prorocentrum > Prorocentrum cordatum. The sequence continues at coordinate 134 of CAUYUJ010006660.1, forward strand.
GTCGCAGTGGAAACGGCAGTCGCAGTCACAGCCTCAGCCTCAGCCTGCCTCAGCCTCAGCCTCAGCCTGCCTCAGCCTCAGCCTGCCTCAGCCTCAGCCTCAGCCTGCTTCAGCCTCAGCATCAGTCTGCCTTCGGCTTCGGCCTCAGCCTCAGACTGCCTCAACCTCAGCCTGCATCAGCCTCAGCCTCAGCCTCAGCCTGCCTCAGCATCAGCCTGCCTCAGCTTCAGCCTCAGCCTCAGCCTGACTCTGCCTCAGCCTCAGCCTGCTTCAGCCTCAGCCTCAGTCTGCCGTCAGCCTCGGCCTCAGCCTCAGCCTGCCTCAGCCTCAGCCTGCATCAGCCTCAGCCTCAGCACGAAGCACCCCAGCTAGAAGGACAAAGCGCTGAATGTACACCGATGTGTTCGACGACTGCGTATGTAATGATGTGACGATATACAGACTGAGCCCTTCGTGAATGTCTACATGTTTTTCTGACGCCTACAAACGGCGCTGACGTGTGTGAGAAAATTGTCCGCGCAGAAAAAGCCGGCGAAGCGTGCGGGAGCTCGCATGCTGAGACAGACTACGTCTGCAGACCGCCAGCTGCAAAAGGTTGCGAGCGGCTCTTGGAAGATGTTTACGGAACGGAGCTACGGTGTCTGAAAACTTTGGCATCGAAGCGAAGAGCCTCGGAGCCCTGCAGCCTGAGAAACACCGCAAGAACTCGCATACTGAAAAGGAATGCATTGCAAACCGCACGTTGCGAACCCTGCAGGCTGAGAAGCACCGCAGGATGTCGCATGCTGAAAAGCACTTGTACTGCAGAGCGCAGGCTGCGAAACCTGCAGGCTGAGAAGCACCGCAGGAACTCGCATGCTTTTGAACACTACTGCTCGAGACCGCAGCTGGAGAGCGGCAGACCGCAGGCTGAGAAGCACCGCGGGCAGGGAGACTTGCAAAACTCAGATGTCCTGATCGTCTTGGAGGAAGTCACGCCAGTCCGGCGGGTGCCAAGAATCGATGATGCGCCTGGAGCCACCGCCCGTGCTGCCGCCGATGTCCAGGTAGTCGCCATCGGCCCTGAACAGACGGCCGTGCCCCAACGCCAGAATCGCTTGGTTGCGGATTTGAAACAGCTCTCCGCTCTCAAACATCTGCAACACGTCCAGCTGCCTGCGCGTGAAGTTCGGCTTTGGCTGGCCAGCCTGGGCAGACAGATGGCGGGAAAGCCGCTCCCCCTCGTTGTAGCGCGCGATGGCCTCGGCCTTCTGGTGGTGCAGCCGGCGCCGCTGTTGCCGCAGAGCTTCCTCGGGAACTGCTGCATCACGGCCCTCACTGTGATCAGCTTGCAACACTTGCGTTAGCCAATCAACGTCGAAGCGCCTGAGAGGCCAGCACTTCCCCGATCTGTTTGTACCGGCCCCACGTTGCAAATGGCGATTGCCCCGCTATTACGCTTCTGGTCTTTCACAAACTTGGCGACGCTACCCAGACCTGCACCCTTGGCCTGGCCACCTTTTCCCGCAGGCTGAGAAGCACCGTGAGAACCTTTCTTACCGCCTGGCCCTTTGTTCGGACCCTGCGGACCCGCATGGCCCCCTTGTGGCGCAGACTTGCCTTTCGCTTTTCCCTTTTCGATATCCCGTTCCTGAAGCGCACGCTGCTGCCGCGACTGCTCGTACTGGTCGTGAGCTACTCTGACCAATTCCTGGCGCTCAGGCTCCGTGAGAACGTAGCGCATGTCGTCGATGTTCTTGCTCCGCAGAAAGTCATGTCGAAGCTTAAGGACAGAGAGAATGGCTCGGCCAGTCTCCTCCTGAGACGCAAAGGCCGCGTCATATTCCGAGCTAGGCTGAGGAGCGCCAGCTGGATCAGTGCCCGCTGGCTCCGTGGACTTCCTCTTTTTGAAAAGCAAGAGACTGAGATGATGGAGGACTTTCGGATCGTACTCCTCGTCGTACCTGTCGTCCCAAAGCTTCCTCAGCTCCCTGTGCAAGTCGTCCGCGCGATTCTGAACGACATCCTCGACGTAGTCGGGATCACCCGGTGAAGTCGGTGAAAGCGGAGGAGCAGAACTCGGCGACCGATCCCAATGCACAGAAGACTCGCGGTCCGCCTGTACGCTTACGTCGGCGTCGGAGACGTTTTCGACGACAATTTTCCGCCTCTTGCTCTCCCCAGGCTGAATTGCACCAGGGAGAGTGAGCACAACCGCCACCGCATCGTGTGCGTCGTTGCGCATGCCACGATCCGTAAAAGACGCGCCAACGGCATTGGAGCAGAAACGGGCGACTGCTCCGCAGACCGCGACGTGGTCGCCTTTGAGGTCGGCCGGAGTGGCATGGACCTCCCATACCTTCTCGTCGTTCTGCTCGCGCTGGTAAGCCTCCCGCGCCTCCTGGAAAGTGAGGTTGTCGTCGCCGACTACAAGCACAACGACTGCCTCGTTTAGATTCTCAAGGATCTTGGCCAGGCCGTCCAGGTGCAAGCGGAGATGGCGAACTGTCCGCTTTCGAGTCTGGATGCTCGGCGGTTTCTTGCCGCACACGATGTGCATGTTGGCGATCACCACGTGGAACTTGTCATGGCCTGGTTTGTTCACCTCAAAATGTGAAATAACAGCATCAATCTCTCGGCCGCTAGGAGGCCTGTAAACTTTGCTGTCTTCGCACAGAGTCAGTTCCGCAGGCTGAGAAGCACCGCGGAACCCCCAGAGAGTCAAGTAGTTGTCGACCTCCGTGAAGCGAATGCCATCACCGAAAGGCTTACTGAGGATCTCTGTCACGTTGATCCCTGCTCGGCGAAAGCCTTCACGGAACGCACCGACCTCGCAGCCACAGACCATATCAGCATCAGCGGTCTCCACTATCGTGGCGCACAGCCTTCCGAAGTTAGCGCAGTGAGTGGCCGCCTGCTTACCAGTCATCATGCCCTGCTCGAACCCGAAATTGAACGAGGCGACCGTGAAAGACGCAGGCTGCACAGCGCCAGAACCAGGCGTCTGTCCACCTTCCTCCGCAGGCTGAGAAGCACCGCGAGGCGGCGCAGGCTGAGAAGCACCGCGAGGCGGCGACACTTCGGACGAGCCTCGCGGAGCAGAGGCTGCGGATGAACGTTGGACATGGGGGGTACGGCCAGGGGAACGCCATTGCAATCAAAACTCAGTGGACTGCAGTGAATGAATGTAGTGGCCAATTGAATGCAGAGGACTGCAGTGTCACTAGCAAGTCCTGAACCAAACACAGCTGTGGCGGAAGGAATATGAAGCGTCTGGCTATTGAAAATGTTGCCCGGCAATGGAGTTCTGGGAACTCGAAGACCAGGAAGTGGACTAGAGTTGGCTCTGGGCATCCAAAATGTAGCCCAGGAATGGGAGTTCTGGGAACTCGAAGAGCACGAAGTGGCTTACAGTTGGCTCCGGGCATCCAAAATGTGGCCCGGGAATGGAGTTCTGGGAAATGGAAGAACACGAAGTGGCCTACAGTTGGCTCCGGGCATCCAGAATGTGGCCCGGGAATGGCGTTCTGGGATGTCGAAGAGCACGAAATGGCCTACAGTTGCATCCGGCCCCCCAGAATGTGGCCCGGGAATGGCGTTCTGGGATGTCGAAGAGCACGAAGTGGCCTACAGTTGCTTCCGGCCCCCCAGAATGTGGCCTGGGAATGGAGTTCTGGGAAGGCGAAGAGCACGAAGTGTGTGACTGTTGGTGAAAAACGAGCCCGGCTCATGCCGCCCGGAAACGCCCCAACACCTGCCCGGACCCCCCTGTGGAGTGATCTGTGAGCTCTTTTGAGTCAACTAGAAACCTATCAGTCTTCGCTGTTAGGTAAAAACGACGACCCTCACGAGGATTCTGGCCCCGACGGGGGGGCACCGTCTGGTCCCCCTCCTCTTCTTTAAAGCCAGAATCATTGATTGTACTACGGTTTTGGCCCCATTTTGGCGTCCTGAGGGGGCCGCGCTCATCTTCCTTCACAGCAAAATCATTGATTTTACGAAGGTTTTCGGCTCATTTTGCCCTTCTCAGGGGGCAGCTCTCATTTGCGCTTTTGAGGAGGTCGCAAGAGGCCCCAAGATGGCCCCAAGAGGCCCCCAGGAGGCTCCCAAGAGGCCTCCAAGAGGCCCCCAAGAGGCCCCCAAGCGGCCCCAAGAGGCCCCCAAGAGGCCCCCAAGAGGCCCCCAAGAGGCCCCAAGAGGCCCCAAGAGGCCCCCAAGAGGCCCCAAGAGGCTGAGAAGCACAGCAGGAACTCGCATGCTTTCGAACACTACTGCTCGAGACCGCAGCTGGAGAGCGGCAGACCGCAGGCTGAGAAGCACCGCGGGCAGGGAGACTTGCAAAACTCAGATGTCCTGATCGTCTTGGAGGAAGTCACGCCAGTCCGGCGGCTGCCAAGAATCGATGATGCGCCTGGGGCCACCGCCCGTGCTGCCGCCGATGTCCAGGTAGTCGCCATCGGCCCTGAACAGACGGCCGTGCCCCAACGCCAGAATCGCTTGGTTGCGGATTTGAAGCAGCTCTCCGCTCTCAAACATCTGCAACACGTCCAGCTGCCTGCGCGTGAAGTTCGGCTTTGGCTGGCCAGCCTGGGCAGACAGATGGCGGGAAAGCCGCCCCCCCTCGTTGTAGCGCGCGATGGCCTCGGCCTTCTGGTGGTGCAGCCGGCGCCGCTGTTGCCGCAGAGCGTCCTCGGGAACTGCTGCATCACGGCCCTCGCTGTGATCAGCTTGCAACGCTTGCGTTAGCCAATCAACGTCGAAGCGCCCTGAGAAGGCCAGCACCTCCCAGATCTGTTTTGTACCGGCCACACGTTGCAAATGGCGATGCCACCGCTTACGCTTCTGGTCTTTCACAAACTTGGCGACGCTACCCAGACCTGCACCCTTGGCCTGGCCACCTTTTCCCGAAGGCTGAGAAGCACCGTGAGAACCTTTCTTACCGCCTGGCCCTTTGTTAGGACCCTGCGGAACCGCATGGCCCCCTTGTGGCGCAGACTTGCCTCTCGCTTTTCCCTTTTCGACATCCCGTTCCTGAAGCGCACGCTGCTGCCGCGACTGCTCGTACTGGTCGAGAGCTACTCTGACCAATTCCTGGCGCTCAGGCTCCGTGAGAACGTAGCGCATGTCGTCGATGTTCTTGCTCCGCAGAAAGTCATGTCGAAGCTTAAGGACAGAGAGAATGGCTCGGCCAGTCTCCTCCTGAGACGCAAAGGCCGTGTCATATTCCGAGCCGGGCTGAGGAGCGCCAGCTGGATCAGTGTCCGCTGGCTCCGTGGACTTCCTCTTTTTGAAAAGCAAGAGACTGAGATGATGGAGGACTTTCGGATCGTACTCCTCGTCGTACCTTTCGTCCCAAAGCTGCCTCAGCTCCCTGTGCAAGTCGCTCGCGCGATTCTGAACGACATCCTCGACGTAGTCGGGATCACCCGGTGAAGTCGGTGAAAGCGGAGGAGTAGAACTCGGCGACCGATCCCAATGCACAGAAGACTCGGCGTCCGCCTGTACGCTGACGTCGGCGTCGGAGACGTTTACGACGACAATCTTCCGCCTCTTGCTCTCCCCAGGCTGAATAGCACCAGGGAGAGTGAGCACAACCGCCACCGCATCGTGTGCGTCGTTGCGCATGCCACGATCCGTAGAAGACGCGCCAACGGCAATGGAGCAGAAACGGGCGACTGCTCCGCAGACCGCGACGTGGTCGCCTTTGAGGTCGGCCGGAGTGGCATGGACCTCCCAGAGCTTCTCGTCGTTCTGCTGGCGCTGGTAAGCCTCCCGCGCCTCCTGGAAAGTCAGGTTGTCGTCGCCGACTACAAGCAGAACGACTGGCACGTGCGGCTCCGAAGCATTGAGAATCTGAGCCATGCAGTCCAGGTGCAAGCGGAGATGGCGAACTGTCCGCTTTCGAGTCTGGATGGTCGGCGGTTTCTTGCCGCACACGATGTGCATGTTGGCGATCACCACGTGGAACTTGTCATGCCCTGGTTTGTTCACCTCAAAATGTGAAATAACAGCATCAATCTCTCGGCCGCTAGGAGGCCTGTAAACTTTGCTGTCTTCGCACAGAATCAGTTCCGCAGGCTGAGAAGCACCGCGGAATCCCCAGAGAGTCAAGTAGTTGTCGACCTCCGAGAAGCGAATGCCATCACCGAAAGGCTTACTGAGGATCTCTGTCACGTTGATCCCTGCTCGGCGAAAGCCTTCACGGAACGCACCGACCTCGCAGCCACAGACAATATCAGCATCAGCGGTCTCCACTATCGTGGCGCACACCCTTCCGAAGTTAGCGCAGTGAGTGGCAGCCTGCTTACCAGTCATCATGCCCTGCTCGAACCCGAAATTGAACGAGGCGACCGTGAAAGACGCAGGCTGCACAGCGCCAGAACCAGGCGTCTGTCCACCTTCCTCCGCAGGCTGGGAAGCACCGCGAGGCGGCGCAGGCTGAGAAGCACCGCGAGGCGGCGACACTTCGGACGAGCCTCGCGGAGCAGAGGCTGCGGATGAACGTTGGACATGGGGGTACGGCCAGGGGACCGCCATTGCAATCGAAACTCAGTGGACTGCAGTGAATGAATGCAGTGGCACGATTGAATGCAGTGGACTGCAGTGTCACTAGCAAGTCCTGAACCAATCACGGCTGTGGCGGAAGGATTATGAAGCGTCTGGCTATTCAAAATGTGGCCCGGGAATGGAGTTCTGGGAACTCGAAGACCAGGAAGTGGACTAGAGTTGGCTCCGGGCATCCAAAATGTGGCCCAGGAGTGGAGTTCTGGGAACTCGAAGAGCACGAAGTGTGTGACTGTTGCATCCGGCCCTCCGCGATGTGTAGAAGCATATCTGAAAGCATTCCCCTTAAGATTCAGATGCAAATCCAGTTGTCGAATTCTGCTGTTCTCGCAGTCGTAGTCGCATTCGCGATGACAGTCGCAGCGGCAACGGCAGTCGCAGTCACAGCCTCAGCCTCAGCCTGCCTCCTCCTCTCCTCCTCTTTCTCCTGCTCCTCCTCCTCCTCCTCCTCCTCCTCCTCCTCCTCTTCACCTGCTCGTCCTCGTTCTCGTCCTCCTGCCTCGTTCACCGTTCTCGTCCCGCCTCGTCTTGCTCGTTCCCTCCTCCTCCTTGTCTCCTCCTCCTCCTCCTCCTCTCTCTCCTCCTCCTCCTCCTCCTCCTGGTGTCCTCTTCTACCTCCTCACTGGTGCTCTCCCCCCCCCCCTCCTCCTCCTCCTCCTCGTCCTCCTCCTCCTCGTCCTCCTCCTCCTCCTCCTCGTCCTCCTCCTCCTCCTCCTCCTCCTCCTCCTGGTGGTCCTCCCCATCCCCTCCTCCTCCTCCTCCTCCTCTTCCTGGTCGTCCTCGTTCTCGTCCTCCTCGTCTTGCTCGTCCTCCTCCTCCTCCTGGTGTTCTCTCCTCCTCCTCCTCCTCCTCCTCCTCCTCCTCCTCCTCCTCCTCCTCCTCCTCCTCCTCCTCCTCCCCTGGTGGTCCTCGTTCCTCCTCCTTCCTGTACTCTCCCCCCCCCCCTCCTCCTCCTCCTCCTCCCTCGTCCTCGATCCTCCCCTCCTCCTACTCCTCCTCTCCTCCTCCTCCTCCGCCTCCTTCCTGCCTCCTCCTTCCTCCTCCTCCTCCTCCTCCTCCTCCTCTTCCTGGTCGTCCTCCTCCTCCTGTCGTCCTCCTCCTCCTGCTCGTCCTCCTCCTCCTCCTGCTCGTCCTTCTTCTCCTGCTCCTCCTGCTCCTCGTCCTGCTCCTGCTCGTCCTCGTCCTCCTGGTCTTGCTCGTCCTCCTCCTCGTCGTGCTCTTGCCCCTGCTGAAAATGTGGCCCAGGAATGGGAGTTCTGGGAAGTCGAAGAGCACGAAGTTGCCTGCAGTTGGCTACGGGCATTCGAAATGTGGCCCGGGAATGGAATTCTGGGAACTCGAAGAGCACGAAGTGGCCTACAACTGGCTCCGGGCATTCAAAATGTGGCCCGGGAATGGAGTTCTGGGAACTCGAAGAGCACGAAGTGGCCTACAGTTGGCTCCGGGCATCCAAAATGTGGCCCGGGAATGGAATTCTGGGAACTCGAAGAGCACGAAATGTGTGACTGTTGCATCCGGTTATTCTAAATGTGGCCCGGGAATGGCGTTCTGGGATGTCGATGAGCACGAAGTGTGTGACTGTTGCATCCGGTTATTCTAAATGTGGCCCGGGAATGGCGTTTTGGGATCTCGAAGAGCACTTTGTGTGTGACTGTTGCATCCGGGTATTCAGAATGTGGCCTGGGAATGGAGTTCTGGGAAGGCGAAGAGCACGAAGTGTGTGACTGTTGGTGAAAAACGAGCCCGGCACCTGCCGCCCGGCAACTCCCAACACCTGCCCGGACCCCCTGTGGAGTGATCTGCTGCTCTCTTTTGATCCCACTAGAAACCTATCAGTCTTCGCTGTTAGGTAATTATCCCGGCAAAGCAACCTAACAGCGATGTGTAGAAGCATATCTGAAAGCATTCCCCTTAAGACTCAGATGAAAATCCAGTTGTCGAATTCTGCTGTTCTCGCAGTCGTAGTCGCATTCGCGATGACAGTCGCAGCGGCAACGGCAGTCGCAGTCACAGCCTCAGCCTCAGCCTGCCTCCTCCTCCTCCTCCTCCTCCTCTTTCTCCTGCTCCTCCTCCTCCTCCTCCTCCTCCTCCTCCTCTTCCTCCTGCTCGTCCTGGTTCTCGTCCTCCTCGTCTTGCTCGTCCTCCTCCTCCTGGTGCTCTCTCCTCCTCCTCCTCCTCCTCCTCCTCCTCCTCCTCCTCCTCCTCCTCCTCCTCCTGGTGGTCCTCGTTCTCCTCCTCCTGGTGCTCTCCCCCCCCCTCCTCCTCCTCATCCTCGTCCTCCTCCTCCTCCTCCTCCTCCTCCTCCTCCTCCTCCTCCTCCTCCTCCTCCTCCTCCTCCTCCGCCTCCCCCTCCTCCTCCTCCTCCTCCTCCTCCTCCTCCTCCTCCTCCTGGTCGTCCTCGTTCTCGTCCTCCTCGTCTTGCTCGTCCTCCTCCTCCTGGTGTTCTCTCCTCCTCCTCCTCCTCCTCCTCCTCCTCCTCCTCCTCCTCCTGGTGGTCCTCGTTCTCCTCCTCCTGGTACTCTCCCCCCCCCTCCTCCTCCTCCTTCTCGTCCTCGTCCTCCTCCTTCTCCTCCTCCTCTTCCTCCTCCTCCTCCTCCTCCTCCTCCTCCTCCTCCTGGGTCGCCTCCCTCCCTCCTCCTCCTCCACCTCCTCCTCCTCTTCCTGTTCATCCTCCTCCTCATGGTCGTCCTCCTCCTCCTGGTCTCCTCCTCCTCCTGGTCGTCCTCCTCCTCCTGCTCGTCCTCCTCCTCCTCCTGCTCGTCCTTCTTCTCCTGCTCCTCCTGCTCCTCGTCCTGCTCGTCCTCGTCCTCCTGGTCTTGCTCGTCCTCCTCCTCGTCGTGCTCTTGCCCCTGCTGAAAATGTGGCCCAGGAATGGGAGTTCTGGGAAGTCGAAGAGCACGAAGTTGCCTACAGTTGGCTACGGGCATTCAAAATGTGGCCCGGGAATGGAGTTCTGGGAACTCGAAGAGCACGAAGTGGCCTACAGTTGGCTCCGGGCATTCAAAATGTGGCCCGGGAATGGAGTTCTGGGAACTCGAAGACCAGGAAGTGGCCTACAGTTGGCTCCGGGCATCCAAAATGTGGCCCGGGAATGGAATTCTGGGAACTCGAAGAGCACGAAGTGTGTGACTGTTGCATCCGGCCCTCCAGAATGTGGCCCGGGAATGGCGTTCTGGGATGTCGAAGAGCACGAAGTGTGTGACTGTTGCATCCGGTTATTCTAAATGTGGCTCGGGAATGGCGTTCTGGGATCTCGAAGAGCACTTTGTGTGTGACTGTTGCATCCGGGTATTGAGAATGTGGCCTGGGAATGGAGTTCTGGGAAGTCGAAGAGCACGAAGTGTGTGACTGTTGGTGAAAAACGAGCCCGGCACCCTGCCGCCCGGCAACTCCCCAACACCTGCCCGGACCCCCCTGTGGAGTGATCTGTGAGCTCTTTTGAGTCAACTAGAAACCTATCAGTCTTCGCTGTTAGGTAAATACCTACTTTCAACGACCGGTGGGTATGCTGCTGCTGCTGCTGCTGCTGCTGCTGCTGCTGATGATGATGATGATGATGATGATGATGATGATGATGATGATGATGATGGTGATGGTGATGGTGATGGTGATGGTGATGGTGATGGTGATGGTGATGGTGATGATGATGATGATGATGATGATGATGATGATGATGATGATGATGATGAGGAGGAGGAGGAGGAGGAGGATTGTGGACAGCAGGAGCATGGAAGCTGCAAGTGAAGTGAGGGGCACGGGGGCAGGGATGATTAAGAGGAGGGGGAGGAGGAGGAGGAGGAGGAGGAGGAGGAGGAGGAGGAGGAGGAGGAGGAGGAGGAGGGAGGAGGAGGGGGAGGAGGATTGTGTGAGGAGGGTGGGGGGGGGGGATTGCGCGAGGAGGGGGAGGAGGAGGCGGAGGGGGCGTCCCAAAGCGCACTGAGTGTCGAGGCCTTCAGCGCTGCCCCGTGGCCCTTCGCCGCGCCTGCGCTGGGCGCGCGGCAGCGCAAGGCATCTCGGCGGAGGTCTCCGGCTGCCCCACCTCGGCCAGCGGGGGCGTCGCGCGCGGGGGGTGTCCCTCGCAGGGCGTCGCGCGCGCGGAGGGCGTCGCGCGCGGGGGGCGAAGTCACTTCCCTGGGGGCCCTGTTTTCGTGGCCACGCGGATCTACCTGCTGCGTGCTCCCCCGACCTCGGGAGTCGGGACCGGCCTGTTGCCAGCCCTCCAAGCTGGAGCCTGGAGCCCAGACGAGCTGCAGGAAGGCAAGGATAATGATCATCCCGCCTGCCATCCCCTGAGGCCGCCTATCTAGAAGAGGCTCTCGCAAGTCGTTCGCAGACACTCGGCGAAGTCACTCCCTGGGGGCCTGGACGGCGGGGGCCGCGACGTGCCAGAGCGTTCCAGACGGCTGCCAGGTGGCTCCCGGCAGTCGAAGGTGGCCTCCGAGGTGGCGGAGTACAACTCCAGAGGAGGAGGAGGAGGAGGAGGAGGAGGAGGAGGTGGTGGAGGAGGTGGCCTCCGACGTGCTCTAAACGAGCTTCGCGATAGACATAGCATGGCCTGGGACGGCCGCGGGGCCTCCCAGCAACACCCCAGGGAGGCCAAGATCATCTAATAATAATTTAGAGCGCTTCGTTCGCTTCCGACTCTTCGTTCCTCCGCATCCGACGTGCTTCCGAGCCCTCAGGGTGGCCCCAAGCCGGTCCCAGGATGGCCTCCAAGAGTGGCCTGGAGAAAATCTAAGAGGACCCCGACGGTGTCCAGGAGCACCCAAAGAGCGCTCCACGAGGGCTCGAAGCGCTTTGTCTTTCCAGCTCCAAGCAGAGGGGCCAACGAAGTCCCCCTCTTTTTTCGTGGCTGATCGATCGCTTCCAGGATGGCTCCAAGAGGGCCCAAAGAGGCTCCCCAGAGAGCGCCACGAGAGCTCTGGGGGACCCTCAAGGCTCCCCCAAAGGCCCCAAGAAAGCCCCAGGAGAGATCCGAGGGGCCTCCGAAAGGTTCCTCTGTGCATTCCAACGTTGGTATCTCATTTTCTGTCCTGGCAGGGGCGTGCGCGCGTGCTTTGCTCGTCAGGCGTCGCGAAGCAGCGACTCTCGCAGCCCTCAGCCCGTCCACGTGCCGGCCGTCGCCTAGTCGCCTAGTCGCCTGCCCCGATCTTGCGCGTGTAGATGAGCATGCTGCTGCTCCTCTCGCCTACCACCTGTTGGGCGTGGCTTCACGGGGGGGTCATAGATGGGGGGGTCCGAAACGGTCCCCTTTCCTGCCCCTTTCGGGCCCCTCTGGAACCCCAGGGGGCTCGTTTAGGTCCCGTTTGGGTACCTTTTCGGACCACCCTCGCCACCCCCCCATTTATGATCCCCCCCATTACGTGACGCCCAAACCTGGATCAGGTCCTTCTCCTCCAGGTGGCGGATGGCCTGGCGCGCCACGGAGCCGTTCACCTTCAGCCTCTCGCTCACGATGGCCGTGGTGATGAGCTTCGCCTTCGGGATCTCCTTCAGCATCTTGTCGTACGTGGCCTGGTCGAACATGACCAGGTTGGCCAGCTTCTCCTTCACCTTGCCCTTGCTCCACTTCTTCTTCTTGGACTTGCCGCCGGCCATGGCGGCTTTCATCTTGGCCTCCTTTGGGGACGCCAGGATGTAATTACGACTCCCTGGACCTCTCCCCGAGTGCGTTCTGACTGGGATGTCGAAGCACATGCAGCCGTAGCGACGAGGGCCTCCCACAGAAGATGCAACAACTGCAACAACAGAAACTGCTGGCGCTCCGCGCGCAGCGCCAAGAGGTTGTGTTCCTGTTTTTTCCTTCCTCGAAGCGCTCCCCCCCCCCCTCCGAGCCTTGGACTTCTGCACGACCTTGTTGGCCCCCATGGCTGGGCCTCTGGAGGGGGCCTGCCGCGGGGCTGCGGGGCACGCCTGCCGGACCTGGGCGCCGCAGCAACGGCTTCAGCCAGAGCGGCTTCGGACCCCACGTTGGCCACTGCCGGGGGCTGCTCGGGGCAGGCGAGCCCAGAGTCGAATCGACGAGTCGGATCGGCGACAGGGCTGAATATCGGACCGGCGGAAAGCGGCGACGAGAGTCAGGCCTCCATGGAAACCGCCGCGAGGTTCAAATCGGGAGCGCCGGAGTCGAGGCGAGCCCTGTCGAGGGGGACCCCGACTTCGGAGTATAGCGAGGGCCCCCCCCCCCCTCTCTCTCCGTCTCGCGACAGCTCGCCGAGAGAGAAGCGCTTCTGAATGCGCCGGGCCGGCGGGGGCGCGCGCATCGGAGCGAGGCGAGCCCCAGATCCCCGCGACGCCGCGATCTCTGCGCAGCGTCGACCCCCAGAGAGGTCTCGACCCCGTCCCCCGGGGACCGGGTTCCTCCTCCTCCTCCTCCTCCTCCTCCTCCTCCTCCTCCTCCTCCTCCTCCTCCTCCGGGTCGCTTTCTGACGGCCTCGCGAGGCCCGGGAAGGGGGGCCCCAGGGCCCGAACATATGGCGAGGCACCTTCCGTCGGGCTTGTCGTCGTGGCTCGAGGGGGGTCCGGGACCCGGAGCAGGGCAGGCTGAGGCCACGGCAGCTCGAGATCGGTCCCCAGACCCCTCCCGGGCTCCAGGCGCACGAACGAGCGAGTGTTCCGAGCTGCACCCGGCCGTGGAGACGAGGCTCCCCCCCCCCCCGAAGGCCACAACCATACACCGCGGGCTCCGCTCGCCCTCCCAGGCGCGAGGCGACAGGAGCAGACAGATGGCGCCAGCGTCCGGCCGCTTGGATGAGCGAGCTCGCGCGCGAAGTGACCCCGACCCCCCTCGGGCAATGAAAAAGTCACGACGGGACATTTTCCCGAATGTTCGGCCTCTGGGGGCCTTTCCTGGGCCTCGGGGCCGTCAGAAAACGACTCAGGATGAAACGCACGTCCCGGGAAGGGGTCCAGACCTCTCTGGGGGTCGACGTTGCTAGAAGATCGCGACGCCGGGGGTCTGGCTTCTGCCCTCCCCTTCTTTCCTCTCCCTCTCCTCCTGCTCCTGCTCCTGCTCCTCCTCCTCCTCTTCCTCCTCCTCCTCCTCCTCCTCGTCCTCGTCCTCCTCCGGCCGCTGGGATGAGCGAGCTCGAGCGCGAAGGGAACGCGACAGGGGCGCGACCGCCCGCGCGAGGGCGCCACGGCGGCCGCTGGAGCCCCACGAGCTCCACGCTCCGCTCGGGCGAGCGACACTCCCGCCTGGAGCGCTTCGCGCCGCGCCCCCCAAAACCCCAGGATCCCCGACGATGTGATCTGTTCAGGCCCGGCGCTGTTCCTGGACCGCTGCCCCCGGGGCCCGTGCCCTCAAGAGCGGATCCGGGGACGAGAAGACCTACCCCCAGGGAAGGGGTCGGGACCACTGGCGCCGCGACCGTACTTTCAACCGCTTCGGCCACCCGTCCACCTCCTCCTTGTCCTCCTCCTCCTCCTCCTCCTCCTCCTCCTCCTCCTCCTGCTCCTCCTCCTCCTCCTCCTCCTCCTCCTCCTCCTGCTCCTCCTGGTCCTCCTCCTCCTCCTCCTCCTCCTCCTCCTGGTCCTTCTGGTCCTCCTGGTCCTCCTGGTCCTCCTCCTCCTCCTCCTGCTCCTCCTCCTCCTCCTGCTCCTCCTCCTCCTGCAGAAGGTCGGACTACCACTAGCTCGGAACCTGGAGCTTCGCGACAAGTCGTGCAGACACAAGAAGCCAGTTCAGAGAACCAGCCAGGGACCTGACAGGACCGAGACCATGGTTCCTCCTCCTCCTCCTCCTCCTCCTCCTCCACCTCATCCTCCCCCTCCTCCACCTCATCCTCCCCCCCCCCCTCCTCCTTTTCCTGCTCCTCCTCCCTCCTCCTCCTCCTCCTCCTCCTCCTCCACCTCATCCTCCTCCCTCCTCCACCTCCTTCTCCTCCTCCTCTCCTCCTCCTCCTCCTCCTCCTCCTCCTCCCCTCCTCCCCCTCCTCCTCCTCCTCCGCCTCATCCTCATCCTCCTCCCCCTTCCCCGGCCCCCTCCCCCCTCCCCCACATTCTCCCCCCCCCTGGCGACATCAGGGGCTGCGTCTTTGGGCATCCTCTCTGTCCCCCTTCCATCCTGCGACCGCCTCTCTTCCTGCTCCATCCCCCCCGGGACGGCGTTGTGAAGGGCCCTCGCTGGTATACCCAAGCCCCGCGCCAATCAGCGAGCTAAGCTCGCCACGTTAGCGCGCGGTCAATATCCCACCGAATACAAAGGCGACGCTCACAGAGGCCTCAAAAAAGAGACCCGAGACGGCCCAAGATGGCCCCATGATTGCAGCGGGAGGGAAGCGGGGGGGAGGAGGGGGGCGTGGGGAAGACCGAGGAGGGAGATAAAGGGAGAAATGGGGGGAGGATGGAAGGAAGGCGGGGGCAGGACGGAGGGAGGGAAGGGGGTAGAACCACAGCCCACGGACCCGACCTACACCGTGTGCACGCAGAGGCCTCCTAGATGAGGTCCGAATAGACGGCGGGGCCGGAGGCGCGCGCCGCATCGCCAATTCATCGCAGGTGCATCGGAGATCTCGGCGACGCCTCGGCGCCGTCGGCGTGGAAAAAACTGGGCTGGGCCCTACCCGGGAGGCCCAGAGTAGGAGGCCTCGAGAGCCTGCAGGAGCCCCCGGCCCAGCGGCCTACCCCTCGTCGGGCACGCGCGCGCCCTTCCGCGGCAAGCGACCCTGTGCGGAGGCCCCGCCCCCCCGAGAAGGCCCGCCAGGAGCCGGCGAGACCGCAGCCCCGAACGAAGGAGGCAGGAGGAAGCAGGAGAGGGGGGAGCGGAAGGGGAGCCAGGGAAGACCCATGAGATCCACCGCATTGAAGAAGACGAAGCGGATTTGTTCTTCCACGTTCTGCCTCTAGGGGGCCCTCGCCGGGCCCCGGGACCGTCAGAAAGCGACTCAGATTGAACAGCCGGTCCTGGGGAATGGGTCGAGACTTCCTGGGCCCCCGCACTGAGAAATTCACGACGTCGGATCTCTGGGAAGGGGAAGGCGTGTCAGGGAGCGCCATGGGAGTCATAACCTGCGTGGCTACAGACACCAAGCATGGAGAGCGCCAGGCACAATGCGTTGCGCCTCATCGCGACGCACACGGCTGGCGGCAGCCTCCAAGACGGGGACCGCTGGGCCACTGTGGCCTGGGAAGAAGCCGCGCCTGATACGCTGGAGGTTCTCCCGACCCCGTCTTCTAGGGCGACGAGATTTATACGTCTACACTGCTCCCTGGCCACGCCCAGTCTGAACCCGCCAACGGTGTATACGCCAGGCCGTCCTGGCTCAGCCTGGAGGGCGTATACACAGCTGCTGGGTTCAGGATGGGCCTGGCCAGGGAGCAGTTCGGGGGTTGCTAAAGGTGCCCCTGGCCCAAGGTGCCCCCAGCTTTTCGATCAATTTTGAAGCCCCTGGGGCCCTCTGGGCCTCGTGAGGGGTGCTCTGGAGGCCGTGGGGGCCTTCCTGGAAATCCTGGGGGCACCTTGGCCCAGGGGCACTTCTAGCAACACCCGAGCAGTGGATATGTATAGATCTCGTCGCCCGATCTTCGTGAGGGGGGCGACGCGCTCTTCATTGAACTGCCCGGGGCAAACCGTGGCCGACCGACCGCAACCGGGGCAGCAGCAAAGATGGTGCAAAGGCCAGACGTGCGAACGAGGACTGCAGTGAAGTGGAGCTCCCCCCACCGCCACCACCCCACCAGCCCGAACGACCCCACGACCAAAAGGTTCCTCGGCTGCCAAACGGGCAGAGGCAAGGGCCCTGGCCTCCGGCACCCGAGACGAGGGACACATCCTCGAGCCACGCGGGCAGATCCACTTGGGACCTGTCTTCAGTAAATGACGCGAGCTGCGGAGGAGGGCGGCCTGAAATTTCGTGGTTTTGGCTCGGCTCATCCTGGGCCTCTCGGCGGACCAGGGAGCCACGGCAACAGAGTCCACGAGGGCCTGAGCGGCCCGCTGGCGGACCCACAAATTAGCCTGGCGAAGGACGGGACCCAACCATATACAGTTGTGAGCACCGTCGTTGTGTGCACCGCGATCGGAGGAGCTCCTTATAATAGGGCTACGAAACGAAACGTGTGAGGGGTGTGCTAAAATTTGTCCGGGCGGGCGCATGCGAAAGCAGCCACTGGGGCCGTCGGTGGAATTCCCCATGGGGCCACGAAGCGCGTGAGAGGTGTGCCGAAATAGGTGCGGTGGGCGTATGCGAACGCAACCATTGGGCCGTCGGTGGAGCTCCCTATGGTGCCGCGAAACGTGTGATGGGTGTGCCGAAATGGGTGCGGTGGGCGCATGAGAACGCAGCCACTGGCGCCTTCGGTGGAGCTCCCTATGGGGCCACAAACCGTGTGAGGGGTGTTCCAAAATGGGTGCGGCGGCTCATACTAACGCATCCACTGGCGCCTTCGGTGGAGCTCCTCAATAACGTGGACGTCCTACGCAGCAACCGAAGAAGTCACGCAGAGTCACAGTCCACTGTCACTGAGACGCCAGCTAGGCCGTGCATGCACGCAAGAGAGAGTGGTAAAGAGTCGAGGCGGCAGCGGCGGGGCCGGCGGTGGAGCTCCTTATGGTGTGTCAAACCGTGTGGGGGGTGTGCCTACATGGGTGCGGCGGGCGCATGCGAGCGCTGGCATCAGGGCCTTCGGCGGGGCTCCCTATGGGGCCAAGAAACGATTAAGGGGTATCCCAAAATTGACGCGGTGGGCGCATGCGGGCGGTGGCACTGGGGCCTTCGGTGGAGCTCCCGATGGGGCCACGAAACGTGTGAGGGGTGTGCCGAAATGGGTGTGCGTGACGCATGCGGGCGGTGGCACTGGGGCCTTCGGTGGAGCTCCCTATGGGGCCGCGAAGCGTGTGAGAGGTGTGCCGAAATTGGTGTGCGTCGCATGCGGGCGGTGGCACTGGGGCCTTCTGTGAAGCTCCCCATGGAGCCACGAAGCGTGTGAGGGGTGTGCTGAAATGGGTGTGCGTGACGCATGCGGGCACTGGCGCTGGGCCCTTCGGTGGAGCTGCCTGTGGGGCCTCGAAACGTGTGAGGGGTGCCGAAATGGGTGTGCGTGACGCATGCGGGCGGTGGCACTACACCTTCGGTGGAGCTCCCCATGGGGCCACGAAACGTGTGAGAGGTGTGCCGAAAGGGGTGTGCGTGGCGCATGCGGTGGCACTGTGGCCTTCTGTGGAGCTCCCCATGGGGCCACGAAGCGTGTGAGGGGTGTGCCGAAATGGGTGTGCGTGACGAATGCGGGCGGTGGCACTGGGGCCTTCTGTGGAGCTCCCGATGGGGCCACGAAACGTGTGAGGGGTGTGCCGAAATGGGTGTGCGTGGCGCATGCGGGCGGTGGCACTGGGGCCTTCGGTGGAGCGCCCTATGGGGCCACTAAACGTGTGAGGGGTGTGCCGAAATGGTGGCACTGGGGCCTTCGGTGGAGCTCCCTATGGGGCCACGAAGCGTGTGAGGAGGAGGAGGAGGAGGAGGAGGAGGAGGAGGAGGAGGAAGAGGAGGAGGAGGAGGAGGGGGAGGAGGAGGAGGAGGAGGAGGAAGGAAGGAAGGAGAACGCGGGGACCGTCTCTTCAAAACGAGGACCCAACACCACAGGATGGTTGGGAACAAGTGGCGTCCCACTTATCGGTGTCGGGCACACGCTGCCTGAGAGTGGCAAGCCGCCAAGATTCTTTGGCGGCCTCGGGCACGAGAGCGTCAGCTATAGCATTGCCCAACGCGAGGAGCACCTCTTCCTCAGCAAGAGAGGGGCCCGCGAGCTCAAGATGGGAGGGAAGCCATCGCATAACGATCCCATCCTCACGGACCAGAATGGCCAATCGAAGTCGAAACCACTAGTCAGAATTGGCAGAGCCCTGGCAGGAAAGGTAACGGCGACGGCACCAGCCATCGTACATGGCCTTATTGTCAGCGACATAGCTACTCAAAACGATCAGGCACTTTGAGGAGGGCAAGATCACATGCTTAGCATCTCGGCCCTCGGGACCCGGGGGGCCAACGCCGATCCAAGACATCAGCGCGGGCCGCCGAGAAATCATGCTCATGCAGCTGCTTGTTCTTCGAGAAGAGTGGGAAGAAGGGGGTCTGAGGATGGGACGAGGGAGGAGGGGGTCTGAGGGGGAGGAGGGGGTCTGAGAAATCCGCGCGGGCCGCCGAGAAATCATGCTCATGCAGCTGCTTGCCCTTCGAGAAGAGAGGGAGGAAGGGGGTCTGAGGAGGGGACGAGGGAGGAGGGGGGCCGAGGGGGAGGAGGGGGTCTGAGGGGCATGCAACCCCCAGCGGGCTCATCGTGAGCACGCGACCGCAGCCCCCGAGCGGTGGATCGCGGGCACCGCCGCCGGCCGAGGGCTCCACGCCACGGGGCGGCCCCCGCCGTGCCGAACGCCGCCGCCACGGCGCGGGCGGCCCAGGCGGGGGGGGGTCGGGGAGGCTCGGGCCAGAAGCGGCGCTCGCCGCTCTCTCCGCGCGCTTCGGCCCTCCCCATCCACGCACACGCCGCCTCCTGCTCCTCCTCCTCCTCCTCCTCCTCCTCCTCCTTCTCCTCCTCCTCCTCCTGGTCCTCCTCCTCCTCCTCCTCCTCACCTCCTCCTCCTCCTCATCATCATCCACCTCCTCCTCCTCCTCCTTCTCCTCCTCCACTCCTCCTCCTCCTCCTCCTCGTCCACACCTCCTCCTCCTCCTCCTCCTCCTCCTCCTCCTCCTCCTCCTCCTCCGCCTACTCCTTGTCCTCCTGCTGCTTCTCCCCCTCCCCCTCCCTCCGTCTTCACCCCTGTGGGTGCCTGCGCGAAGGGCTTGAGACTTCTCAGCGATGGAACGCAAAAGGCTGGCAACCAGTCGAGATGTTAGGATAATCTGAACTGCCCTTGCCGCGCTTGATCCTGAGCCTGGAGCCATGCGACAAGAGCGGGGCATACCCAGGAGGCACGCAAGATTGGCGGCGCCTGCAGGGAAGCGGCGACAGCGGGGCGGTCTTCTGAGAAGGCAAAGGAGGCTTCTCAGAAGGCAGAGGCATTCTTAGAAAGGGCATGGCGGCCTCTAAGAAGACTTCTTCGAAGCCTCTGGGCCCTTCGAAGGCCCTTGCCTTCTAAGAAGCCCCCCCTGTCTTCACAGAAGGCCGCCCCCCTCGCGGCTCCCCTTAGCCCTGTGGGCGCCGCCAATGAAAGCCTTCCTCCTTGAGGCGATCGCCTGGCTATTCCCACATCCGCCCACGCCCCGACGTCCGAGCTGCGAGCAGCAACATCGGCTATCCTAGGCCCAATCGCCCGGCCTTGGGCCAAGAGGTCGTGGCGAGATAGTGGCCACAGCCACCATCAAGAGTACAGCATACACATACGATGGGTATGATTCCCATCGCATGCGCGAGCAAATTGCGATAAAACGGCTCGCGCGCTTCATGGGTGGCTGTGGGCCCCACTCCCCAGACCAGAACGCATGAGCGATGGCGCCCACCTCAGACACCAACGACATAAACATTCAAGCGCTATGCAAAATATGTCGTCGAGGCCGTGATGTTGCTTCCTGGTGTGGGCCGTGCTGTCATGCATCCAGGGGCACGTTTGCCGTGGAGCTTTGAGCCTCCTGCGGTGCCCAAGGGCTATTCCGTGGCCCCCCCGGGGCTACCGGGGGATGGGGAAACTTCCGTGGGGCACCTGCCGGTGGGCCAGTGACTTGCTTGACGTGCCTGCTGCACGGGAAACGAGCGGTCGGGGGTGGACTGCACGGTTTCCCCCGGGGCCATAGGCGACCCGAGGAGGAGGAGGTGGAGGCGGAAGCGGAGGAGGACCCTTGAACGCTTTGGGCGGCCACAGTCGCAGTGGCTCAGGGGATTAGAGGGAGGAGGAGGGGGAGGAGGAGGAGGAGGAGGAGGAGGAGGAGGAGGAGGAGGAGGAGGAGGAGGAGGAGGAGGAGGAGGAGGCGGAGGAGGAGGAGGAGGAGGAGGAGGAGGAGGAGGAGGAGGAGGAGGAGGAGGAGGAGAACGGGTCGCCTAAGCCCTTCGGAGAAACCCTCCAGGGTGGACAGCGGGCCAGAGCCAGACCCGGTGGGTGCAGGACCGCGCAAACTGCGGCCGCCACGCCCTCTGGAGAACCGAAGAGGCGCAACTCCCTGATCGACTAGGTTTGGAAGAAGGAAAAACGCAGGGGAGGTTAGGAGGGGAGAAGGAGGTTAGAGAAGGATGTTAGGAGGGGAGAGCCGAGGAGGTGCAACTCCCTGATCGACTTGGCAGGGTCGGGGAGGTTTAGACGAAGAAAAAGCGCCATAAACATAAACTTGTGGCGCTCCGCGCGGAGGAGGAGGAGGAGGAGGAGGAGGAGGAGGAGGAGGAGGAGGAGAAGGAGGAGGAGGAGGAGGAGGAGGAGGAGGAGGAGGAGGAGGACACGGAGAGTAGACATACGTCAGGCGGCTAAGAAGAACTCACTCGCAAAACCGCCAGAAGGGAAGCCTGAGCACGGATCCGCGTCCCAGGACAGTGAACCGCAACGCTGCGTGGAAAAAAGGGTGAGGGCCCCCACCTGTCTAGTCCTCCACTGAACCAGAAGTTTCTGTATATGGCGATTTTTCTTCTTCGAGAGGTCCCATAAACATGCGAATCAAGGACCGAGAGCGGAGTGCGGCGCACGCAGACAGCGCAGAAGACCAGCAGGGGAGAGAATGTGATCCCAGACATCCGACGTGCTGATTTTTCCCCCTTCCGCAGCCCCAGAAGTCCCGACCCCTTTCCCCAGGGCAGCGTCTCGCCCTGGATCCAGTCCCAGGGTTGCGCAGAGGGATGCACAACGGCCCCCGCAGACCGACATCGAAGAGAAACCGCCGGCCGGATCCTTCCTTGATGGTCCCAGGGCTCTCGCCATCGCTCGGACGTCCATTCCCTGTGTTTTTTTCGGTTTCGTGCGTGGCTTTTTCGCCAAATGATCAAGGATGCTCCTCGAGGGTCCTCGCCGAAGAGAAAATGCGCACACGTCCGAGCGATGCCAAGGGCTCGAGAGAGCGGCCCCCGAAGGCACCGGCCGAAAAAGAGAGCGCACCTCGTCGGAGGTCGGGGGGGGCTCGCCGCCCGTCCTGCTCGCGCTGCCACCACGGGGCGTCCGCGGCACCGTCGGCCTCGGGAGCCTCCCCTCCGCTCGCCGCCGCGCTTTTCTTGAGCAGGGGGCCGGCCGTCCCGGCATCCCCAAAGGCCTGCCAGGGAAAGTTCCTGGAACAGAAGACCCAAGACCCCCTCGGGTAATGAAAAATTCATGACGGGAGGTTTTTCACCATTTTCGGCCTCTGGGGGCCCTCACCGGGCCTCGGGAGCGTCAAAAAACGACTCAGGATGACAAACCGGTCCTGGGGAAGGAAGGGGTCGAGAACTCTGGGGTCGACGTAATGAAAAATTCATTACGTCGGGGGTCTGGGGAAGACTCCATGTTCTGAGCACAGCAGCAGGGCTCTCAGAGCCCGTGCCCGGCGTAGTATGAAGACGACACGGCCTCGGCCGGAAATGCTCCACTGAGAGCACGTCGTGCGAGCCACCAGCGGTTCTTCGAACATGCTTCGGTGGGCCTATACAGATAGGTCGGGCCTGTCCCCTTACAGGCCGACTTTCGAGGAAAACTTAAAAATAGCCAAAACATGCTCAGAAATGATATTAAAACACAAAAAAATAGTCCCCATACAATTTTGTGGACTGTTTTGGGATATTCCTCCCGTAGAGGGACGCGCCCGGCGTAAAAACATGCTTCGGTGGGCCTGTGGGCAGGTCAGGACCTCAGCACGCCGCGCCACTGCTGGAGCTTCGGGCCCGCACAGCACGCCGACCGCACCGACCGCGGGCGCGACCGCCCACGCGCTGCCCGAGAGCCC
>CAUYUJ010006660.1:27500-33801 GCA_963575745.1 Prorocentrum cordatum
GAGGAGGAGGAGGAGGAGGAGGAGGAGGAGAAGGAGGAGGAGGAGGAGGAGGAGGAGGAGGAGGAGGAGAAGAACGGGAAGAGGGGGAGAAGACGGAGGATGAGGCATAAGGGAAGAGCAGCAGCTGGGATGGACTTGGGATTGCCAGGCCGATGAAGCATGAATTCTGTTAGCCAAGGCTGCATGCAATTGACAGAACACTAGCTTGCTCTACTAAGTCTGCATGGGCGCCAATGCAAAGGTTCAAGTCTTGGAGCCGAACAGCACAGTGCACTGCGACATGAAGCGTGGACGACGCGGAGCGAGAGCGAAGGAGGAGGACGACGCGAAGAATGATACGATGACGACGTGGAGGGAGGGAGGAGCCGAGTCAAGGAGGAGGGAAAAGGATAAGGAGAGACGAGGGAGGGGAGGAGCATGAAGGAGCAAATCCTGCTCATCCGTTCTCCTGCTCAGTGAAAGGATGAGGACGACGATTATGGTTACGCTGGGGTGCAACCACCTCTAGTGAGGCTACGACGGCAGCTTTAGACGAGCACGCCGAACAACAGGTGATTGTGCATAATATCCATATTTGCACATGTGTGTATGTGTACACCTATACATCTTTATGTCCACACACTAGAACCAAGCGCGAGCTACGAACGCACTGAGATTATATCATGGGGCTGGTCAACGTCACAACTCAATTGACTTCTAGACGAAAGCCCGCGATGAACAATACATTCTAGGCGCGATAATGCTGCGCGGCGCGCATAGAATTTGTGCGTCCTGCAAACGCACACTTTTGCATCCATACGCCCGACACTTCGTGCACAGGTAAAAACAAGTTTGCCAGCGTGGGCCCCAAACGGTGACTTCTTGTACTCTGGAGGTGCAAGCTGCGTGGTGCAAAGTACATGGTGCAGGCTATGCCAGGCAAGCTACGTGGTGCAAGCTGTGTGGTGCAAGCTGTGTGGCGGAAGCTATGCGGCGCAAGCTCTCTCCTGCATATGGCTATAGACGGTGTAAGCCATGTGCCGAAATCTGATCGGCGCAGGCTACGCGGCACCCGTCTAGTTATCAATGTGCTGCGAGCGACGTGGCGCGAGCTGTGTGGTGCAAGCTACGCCGCGCAGGCCACGCGGCGCGAGCCGTGCGGTGCGGCCCGTGCGGCGTGCTGCGCGCACCTGGGCTCCGCACCCGCTCCCCGCGCCTGGCACCGGGGCCCCTGCCGCGCGCGGCGACGCGCAGGGAGAGGCGCCGGGCCGGCCCCGCCACCTCGGCTCCCGGCGCCCGAGGGCGCCGCTCGCCCCCGAGCCCGGAGGCTCCCCGCCTCGACGCCGGCACGGGCGCCCTCGTGCGCGAGGGCCGCAGCGGGCCTCGAGCGCGGGCACGGGCGCCAGCCTGAGCCCGGGGAAGCAACCTCAAGGGCCCCACGGTGGCCAGGGCGCCGCAAGGTCGGGGGCGAGCGCGACTGGGGGGAGCAGCCCGGGCGGCGCGGCTCGCATGGGGACCCAAGGGCGGGCGGGCAGACAAAAACACGGGCCCAAAAAGAGGGAGCGGGCCCCAAACGGGTGTGGTGACCACGCCGCGTGGTATTAAGGCAGTGGGGATTCGGGGTCACCGCACGGTTTTGGGGGCTCGGGTCGCTCTCCGAGGACATCTCGTGCGACCAAGGCCTCCGAGGTTCCAAGACCATGCGGTGACGGACCGCGCGGCAAGGTCTCTTGGGATTCCGAGGTCGCCGTGCCGTCCGCGACCAAGCGGCTTTGGGACCAAAAACTAATCCCCGAATCTCTCCTGGGGCGTGATCTGACCAGGACTTCGAGGCGAGTCCCACCCTGGCGACGAGAGCCGGCAAAAACTAATCCCCGAATCTCTCCTGGGGCTTGATCTGACCAGGACTGCGAGGCGAGCCCCACCCTGGCGACGAGAGACGTGTGGCGGCATCGGTGCCTTCCCCTCCGCTAAGAGCCCCCTCGCGGCAGCGCCACGCGCTGCGGCGCCGCAGCGCGTGCGCCCCCGAGCCCAAGCTGCTCGCGCACCGCGAGAGCCGCCTCTCGGCGGCGGCTCGCCCAGCGGGCGCGCCGCTGCCGTGCAGAGCGAGGAGGAGGAGGAGGAGGAGGAGGAGGAGGAGGAGGAGGAGGAGGAGGAGGAGGAGGAGGCAGGAGGGGATGAGGGAGGATAGAGGAGGAGGAGGCCGGAGGGAGGCGGAGAGAGGAGGAGTGGTGCCACGCGGGGGTGCGCCGTGGCAGCGGTAGCCGCGCCGTGCTGTGCCCAGGCAGCGCTCTGCTCGAGATGCTCTCTTCAGGCGGGGTTGACGCTCCTGCTCCTCCTCCTCCTCCTCCGCCACCTCCTCCTCCTCCTCCTCCTCCTTCTCCTTTTCGTTATCGCCCTCCTCCTCCTCCTCCTTCTTCTTTTCCTCCTCCTCCTCCTCTTCTTCCTCCTCCCTCCCTCCGCTCCCAGGTCTACCACCCCGCCCTCGGCAGTGGGCGCGGCGCGCTGGGCTCCTCTCCTGGTGCGCCGCGCCTCTGGCCGTCTTCGGCGGACGGCGCGCGCCGGCCAGCCTCGGCGGGCGGGCTCGCACGTCGGCGGAGCTCTAGACTCTGCAGTCGCCTCGGGCCTCCACGGGCGCCGCGCCGCCTTCGCGAGGTCGGGCCTCGGGCCCATCCCCGGCCGCGAGCGCGGCCCCGCTGCGTCCGGCCGCGCGCCTCCCCATCCGGGAGCGGGGCGGGCTGACGCCACGGCGACTCGCACTCGGTCCGCGGACCCCTCCAGGGGGCCAGGCGCACCCGCTTGCCGACCCGCATCCGGCCGTGGCGAGAGGGGGGCCCTCGATGGCCAACCACCGCTGTCGCAGCTCGCCCTCCTCCGACCCACGGCGGCACCGCGCCGCTCTCGACCGCCCAGTGCCGAGGCCGCCTGGCCTCTGAGTCGTGTTGGCCTCCCTCCTCATCCTCCTCCTCCTCCTCCTCCTCCTCCTCCTCCTCCTCCTCGTCCTCCTCCTCCCCCTCCTCCTCCTCGTCCTCGTCCTCCTCCTCCTCCTACTCCTCCTTCTCCTCCTCCTCCTCCTCCTCCTCCTCCCTCCTCCTCCTCCTCCTGCCTCTACGCCACCGAGCGCGTGGGGAGAGGGAGAGGGGGGAAGGGGGAGAGGGAGAAGGAGTGGGGCGGATGAGAGAGGGGCAAGGGAGGCGCAGGAGCAGGGTCCATGAGCTTGTGCAGTCGGCTGGGTCCGCCGAGCGAGCGGCGCCGCCCCCGTGCAGCTGAGCGGTTCAGTCTGGCCGCGCCCCTTGGCCCTCATCTCGCACTTTGGTCGCCGGCGATGTCACGACGCGGTCGAGAACCACGCGGAACATCACTGAGCTCCGCGGATCGCCCTGAGCAGCGCCACGCAGCGGACTGACAGGGCGGCTCCGCTTGCCCGAAAAGGAATGCCAGACCCTTGAAACAACAGTCTTACGGGCGAGGCCGAAACCAGGATGGGAGCCGAGCCCGGCTTAACAGTCTCAGATCCCGGCTTACGGCCGAGGCCGAAACCGAGAATAACACTTTTAAGGGCGAGGCCGAACCTCCTCCCCGAGGGGCCCGCGGGGGCCTCGGGATGGGAAAACAGGTGTTGTCTCGACGGCGACGGCGACAGCGGCCGCCGCCGCCGCCGCCGCCGCTGTCGTCGTCGTCGTCGTCGTCGTCGTCGTCGTCGTCGTCGTCGTCGTCGTCGTCGTCGTCGTTGTCGCCGCCGCCGCCGACGCCGTCGCCGACGCCGTCGCCGTCGTCGTCGTCGCCGTGGTCGCCGTCGTCGTCGCCGTCGTCGTTGTCGTCGTCGTCGAAGTCGCCGTCGTCGTCCTCGTCGTCGTCGTCGCCGTCGTCGCCGTCGTCGTCCTCGTCGTCGTCGTCGGCGTCGTCGTCGTCGGCGTCACCGTCGCCGTGGGCAGCGGGGCCTCGGGATGGGAGGCAGGTGTTGCCTCGACACGCGCGGCTTGGGCACCGGCGGGGGGTTGCCGAAGATCACCTCACGCCGGCGCCCCAGGGCCAGCCGCACCCCTCTCGCCGGGTGCTGTCTCGGCCTCCCGCGGATGGGGGAGGACGAGAAGCAGCAGGAGGATGAAAGGGAGCAGGAGGAGCAGGACGAGGAGAGGGAGGAAAGGGAGGAGGAGGAGGAGGAGGAGGAGGAGGGAGGAGGAGGAGGAGGAAAGAGACAAGGAGGAGGAGTAGGAGGAGGAGGAGGAGGAGCGGGAGGAGGACGAGGAGGAGGAAAGGGACGAGAAGGAGAACGACGACGAGGAGGAGGAAGAGGAAGAGAAGAAGGAGCAGGAGTGCTTCGGCTGTGTCATCCGTGCGCGAGCGGGCCGCCATCACGGGAACCCGAAGGGGAGCGGGGTTCGGGGAGTGGCGCGGTCACCCATGACGTGGCCCAAAGCGGGAGGGGATGTATGGCCACGGCGTCGAGGTGCCTACTGGAGTGCCCGTCGACACTCCTCCACCGGAAGGCAGAGGGAACGCATCCACTGTCTATCACTCCCTTCTCGGTCAAACGCCCTTCGGTACCCCGAACGAGTCCGGGCTCGCAGGGTGGCGCCCAGGAGTGTGAGGGCGAACGTGCTAGGCCGACGGTCCGCTAACTGAAAGGGGGTCGGTGGGGCTTACCCTGCCTCGTCCCCGATCGAGTGGATGACTCACGTGTGTGTGTGTGTGTGTGTGGTCCAGTGGGTCACTCAGCCAACGGCGGAGAGCCAGTTGAAGGAGAGGCTCCTACCTTGAGGTGGCACGCGCGTCGATGGGCGCGCCGGTCGTGGTAGGGGCCTGGAGGGTAGGTCGATGCGATCGAGTCGACGGGCCTGAATCTAGAACTCCATAGTTGGCCTCCACCGAACTTTCCCCTGTCTCGACGTCGCCCTGTCTGCCCTAGACAGAGGTTTGCCTCGCCTGGTTCGCGCGCGGGGGACGCCACGGCCTGAGCCGGGGGGGGCGACTGGGCCGATCCGATCGACGGAGCGTGCGGGACTGTCGGCTCAGAGCTAACAGGAAACTGATGAGACGCAAAAGCGGAAGCTGGATCAACAGCCACATGACCCGAGGAAGGCTGAGTTCACGTGCGGTCACATAGTCCAGGGAAGGGGTTCGTCCATGCAGGGGGCTCTGGATTGACATGCGGTTGCATGCACATCCATCGAAAGCTGGATGGGGTGGCGATGCGGTCGAATCGCTGTACTGCGAGGGTAGACTAGGGCAGCGTAGGGATCCACTCAAATCGCGCTGTGACTGCCATGCGAGCAGCGGTTACGTACGCAGGCATCAAAGGCTAGCGTGGTCAGCGAACTGGTCAAATCGCGCTGTGAAGGAGGGCAGGGTCCCAGCGAACACCTGGCGGGGCGGCCGACAGCTGACTCACGTGCGGTCGCATGACCCAGAGAAGGGGCGTACCTCCAAAGGGATCTGGATCATCGCAGAGCTAAGCAGGTTGGCCGTCTGGTCGGATCGCACAGCTGCGATGGTAGGCGGGGATGGCGTAGCGATCCAGCCGAATCGCGCTGTGAAGGAGAATAGGGTCATAGCCTAACCCTGACGGGACGGCCGACGACGGCCGAAAGCAACACTCAGTTGCGTTTAGTACCCATGGAAAGGGGTGTCATGCGGATACATGCGCATCCATCGAAAGCTGGTGGGTAGCGGTCCGGTCGAATTGCGGAACTCTGAAAGCAGGCGAGGGCGACGTTGCGACCCAGTCGCATCGCGCTGTGAAAGCGAGTAGGACCAAAAGCAGGCTTAGCATGCGGTCGCATGGCCCATTCTTGCAAGGGGGCTCTGGATTGCAATGCGGTTGCACGTGCATCCATCGAGAGCTGGGAGCGCTGGGGATCCGGTCGAGCCGCTCAACTGCGAGAGCAGGCGAGGACCGCGTGCCGATCCAACCGAATCGCGCTACGAAAGGTGGACCGCCATGCGCCTGCACGTGATCCATCGCGAGCTGGGAGGCTGGCGATCGGGTTCAATCGTCCAACGGCGAGGACAAGCGAGGGTGGCGTAGCAATCCAGTCGGACCGTGCTGTGGGAGAAGGCTGTGCTGCAGGTGGGGGGGCCAAGACACTTGAGAGCCTCTGTCGCCCCGACCCCTCGCCCGAGCCCGCCCGGTCGGGATGCTCGTCGGGTGCCTGCACGCATCCTGGGAGGGGGCCCCATGCGTCCCCAGTCACTGCGAAGGCAAGAGGGGAGGAGGGTCATCGGCACGGCCAGGAGGAGGAGGAGAAGGAGGAGGGCGAGGAGGAGGAAGAGGAGGAGGAAGAGGAGGATAAGGAGGAGGAGGAGGAGGAGGAGGAGGAGG
>CAUYUJ010006660.1:38901-52092 GCA_963575745.1 Prorocentrum cordatum
GATGCTGATGATGACGACTGTGATGATGGTGATGATGATACTGATGAGTAATATGAATATGATGATGCTGGTGGTGATTGTGTTGATGATGATAGTGATGAGGATGCTGGTGATGACGACGACGATGGGTATGATGATGACGACGAAGATGAGGACGAGGAGGACTACGAGGATGAGGATAATGATGTTGAGGATGAGGATGAGGATGAGGATAATAATGCGGATGAGGACGAGGATGAGGATGAATATGAGGATGAGGATGATAATGAGGATGATGATGCTGATGATAATGATGAGGATTCTGCTGCTGCTGCTGCTGCTGCTGCTGCTGATGATGATGATGATGATGATGATGATGATGATGATGATGATGATGATGATGATGATGATGATGATGATGATTGGCATCATGATGATAGTGAGGATGACGATATCGACGACGACGATGATGATCTGATGTTGATGTTTGGGATGAGTGGCAGGAGCAGGATGATGTTGCGTGGCGCAGCAGTGCTCTACCCTTCTCCCCCCCTCCCTCCTCGTCCTCGTCGTCGTTCACGTCCTCAGGCCCCTCCGCCTCGTCAATCAAAAGAAGGACATTATCTCATCGATACAGTCAACATCTGGTGAACGGGTGCATGACAGAACAGGGATAACTGATGTTTTCGCCGACTTCTATGGGTAATCGTATTTCCAACCTGGTGGGATGAGTTCCGCTTGAAGAATAATGGAGCAGCAGACGATCGTAGAGTACCTGGTTTTACGGATGAGGATATTGCTTGTGCTCTACGACAACTGACAGTGGAAGGGTTCTGGACACCAATGATGTAGCAGTGGTGATGTTGAAGTACGGAGACGAATCGCTCAGACAAGCCTTACGGAAGCTCTTAAATGACATCGTTGCCGATGGCGCCACCACGCCGCAGCAATGAAAACACTCCCAGATCAGCGCTACTTTCAAGTCAGGCGAGCCCGCACTACCGCAGAACTACTGTCTCATCTCAACGATCCCAGTCATATACAATTTATTGCCTCAATCACTATACAATCGATTTGAGCACATATTGGATGCAAGGCACCCCCCTTTTCAGGCGGGATCCCGGCGGCATGTTAGTACAGGCGATCATGTGTTGACGCTCGCCATTGTCCAGGAGAAAGGGACAATAATTTTGAATTCCACTGGCTTCCGAATTTGCATTTCAAGAAGCATTCGATATTTTGCCACACCAGTCCAGTCGCTATCGGAATAAATGCGAGCACTCGAGGTTGATCTGATCGCACGCATGTGCGCCGACCAGACTGCCTGCGTCAAGACAGATGTGCGCAGCAGAATCTTCTCGATCAGCACGGGTACACCCTCTGAGTCCGTTGCTCTCCATCTGCCTTTCGGAGTTTGTCTTCGGTGAGTGCTTGACGAAAAAGGACCGGCCGGCGCTACGGCATACTATTTGCAGTGCGCGAGCACGGTGGTCTCACAATTTTCGATTCGCGGACGAGTCTCTCGCGCTCGCCACGTCGCTAAACAACTGAAAAGTACAATCTCGGACGTGATATGTGTTGCACAACCCACTGGTTTGGAACTGCCCCGGGACGACGAAGACACGCAACAGCATTCGAGCCAAGAGACCTCGAAACAGCCCTCGGCATGTGGTTATCAACGGGAACAACACCGAATACTTGTTTTTTCCGCGACGCAGAAATATTTTGGACGTCAAGTTGTTTTCTGTGAGCGGACTACGGCAGAGTTTGAAGCCATAATCAAGGCGGTATGGACAACCAGCCTTTTCAAACAGGGGGTTACTACACGTTCGTACTCAGTGAAAGACCGGCTCCGACTATTCAGCGGCGCGGTTTTTCAGACGCTAGTTGATGTATTTGGCTCGTAGACATTTCCGCTGGAGTAGTCGCGGGTACGATCCAGGCCATGTTCATAATGCTTCTTGGGTCGCCACGACGCCGCGGTCCAGAAATGGCAAGATGAACAGCATTGCGACGGAACCAACACCACTGCGGACAGCGACTATGGCAGGAGCGACGCTCGCACCAACGCTGGCAGCACAACCGCAGCATCGCGCGTGTGCACATTCGCGGACCCTCTCGAGTCGTGGCTCGATTGGATTCAGCGCGCGACAAGGCATGCGCCTCCGTGTGCCCGCACGAATGCGTTCTCTTGCCCGGCGTCGGTGGCCACTTGGGCTCGGGCGCTCGGCCGTGTCAAAGGAACGGTAGGTCGCGGAAGCTGGCCGGTGGGCCTGCGCTTTCGACGCTGCGTGTCGCGGTGGGCACGGCGAAAAGTGCCGTCGCTGGCGCTTGAAATGCAAGCGCGCAGGAGGAGGGCAAACGGAACCGGGGCAGAGGGCCGTGGAGGAAGGGCGAGAGCGAGCGGCAGCGTTCCGTGCGACCCTCAGGGGTGGGGGCCAGGCCGCCGGGCGGGCAGACTCTTCATGTCTCCGAGCTCGGAGATGGGCGACGGGAATTGGCAAGAGGTCCGAGGGGGGCGCGTGACCGCGGGAATTGCGGCCGAGGGGGAACTGACGCGCGTGGCCAGGGAGGCCAGCGGCGCGGCCGGGTTCGCGGGCGGCCGCGCAGTCGCCACCAGCCCGGCGCCCGTGCCATTGCGCGCGCTTCAAGTGCCGCGGGGGCAAGCAGCGCGGCTTCGCGGGGTTTTGGGCCGGGCTGGAGACTTGCAGCCCGAGGTCCGGGCGGCTCAACCTGCGGGGCAAGTGGGGGAAGGAGTCGCCGACGCAGCAGGCCAGGGCCATCGCGCTCGCCGTGGATGCGGGGCTCGCGAAGCACAAGGACAGCTCAGTGGTCCCGCGCATCAGCCTGGCGAAGGTCTATGAGGCCGCCCTGGGGGGCGAGCGACTGGGAGCTGCGGTGGACTTCGCGATCGCCTTCGGCGGGGGCAATCTCTTAATGCGCGCGTGCCCGCGCTGCTTGGCAGCCCCCCTCGAGCCGGCGGCGTGGACGCGCAGTGTGGCGTCAGCGCGGATGGGCGAGTTGGGGGGGGGGGCGCCGCCGTCAGGAGCCACCGCGGGCGCGCGGTCGGAGGGGGGCGCCGACGCGCGGGGGCGCCGCGCCACCGCCTTCCCGTCGTGGCGCCCCATCGTCGAGAAGGGCGGCGTGGAGCTGGCCGGCGGCGGGGGGGGTCGAGCGGGCGCAGGAGCGCAGCCTGGTGGGCCGGGCGGAGATGGTTCACTTCGGCCGCGGCGCCCCAGGGCAGGAGGGCGCCCTGGCGGTTCCGGGGGCAGCCCAGCTGGCGCCCGCCGCCAGCGCCATGAAAGGGGGAATGTCAAACCAGGCGGGCCGTTGAAGAAGGGGCTCGGCGCGGCCGCGGGCGCCGTCGGCTCCAGCGGCGACGGGGGCCCGCAAGAAGCTATCAAGCGCGTGCCCGCGTTCTCGGATGAGAGGGTCACGCCGCGGGCGTGCTCTGGGATCTGCAGGCCCGTTCCCGCCGCGAGGACTCGCGCCTCTTCCGGGGCAATGTCGCGGGCGACGGCGGCGCCGTCTGCTCGCGCGAGAACTGTTCCACCATTCTGTCCAGTGCAGATCGCGACAGGGTGTTCGACTGTCTGCTCCTGTATTTCAATATCTCTTATTCCGCGGGCTGTCCGCAGACAGCCGAGACGGGCGCGAAGATGGGGCGGCTCGCGAGACTGGGGGCCGGCGCTCGACCGCCAGCGGATGGCCGCATGGGGGCCTGGTCGAGCGCCACGGCGCGCTCTGATCGGGAGGTCGACGGGGCCGGGCGAGGCGCTCGGGCGACGGCGGCGGCGGCGCCGCAGACGGCGGGTCGGGGCGGGCCGGCTTGAACCGCTCCCTTCCCGCTGCAATGGTCCTTGTCTGGGGAGGCCGCCCTGGGGGCCGGGCGCGGGCGAGACGGGCGGGCGGCCCGATGAGGGTCTTCGCGCCGCCGGAGCTCTTTGGCGCGCGCCTCGGCGCGGAGCCGTTCCCGAGGCCCGGTTCGGCCCCGCCTGGGGGCGAACCTCGAGGCGAAGAGGCCGACTGACAACCTGGGGGGCGCTTGTGCAGCGCCCAGGGCCGAGCCGAACGGGCGGCCGTCGGCGGCCCTCCTCGCCGAGCTCTCGGAGGATCGGGGCCCGCTCAAGGTGGCGTCGAGCTTGGAATGGCTACCGCGCGAGGGGGGCCGGGGCTCAGGCGACCCCGGCAGCGTGGAGACGACGGACTTCGACGTGCGTCTGGGGGCCCGCTTCCGCGTCGCCCCGGCAGGGGGGGGGCTCTGGCGAAGAGGCGGCGGCCCTCGAGCGGCTCGGGAGGGGGCGCCCGCCGCGCGCCGCGGGGCAGTTGCGGCGCGTGGCCGTTCGGAATGCATCCCCACCCCAGGGCCGTCAACTGTTCGCCGCGGGGCGCGCTCCGCGCGGTGCTCGGCCCCGCCGCGGCGCGGAGGGCCTTCTCCTTGCTTTCGGGGGCTCTCGCGCATCTGCCGCGGGCGGGGGCGCGGGTCCAGGAGGGGGGGGGGCTTCGACCGCGGAGGGCCCCGTGGAGACTGGGCAGGCGTCGGGGCCGCGCCTCGAGTGGGCCCCCGCGCGCGCGAGCGGCGCGCAGTGGCGGCGATGTCGTGAGAAGAAGGGGGAAGATGGAGCGAGGTGGGAAGGAGGTCGGACCCCAGACGCTCGCAGCGTCCGGGGTGGGGGCCCCAGCGCCCCCTTCTCACCTGCGGGCCCCCCCCCTTCCCCCATTAGTTTTAACTGGTGACTCACTCCCGCTGCAGAGAGGTGGCGTCGAGTTCCTGGGCGTGGCAGGTGCCCTGCTAAGAGGGCCCCGCCGCCGCCGCCCATGGAAGGGGCGCCCCCGTCATCTCAGCCACCCCCTGTTGTCGCTATCGCACTGCTATCGGGGCTCGTCGAGGATTCGCCCCCGCGTGCCATCGTGAATGTAAATCCTCTTCCTTGCCCGACGTTTGTGGTCATTTGGGCTCAGACGTTCGGCCGTATCAGTGTATCCCACCCGCAACCGCCCTGGGGCCTCAAGTTCCTCGGAGTGGCAGGTGCCGTGCGTAAAAGCCCTTCGGCACCGCTACCCATGAAATGGGCCTCACCGTCACCTCACTCATTTTTTTCAAATTGTTATCGCGCCGCCATTCGGGTTTATCGAGCATGCTGACGGATACTGTTGCGCCTTCGGGGATGAAGGTTGGTGCGCGTGTGGGGCAAGGGCGACTACAGTGGATATTGTTTGTGGTGGCGATCGACGACGACGTGGGCAAACAGAACCGACAAATTACATGATGGGGTCCAACCGCGACCAATGCGCGTACAAACAGATTTCCACACCGACCCAACAAAAGGGTGGCTTGACGACGTGGCAGAATTTATCCACGCAACTTCTGGAGAGGATTGACAGCCATTTCGCCGGATAGTATTGTGCGATCTCAAAATGGACGAAGTTTACGTGCAGCGACAACAACACATACAAAATTAATGCACCTGCCGGCCGAGTTCCTCTTCCTCCTTGTCCTCCTCCTCCTCCTCTTTCCCCCCTCCTCCCCCTCCTCCCCCCTTCCCCGTTCTCCCCCTCCTCCCCCTCTTCCCCCTCCTCCTCCTCCTTATCCTCTTCCTCCTCCTCCTCCTCTTTTTCCTCCTCCTCCTCCTCCTTTTCTTCCTCTTCCTCCTCATCCCCAGCGTGGCGAGGGTTTGTTTCTAGGCCACGGCGGACCCCATAGTGGTGAGGGGTTCGACCGCAGCAGGCCCCTGCGCGGCGAGGGGTTAGGCCACATAGGACCCCAGCGCGGTGAGGGGCTAGACCGCAACAGGCCCCTGCGTGGCGAGGGGTTAGGCCACGGAACACCCCAGCGCGGTGAGGGGTTAGACCGCAGCAGCCCCCAGCGTGGCGAGGGGTTAGGCCACGATTTTCCCCAGCGCGGTGGGGGGTTAGACCGCACCGACCCCCAGTGTGGCGAGGGGTCAGGCCACGACGGACCCCAGCGCGGTGGGGGGTTAGACCGCACCGACCCCCAGTGTGGCGAGGGGTCAGGCCACGACGGACCCCAGCGCGGTGAGGGGTTAGACTGCAGCAGACCCCTGCGTGGCGAGGGGTTAGGCCACCACGGAACACCCCAGCGCGGTGAGGGGCCAGACCGCAACAGGCCCCAGCGTGGCGAGGGTTTAGGCCACGGAGGACCCCTGCGCGGCGAGGGGCTAGGCCGCAATGCGCCCCAGCGTGGCGATGGGGTTAGGCCACAGCCCTGCGCCAGGCAAGGCGGCCGTGAAGGCCCATGAGTCCAGGGACCAGCGGCCAGGGCGGTCCCTGGGAGAGCGCAGAGCGGAGGAGCGGCTGCGGCCGTCCATCAGGCTGCTCCTCAAGCTCTGAGAGGGCGGCGGCAGCATTTCTTCAAACTGCCGCCGCTCACGGGGCGACTCCAGGAGTCATCGAGTGGCGGCAGCACGACGCCGTGAAATGAGGCCGCTTGCCCACCCCGCCTCGGGCCGTTCTGCCTGCGCGGGGTGCCGAGACCAGGGGCACCCACTCACGGGCGGGAACACGCGGGTTTAAAATTCCTCTTCCTCCTCCTCCTCTTGCTTTTCCTCCTCCTCCTTCTCCTACTCCTCTCCTCCTCCTCGTCCTCCTCCTCCTCCTCCTCCTCCTCCTCCTTCTGTTCCTTCTGTTCCTCCTCCTCCTCCTCCTCCTCCTTCCCCTCCTCCTCCTCCTCCTCCTCCTTCTCCTCCTCCTCCTCCTTTTCTTTCTCCTCCTCCTCCTCTTCCTCCTCCTCCTCCTCCTCTTCCTCCTTTTCCTCCTCCTCCCCCTTGCTTTTCTCCCCTTCCCCCTCCTCCTCCTCCTCGTCCCCCTCGTTCTCCTCCTCGTTGTCGTCGTCGTCGTCGCTCTCCTCTCCTTTTCCTCCTCCTATTAGTTTTCCTCTCCTCCTCTGCCTTCCTCCTCCTCCTTCCTCCTCCTCCTCCTCCTCCTCTTCCTCCTCCTCCTCCTTCTCCTCCTCCCCCCCGTCCCCTGAATGATTTTTTTCACAAATTGTCGGCGCCGACGCGCCACCGCTCCGCCCCTCGAGCGGCCGTCCCGCGTGACGTGGGGGCGCAGTGTTCAGTCTTCAGTGCTCCATTCCCTCCCCTTTAGCGCCATCCTCCCTCCATCTCCATCCCCTCTCCCTCCTCCTCGTCCTCTTCCTCCTGCTCCTGTCGGTATCACTGTTGGCCTTTGATCCTCGAGGGCTGCGACCATCCCCTTCCCCCGTCCGCCTTCTCCTCCTCCATTTCCTCCATCTCCGCCCTCCATCTCCTCCATCTCCGCCCTTCTCCCCTCCAGATCCTCCGCCCCCTCTTTCATGTCCTCCTCCTCCGCCCCGTCCTCCTCCTTTTCTTCCTCACGTCTGCTCCTCCTGCGCTGCCCGACTCTCAGAGGAGCTGGGCAAGTTCCTCGCCTCGAGGGGCGTCCACGTGCTCTCCACCGGCGGCACGGCGGCGAAGCTCCGGGAGTTCGGCTGCACCGTGCAGGCCAGGGCCTATATCAGCCAGAGAAGAGAAAACGACACACGTGGATGTCAGAGATTTCTTGGGTCTCCGAGACAGCAGTCGATTTCGGAAGTGCACAATTTTGGGCGACGTCCGGTATTTTCCCCTCGCTTGCTTTCTCAGCGCGACTCTGTGTTGCAGGGCGAGGCGCTCTTCATTCGGCAGCTTGATGCGGTTGTCGTGCCAACGCGTCCTGCTGGATGTGCTGGTTGTGTGTGTGTGTGTGTGAGAGAGAGCTCCTGTGCAAGCTCCTCGACACCGCCTGCACCCCGGGCCCCGCCCTCTCCGGCCGCCTGAAGCCCCGCCCGCCTGTGCCCTGTCTCCCTAATTAGAGCTGTGCGTAGCCCGCCTAGCTTGTAGCGGAAGAGGTTCGCTCTCGCCCCGCCGACCAAAAGTGTGTGTGAGAGAGAGAGATGAGGACGAGGCGTCAGTCCAGTTGCGCCTTCGCCTCACGTTGGCCTTCCTGGGCCATCTGGAAGGCCCTCGTCGCCAGGTATGGGCTCGCCCCCAGACATCCTGCTCAGGACGGACCCCCAGGAGAGGTCCACGGCGTCGCGGTATCGGTATCTTTGGGTTTCCCCAGGGTCGGCGCTGGGCTTAGGTCGGGCATGTCCTCCTGCAGGCGGATTGTGGGCACAAGACACAGAGTAAAAACATATTCAAGAAAAGTAAAACAAGTCATAACGCTGGGCCAGGCCCTTCCCTGGCGCGCTCCGAGCGGGAGGGGCGGGGTCCCGCCGCCGATCCAAGCAAACAACCCTGCGAGCCTCTGACGGCTTCTTGCTCCTGGGTCGTCCTTTTTTTTTGCCTAGATCTGGCCGCTCCGATCCAGTGTCGGTTCTGGTCGGCTCGGTCCGATTCGCTTCCGATCTTCAGACGATCTGATGCGGCTCGGCGCTTGCGCGGGCGCGGCCGGCCCGGTTCGGTCTTTGCTCCGGGCCGGTGCAGGTCGATCCGACGCATCTCCCGATTCGGTCCGGCTTCCCGACTCGATGCTGACTGCGCAGTGCAGGACGTGGCGGACTACACCGGCTCCCCAGAGATCCTCGACGGCCGCGTCAAGACGTTGCACCCCAAGGCAGGATGATGAGGAGGAGTAGGACCAGTGTAAACTCGAGACCCATCAAAGATGTTGCAGGGAACCCTCCTTCCAAGTTCCTTCTGATAGGTTCCTGTGAAGACTGTTCATTGCGGGAAGTTCCCCGTTGGAAGACAACCGTTGGTTGGACATCTTCAGCCGTGCCAAAGCACCATTCCTGGGACATGAACGCTGCGAATCAACATTACGGTTGCGACCTGACGATCTTAATTCGTGTCAGAGCACCAGGTTTGGGACTTCAACATCGCGAAGTAACGTGACTGTCGCGCCTTGACAATCCGAAGTCGTCCCAAACGCAGTTCCTGGGACGTCGACCACAATAATCTTTGAAACTGCTGTAAACTGTTAAGACGAGTCTGCGCGGCGCTATGGCGAGAGCCACGTTTTGGAAAGGACCCCCCCTCCATCCGTGAGAAGCTCTTGCTGACTTTCAAAACGAATGCGGGTGGCGCTGCGGCGGGAGCCACCTTTTGAACAGGAGCCGCCCTCCATCCGTGAAGCTCGTGCCAACGTCTGAGACGATGGTGGGCGGCGCTGGGGCGCGCACCACACGTCGAGAACGGCCCGCCCGCCATCCGTGAGTCTGTTCTGCGATCTTCTGCGACGGACGTGGGCGACGCTGAGGCGAGCGCCGCATGCTGCAAGCGACCCGCTGGGCAAGGAAGTCTCCGGCGAAACGCCCGGCCCGCTCTACCGACCCGTGTCGGGGTGCGACAGGGATGGAGCACAGTTATAAGGGACAGAGACGGAGGAAGAGAAGGAGAAGGAGGAGGAGGAGGAGGAGGAGAAGGGGAGGAGGAGGAGAGGAAGAGGAAAGGGAAGAGGAAGATCAACAGGATGAGGAGGAGGAAGAAGAGGAGCAAGAGGAAGAAGAGGAGGAGGAAGAGGAGGAGGAGGAAGAGGAGGTGGAGGAGGAGGACAAGGAGGAGGAGGATGAGGAGGAGGAGGAGGAGGAGGAGGAGGAGTGAGGAGTGAGGAGTCAGGAGGAGTGAGGAGGACCCAGACCTCCTCGCGTCGTGCAACAATCACGACGGAGCTGGTTCTGCAATTTTCGGCCTCTGAGGGGTTTCGCCTAGCTCAGGGGCCCTCAAACAAGGCTCAAGATGGCAAGCCTCTCCCTGGGGTGGGGCCCAGAGCTCCCGCGGGCGTCGTGACAACAGCTCCGACACCGGAGGTCTTGGGAGGAGGCCCAGAGTAAGCGCAAGACGCGTCAACGACGTTGCAATGCACCTTACCGCCCCAAGTCCCCTCCTCACAGGTTCCTACGAGCATCCCTGCTTACCGCGCAAAGCGCCCCCCCCTTCGGACGGCGGGCGCCCCGTGGGCCGGTACTTCGGGCGGGATCTGCGTGTTGACGCAAGCCGCCTTCTGCCGCCCCTCGAGTTATCAGCACAGTGGCAGGGTGGGTTTCAGCCTTCGTGGAAGTGCCCAGTGACAGCCGTGCGTTCCGAAGGGATCGCCCTGCACCCGTGTAGCTCTCGCGCAATGAAAGCTTTGTGGTCTTAATGTTAAGCCAGCGTGGGCCCCAAACAATATGTTCCAGCATTCTACGTTGTGCACCCTCTGTGGGGCAGTCTATGTGGTGTAATCTGCGTGGTGCAGTCTTTTTTGTACAATACATGTTGTGGAATCTTTGCCCAACAGTCTATGTGGTGCAATCCATGTGGTGCAATCTGTGTGGTGCAATCTTTGTGGTGCAATATATGTTGTGCAATCTATGTTGTGCAACATCGCTGCCGCAATCCATGTGGTGCAGCCAATGTGGTGCAATTCGCTTGCCGAACTTGAAGTTGTCAACACCACTACTCGCGCAATCATCCCACCCACCCACCCGCAACTGGGTTCGCAAAACCCATGCGGAAGCGATTGCGATGAGTGCTGGGTGTTGGCTGGTGCATCTCTGCGGCCGCGCTGGCCCGCGCATGTTCGCGCGGGCAGCGGCCAGCTTACTAGGCGCGACCGATGCGAACGCGGTGGCGCTGACCGCTCGGCACATCCCAGCGGGCTCTTCAGTGCGAGTCGGCGACTTGGGCGGGCGCGGTATCATGGCAACGCCGACAACGGTAGACACGATGATGATAGTAGTGATGCTGGTGACGATGCTGACAGTGACGACGTCGCAGCCAGTGACAGCGCCGATGCTGCTCACGCCGGCGACGATGACGGCGTCTTCGCGTCGGTGATGAAGGTTGTGGAGGAGTTCGAAATGCGCGCGCGACAGACGCGCGAGAGTGGCCCGCATGGTATTATTCGAGACGGATCGTGCCACCCCAGCACGCGCGCAAGGGCGTTCGAACGATTTCGACATGTGCGCGCGAAGCCCGTTTGGTAGCATATAGAACACATTTTTTGTATAGTAAGAATTTGCAAGAACGCGCATATTCTTGTTTGGAAATCCTTTTTGCGAAACCATTTTCTTATACATCCTTACGACGCCGAGGGTTTGGTGAAGGTTTTCGGCATGCGCGCGACGACGCGCGCGTGTGCACTTTTTTTGTTTTTTGCAAGGGATCATTGAACACTGGTGATGTGTGATAATCGAGTGTGCGCGCATAGTAGTTTTTTGGAGAGGATGGCGTTGGGGGCCGATACCGGTTGGGCTGGCATGGTACGGGCTCATATTTAGGATGGGCGATGGGGCAGGGACGAGTGTAAATTCTTTACGCTTCGCGTATCCCCACCAGCCCATCTCACAGCAGCAAGTCTCGCGAAGCATGCCGACAGTCGTGTTTTTCAGGCGTGTGTCCGCTGGGCCCCGCATGTCTCCCCTGTTCCTCCTTCCTCCCGCCTCCTTGTACATCCTCCTTGTGGGGGGAGCGGGAGAAGGACGAGGCGGAGGAGGAGGGAGAGAAAGCGCTCCTCGTGGTTTGAGTCGTTTGGGGTTTCTCGTCCTGGTGTGAGTCGTTCGGGCCCTTCTTCCTGGTGTGAGTCGTTCGGGCTCTTCGTGGTGTGAGTCGTTCGGGCTCTTCGTCCTGGTGTGAGTCGTTCGGGCTTCTCGTGGTGTGAGTTGTTCGGGCCCCTCATCCTGGTGTGAGTCGTTCGGGCCCCTCCTCCTGGTGTGACTCGTTCGGGCTCCTCGTGGTGTGAGTCGTTCGGGGCCCGCGTCGTGGTGTGAGTCCTTCGGGCTCCTCGTGGTGTGAGTCGTTCGGGCGCCTCGTCCTGGTGTGAGTCGTTCGGGCCCCTCCTTGTGGTGTGAGTCGTTCGGCCTCTTCGTGGTGTGAGTCGTTCGGGCCCCTCGTCCTGGTGTGAGTCGTTCGGGCTCCTCGTGGGGCCTCTTGGGGGCCTCTTGGGGGCGTCTTGGGGCCTCTTGGGGGCCTCTTGGGGACCTCTTGGGGGTATCTTTGGGGCCTCATGGAGGCGTCGTGGTGCCTCCTGGGGACCCCTTGTGGGCCATCTGAGGACCTCTTGGGGCCATATGGTGGACCTCTGGGGGCCCTCTTGGGGGGCTTGTATGAGCGCTGCCCCTCCTCCTGGTGTGACTCGTTCGGGCTCCTCGTGGTGTGAGTCGGTCGAGGCCCGCGTCGTGGTGTGAGTCGTTCGGGCTCCTCGTGGTGTGAATGGGTCGGGCGCCTCGTCCTGGTGTGAGTCGTTCGAGGCCCGCGTCGTGGTGTGAGTCGTTCGGGCTCCTCGTGGTGTGAATGGGTCGGACGCCTCGTCCTGGTATGAGTCGTTCGGGCTCCTCCTTGTGGTGTGAGTCGTTCGGGCTCTTCGTGGTGTGAGTCGTTCGGGCCCCTCCTCCTGGTGTGAGTAGTTCGGGTCCCCCCTCCTGGTCAGAGTCGTTCGGGCCCCTCCTCGATGTGTGAGTCGTTCGGCGAGGGGCCCGAACGACTCACACAAGGAAGGGCCCGAACGACTCACACCAGGGCGAGGGGCCCCAACGACGCACACCACATGCATTCTGGTCCAGGACGTCGCCGTCGTGTGAGTCGACAGAGCCGGTTACGTGTAGGACTCGAGGGCGACCGCCTTCTGTCTTGCCTCCCATCGCCTTCTCTCCCTCCTCCTCTTCCTCCTCTTCGGCTCCTAGTCGTAGTAGTAGAAGTAGTACCAGTAGGATCAGTTGTAGTACTGGTAGTGGTAGTAGCAGTAGTAGTAGTAGTAGTAGTTGTAGTAGTAGTAGTTGTATTGTAGTTGTAGTTGTAGTAGTAGTAGTAGTAGTAGTAGTAGTAGTAGTAGTAGCAGGTAGTTAGTAGTAGTAGTAGTAGTAGTAGTAGTAGTAGTAGTAGTAGTAGTAGTAGTAGTAGTAGTAGTAGTAGTAGTAGTAGTAGTTTAGTAGTAGTAGTAGTAGTAGTAGTAGTAGTAGTAGTAGTAGTAGTAGTAGTAGTAGTAGTAGTAGTAGTAGTAGTAGTAGTAATGGTAGTAGTAGTTAGTAGTTCGTAGTAGTAGTAGTAGTAGTAGTAGTAGTAGTAGTAGTAGTAGTAGTAGTAGTAGTAGTAGTAGTAGTAGTAGTAGTAGTAGATAGTAGTAGTAGTAGTAGTAGTAGTAGTAGTAGTAGTAGTAGTAGTCTTGTAGTAGTAGTAGTAGTAGTAGTAGTAGTAGTAGTAGTAGTAGTAGTAGTAGTAGTAGTAGTAGTAGTATTAGTAGTAGTAGTAGTAGTAGTAGTAGTAGTAG
>CAUYUJ010006661.1:0-12500 GCA_963575745.1 Prorocentrum cordatum
TCGCGCTTTTTAAGAACAAACCTCTAGCGCGTGCTTTCTGGCAGCGGGGTCTGTTGAGTACTGGGTGCATTCTTGGACGCGGAAGCTGTTGAGTACTGGGCGCTGTCTTGGAGACGGAACCTGTTGAATACTGGGTGCCCCCTTGGACACGGAGTTTGTTGAATACTGGGTGCTGCCTTGGAGACGGGAGCTGTTGAGTAGTGGCTGCTCCTTTTGAAACGGAGTCTGTTGAGTAATGGGTGCTCTCTTGGAGACAGAGGCGGGCGGTCGGGCGGGCGGGCGGGCGGGCCGGGGGCGGGCGGGCGGGTCGGGTTTTTTAAACTAGACCTCTAGTGGGTGCTCTCTGGCAGCGGGGTCAGTTGAGTACTGGGTGCCTTCTTGGACACGGGGTCTTTGGAGTACTGGGTGCTGTCTTGGACACGGAGTTTGTTGAGTACTGGGTGCTCTCTTGGACACGGAGTCTGCTGAATACCAAGTGCTGTCTTTGAGACGGAGGTTGTCTGAGTAGCGGGTGCTCTCTTTGGGACGGAGTCAGTTGAGTAGCGGGTGCTCTCTTGGAAACAAAAGCGGGCGGTTTTTTAATACACCTCTAGTGGGTGCTCTCTGGCAGCGGGGTCTAATGAGTACTGGGTGCCTTCTTGGACACGGAATCTGGTGAGTACACACGGAGTTTGTTGAGTACTTGGCGCTCTCTTGGCCACGGAGTCTGATGAATACCGGGTGCTGTCTTGGAGACGGAGGTTCTTTGAAACGCGGGTGTTCTCTTGGACACGGGGTCTGTTGAGTATTGGGTGTTGTCTTGGAGACGGAGGCTTGTAAATACTGGGTGCTCTCTTGGACACGGAGTCTGTTGAATATTGGGTGCTGCCTTGGAAACGGGAGCTGTTGAATAGTGGCTGCTCTCTTGGAAACGGAGTCTGTTGAGTAATGGGTGCTCTCTTGGAGACAGAAGCGGGCGGTCGGGCGGGCGGGCCGGGGGCGGGTGGGCGGGTCGGGTTTCCAAATAGACCTCTAAGGAATGCTCTCTAGCAACGGGGTCTGTTGAGAACTGGGTGCCTTCTTGGACACGGATTCTGTCGAATACACACGGAGTCAGTTGAATAGTGGGTGCTTTCTTGGACACGGAGTCTGATGAATACCGGGTGCTGTCTTGGAGACGAGAGCTGTTTGAGTAGCGGGTGCTCTCTTTGAGACGGAGCCAATGGACTAGTGGGTGCTTTTTTGGAAACAGAAACGGACGGGCGGGCGGGCGGGCGGGGGGCGGGCGGGTCGCTCTTTT
The DNA here is from genome assembly GCA_963575745.1 of Prorocentrum cordatum. Classification (NCBI taxonomy): domain Eukaryota; class Dinophyceae; order Prorocentrales; family Prorocentraceae; genus Prorocentrum; species Prorocentrum cordatum. Next base: position 1,280 of record CAUYUJ010006661.1, read on the forward strand.
TAAGAACAAACCTCTAGCGCGTGCTTTCTGGCAGCGGGGTCTGTTGAGTACTAGGTGCCATTTTTGACGCGGAAGCTGTTGAGTTAGCGGGGCGCTGTCTTGGAGACGGAACCTGTTGAATACTGGGTGCCCCCTTGGACACGGAGTCTGTTGAATACTGGGTGCTGCCTTGGAGACGGGAGCTGTTGAGTAGTGGCTGCTCTCTTTGAAACGGAGTCTGCTGAGTAATGCGTGTTCTCTTGGAGACAGAGGCGGTCGGGCGGGCGGGCGGGCGGGCGGGGGGCGGGCGGGCGGGTCGGGTTTTTAAACTAGACCTCTAGTGGGTGCTCTCTGGCAGCGGGGTCAGTTGAGTACTGGGTGCCTTCTTGGACACGAGGTCTTTGGAGTACTGGGTGCTGTCTTGGACACGGAGCTTGTTGAGTACTGGGTGCTCCCTTGGACACGGAGTCTGCTGAATGCCAAGTGTTGTCTTTGAGACGGAGGTTGTCTGAGTAGCGGGTGCTCTCTTTGGGACGGAGTCAGTTGAGTAGCGGGTGCTCTCTTGGAAACAGAAGCGGGCGGTTTTTAAATACACCTCTAGTGGGTGCTCTCTGGCAACGGGGTCTGTTGAGAACTGGGTGCCTTCTTGGACACGGAGTCTGTCGAATACACTCGGAGTCAGTTGAATAGTGGGTGCTTTCTTGGACACGGAGTCTGATGAATACCGGGTGCTGTCTTGGAGACGAGAGTTGTTTGAGTAGCGGGTGCTCTTTTGATCACCCCGTGTGAGCCATGGACAGTGGGTTGCTCTTTTGAGAAAACAGACAACGGACGGGGCGGCGGGCGGGGGGGGCGGGCGGGTCGCTCTTTTTAGAACAAACCTTCTAGCGCTTGCTTTCTGGCAGCGGGGTAGTTGGCACCCTGGGCATTTCTGGACGCGGTGGCGGTTGAGTACTGGCGCTGTCTGGAGACGGAACCTGTTGAATACTGGGTGCCCCCTTGGACACGGAGTCTGTTGAATACTGGGTGCTGCCTTGGAGACGGGAGCTGTTCAGTAGTGGCTGCTCTCTTTGAAACGGAGTCTGTTGAGTAATGCGTGCTCTCTTGGAGACAGAGGCGGGCGGTCGGGCGGGAGGGCGGGCGGGCCGGGGCGGGTCGGCGGGTGTCGGGTTTTTTTTGTAACTAGACCTCTAGTGGGTGCCTCTCTGGCAGCTGGGTCAGTTGAGTACTGGTGCCTTCTTTGGACACGGGGTCTTGGAGTACGGGTGCTGTCTGGACACGAGCGTGAGTAGCTGGGTGCTCTCTTGGACACGGAGTCTGCTTTGAATACCAAGTGCTGTTTTGGAGCGGAGGTGTGTCGAAGTAGCGGTTGCTCTCTTCGGGACGAGTCAGTTGAGTAGCGGGTGCTCTCTGGAAACATTGGAAACAGAAGCGGGCGGTTTTTATACACTCTAGTGGGTGCTCTCTGGCAGCGGGTTCATAATGAGTACTGGGTGCCTTCTAGGACACGGGAATCTGGTGAGTACACACGGAGTTTGTTGAGGTACTTGCGACACTCTCTTGGCCACGGAGTCTGATGAATACAGGGTGCTGGTCTTGGAGACGGAGGTTGTTTGAAACGCGGGTGTTATCTTGGACACGGGGTCTGTTGAGTACTGGGGGTTGTCTTGGAGACGGAGGCTTGTAAATACTGGGTGCTCCCTTGGACACGGAGTCTGTTGAATATTGGGTGCTGCCTTGGAAACGGGAGGTGTTGAATAGTGGCTGCTCTCTTGGAAACGGAGTCTGTTGAGTAATGGGTGCTCTCTTGGAGACAGAAGCGGGCGGTCGGGCGGGCGGGCGGGGGGCGGGTGGGCGGGTCGGGTTTCCAAATAGACCTCTAACGAATGCTCTCTGGCAACGGGGTCTGTTGAGAACTGGGTGCCTTCTTGGACACGGAGTCTGTCGAATACACACGGAGTCAGTTGAATAGTGGGTGCTTTCTTGGACACGGAGTCTGATGAATACCAGGTGCTGTCTTGGAGACGAGAGTTGTTTGAGTAGCGGGTGCTCTCTTTGAGACGGAGCCAATGGACTAGTGGGTGCTTTTTTGGAAACAGAAACGGACGGGCGGGCGGGCGGGCGGGGGGCGGGCGGGTCGCGCTTTTTAAAAACAAACCTCTAGCGCGTGCTTTCTGGCAGCGGGGTCTGTTGAGTACTGGGTGCATTCTTGGACGCGGAAGCTGTTGAGTACTGGGCGCTGTCTTGGAGACGGAACTTGTTGAATACTGGGTGCCCCCTTGGACACGGAGTCTGTTGAATACTGGGTGCTGCCTTGGAGACGGGAGCTGTTGAGTAGTGGCTGCTCTCTTTGAAACGGAGTCTGTTGAGTAATGCGTGCTCTCTTGGAGACAGAGGCGGGCGGTCGGGCGGGCGGGCGGGGGGCGGGCGGGCGGGTCGGGTTTTTAAGCTAGACCTCTAGTGGGTGCTCTCTGGCAGCGGGGTCAGTTGAGTACTGGGTGCCTTCTTGGACACGGGGTCTTTGGAGTACTGGGTGCTGTCTTGGACACGGAGCTTGTTGAGTACTGGGTGCTCTCTTGGACACGGAGTCTGCTGAATACAAGTGCTGTCTTTGAGACGGAGGTTGTCTGAGTAGCGGGTGCTCTCTTTGGGACGGAGTCAGTTGAGTAGCGGGTGTTCTCTTGGAAACAAAAGCGGGCGGCTTTTAATACACCTCTAGTGGGTGCTCTCTGGCAGCGGGGTCTAATGAGTACTGGGTGCCTTCTTGGACACGGAATCTGGTGAGTACACGCGGAATCTGTTGAGTACTTGGCGCTCTCTTGGCCACGGAGTCTGATGAATACCGGGTGCTGTCTTGGAGACGGAGGTTGTTTGAAACGCGGGTGTTCTCTTGGACACGGGGTCTGTTGAGTACTGGGTGTTGTCTTGGAGACGGAGGCTTGTAAATACTGGGTGCTCCCTTGGACACGGAGTCTGATGAATACCGGGTGCTGTCTTGGAGACGAGAGTTGTTTGAGTAGCGGGTGCTCTCTTTGAGACGGAGCCAATGGACTAGTGGGTGCTCTTTTGGAAACAGAAACGGACGGGCGGGCGGGCGGGGGGCGGGCGGGTCGCGCTTTTTAAGAACAAACCTCTAGCGCGTGCTTTCTGGCAGCGGGGTCTGTTGAGTACTGGGTGCATTCTTGGACGCGGAAGCTGTTGAGTATGGGCGCTGTCTTGGAGACGGAACCTGTTGAATACTGGGCGCCCCCTTGGACACGGAGTCTGTTGAATACTGGGTGCTGCCTTGGAGACGGGAGCTGTTCAGTAGTGGCTGCTCTCTTTGAAACGGAGTCTGTTGAGTAATGGGTGCTCTCTTGGAGACAGAGGCGGGCGGTCGGGCGGGCGGGCGGGCGGGCGGCGGGCGGGCGGGTCGGGTTTTTAAACTAGACCTCTAGTGGGTGCTCTCTGGCAGCGGGGTCAGTTGAGTACTGGGTGCCTTCTTGGACACGGGGTCTTTGGAGTACTGGGTGCTGTCTTGGACACGGAGCTTGTTGAGTACTGGGTGCTCTCTTGGACACGGAGTCTGCTGAATACCAAGTGCTGTCTTTGAGACGGAGGTTGTCTGAGTAGCGGGTGCTCTCTTCGGGACGGAGTCAGTTGAGTAGCGGGTGCTCTCTTGGAAACAAAAGCGGGCGGTTTTTAAATACACCTCTAGTGGGTGCTCTCTGGCAGCGGGGTCTAATGAGTACTGGGTGCCTTCTTGGACACGGAATCTGGTGAGTACACACGGAGTTGTTGAGTACTTGGCGCTCTCTTGGCCACGGAGTCTGATGAATACCGGGTGCTGTCTTGGAGACGGAGGTTGTTTGAAACGCGGGTGTTCTCTTGGACACGGGGTCTGTTGAGTACTGGGTGTTGTCTTGGAGACGGAGGCTTGTAAATACTGGGTGCTCCCTTGGACACGGAGTCTGTTGAATATTGGGTGCTGCCTTGGAAACGGGAGCTGTTGAATAGTGGCTGCTCTCTTGGAAACGGAGTCTGTTGAGTAATGGGTGCTCTCTTGGAGACAGAAGCGGGCGGTCGGGCGAGCGGGCGGGGGGCGGGTGGGCGGGTCGGGTTTCCAAATAGACCTCTAACGAATGCTCTCTGGCAGCGGGGTCTGTTGAGAACTGGGTGCCCTTCTTGGACACGGAGTCTGTCGAATACACACGGAGACAGTTGAATAGTGGGTGCTTTCTTGGACACGGAGTTTGATGAATACCGGGTGCTGTCTTGGAGACGAGAGTTGTTTGAGTAGCGGGTGCTCTCTTTGAGACGGAGCCAATGGACTAGTGGGTGCTCTTTTGGAAACAGAAACGGACGGGCGGGCGGGCGGGCGGGGGGCGGGCGGGTCGCGCTTTTTAAGAACAAACCTCTAGCGCGTGCTTTCTGGCATCGGGTCCCTGTGATACTGGTTGGCCTTCTTGGACCGCGAAAGCTGTTGATAACTGGGCGCTGTCTTCTGAGCGGAAAACGTTTGAATACTGGTGCCCCCCCTGGAACACGGAGTCCTGTTGAATACTTGGTTACTCTGCCTTGGGACGGGAGCTGTTTAGTAGTGGCTGCTCTTCTTTAAACGGCGTCTGTTGAGTAATGGGTGCTCTCCTGGGAGACAGAGGCGGGGGTCGGGATCGCGGGCGGGCGGGCGGGGGGCGGGCGGGACGGTCGGGTTTTCAGTAGACCTCTAGTGGGTGCTCTCTCGCAGCGGGGTCTGTTGAGTACAGGGTGCCTTCTTGGACACGGGGTCTGTTGAGTACTGGGTGCTGCTTTGGACACGGAGCTTGTTGAGTACTGCGTGCTCTCTTGGACACGGAGTCTGATGAATACCAAGTGCTGTTTTGGAGACGGAAGTTGTCTGAGTAGCGGGTGCTCTCTTTGGGGCGGAGTCAGTTGAGTAGTGGCTGCTCTCTTGGAGATAGACGCGGGCGGTCGGGGTTGGGGCGGGCGGGCGCGATGGGTTTTAATATGCACCTCTAGTGGGTGTTCTCTGGCAGCGGGGTCTGTTGAGTACTGGGTGCCTTCTTGGACGCGGATTCTGGTGAGTACACACGGAGTCTGTTGAGTACTTGGTGCTCTCTTGGCCACGGAGTCTGATGAATACCGGGTGCTGTCTTTGAGACGGAAGTTGTTTGAGTAGCGGGTGCTCTCTTGGAGACGGAGTCTGTTGAGAAGTGGGTGCTCTCTTGGAGACGGAGGCTTGTAAAATACTGGGTGCTCCCTTGGACACGGAGTCGTTGAATATTGGGTGCTGCCTTGGAACGGGAGCTGTGATAGTGGTTGCTCTCTTGGAAACGGCAGTCTGTTAGTAATGGGTGCTCTCTTGGAACCAAGAAGGGCGGGGTCCTGGGGCGGGTCGGGGCGGGCGGGTCGGGGGCGGGTGGGCGGGTCGGGTTTCCAAATAGACCTCTAACGAATGCTCTCTGGCAACGGGGTCTGTTGAGAACTGGGTGCCTTCTTGGACACGGAGTCTGATGAATACCGGGTGCTGTCTTGGAGACGAGAGTTGTTTGAGTAGCGGGTGCTCTCTTTGAGACGGAGCCAATGGACCAGTGGGTGCTTTTTTGGGAAACAGAAACGGACGGGCGGGCGGGCGGGCGGGGGGCGGGCGGGTCGCGCTTTTTAAGAACAAACCTCTAGCGCGTGCTTTCTGGCAGCGGGGTCTGTTGAGTACTGGGTGCATTCTTGGACGCGGAAGCTGTTGAGTACTGGGCGCTGTCTTGGAGACGGAACCTGTTGAATACTGGGCGCCCCCTTGGACACGGAGTCTGTTGAATACTGGGTGCTGCCTTGGAGACGGGAGCTGTTGAGTAGTGGCTGCTCTCTTTGAAACGGAGTCTGTTGAGTAATGGGTGCTCTCTTGGAGACAGAGGCGGGCGGTCGGGCGGGCGGGCGGGCGGGCGGCGGGCGGGCGGGTCGGGTTTTTAAACTAGACCTCTAGTGGGTGCTCTCTGGCAGCGGGGTCAGTTGAGTACTGGGTGCCTTCTTGGACACGGGGTCTTTGGAGTACTGGGTGCTGTCTTGGACACGGAGCTTGTTGAGTACTGGGTGCTCTCTTGGACACGGAGTCTGCTGAATGCCAAGTGCTGTCTTTGAGACGGAGGTTGTCTGAGTAGCGGGTGCTCTCTTTGGGGCGGAGTCAGTTGAGTAGCGGGTGCTCTCTTGGAAACAGAAGCGGGCGGTTTTTAAATACACCTCTAGTGGGTGCTCTCTGGCAACGGGGTCTGTTGAGAACTGGGTGCCTTCTTGGACACGGAAATGGTACTGTTCTGAAGATCATGAATGAAGACTGTTGAGTACTTGGCGATCTCTTGGCCACGGAGGAGTCTGATGAATACCGGGTGCTGTCTTGGAGACGGAGTCTGATGAATACCGGGTGCTGTCTTGGAGACGGAGGTTGTTTGAAACGCGGGTGTTCTCTTGGACACGGGGTCTGTTGAGTACTGGGTGTTGTCTTGGAGACGGAGGCTTGTAAATACTGGGTGTTCCCTTGGACACGGGGTCTGTTGAATATTGGGTGCTGCCTTGGAAACGGGAGCTGTTGGATAGTGGCTGCTCTCTTGGAAACGGAGTCTGTTGAGTAATGGGTGCTCTCTTTGAGACAGAAGCGGGCGGTCGGGCGGGCGGGCGGGGGGCGGGTGGGCGGGTCGGGTTCCAAAAGGACCTCTAACGAATGCTCTCTGGCAACGGGGTCTGTTGAGAACTGGGTGCCTTCTTGGACACGGAGTCTGTCGAATACACACGGAGTCAGTTGAATAGTGGGTGCTTTCTTGGACACGGAGTCTGATGAATACCGGGTGCTGTCTTGGAGACGAGAGTTGTTTGAGTAGCGGGTGCTCTCTTTGAGACGGAGCCAATGGACTAGTGCGGGCTCTTTTGGAAACAGAAACAGACACGGAGTCTGTTGAGTACTTGGCGCTCTCTTGGCCACGGAGTCTGATGAATACCGGGTGCTGTCTTGGAGACGGAGGTTGTTTGAAACGCGGGTGTTCTCTTGGAGACGGAGTCTGTTGAGTAGCGGGTGCTCTCTTGGAGACAGACGCGGGCGGTCGGGCGGGCAGGCGGGCGGGGGGCGGGCGGGCCGGGCTTTTACATAGACCTCTAGTGGGTGCTCTTTGGCAGCGGGGTCTGTTGAATACTGGGTGCCTTCTTGGACACGGGGTCTGTTGAATACAGAGCGCTGTCTTGGAGATGGAGGCTGTTGAATACTGAGTGTGGTTTTGGTTTTGGAGGAAACCGGAACCGGAACCGGAACCAAAACCGGAACCGTGACCTGGGGGGTCTTCTTCGAAGACAGAAGAAGAAGGAAACCGGAACCGGAACCGAAACCAAAACCGGAACCGTGACCAAAAAGGTCTTCTTCGAACCAAGAGAAGAAAGGAACCCGAACCGGAACCGGAACCAAAACCGGAACCGTGACCTGGGGGGTCTTCTTCGAAGACAGAAGAAGAAGGAAACCGGAACCGGAACCGGAACCGAAACCAGAACCGAAACCGTGACCAAAGGGGTCTTCTTCGAACCAAAAGAAGAAAAAAACCAGAACCGGAACCGGAACCAAAACCGAAACCGTGACCTGGGGGGCCTTCCTCGGGGAGAGCAGAAGAAAGAAACCAGAACCGGAACCGGAACCAAAACCGAAACCGTGACCAGGGAGTCTTTCTTCGAGGCCAAGAGAAGAAGGGAACCCGAACCGGAACCGGAACCAAAACCGGAACCGTGACCTGGGGGGTCTTCTTCGAGGCCAAGAGAAGAAGGAAACCGGAACAGGAACCGAAACCGGAACCGTGACCAGGGTGGTCTTCTTTGAGGCGAAAAGAAAAAGGAAACCGGAACCAGAACCGGAACCAAAACCAGAACCAGAACCGTTACCTGGAGGGTGCTCTTCAAAACCCCGAAGAAGAAGGAAACCGGAACCGGAACCGGAACCGGAACCAAAACCAAAACCTGAAAGTCTTTTTCAGGCCTGGAAGAAAAAGGAAACCAGAACCAGAACCAGAACCGGAACCATCACCAAAGGGGCCTTTTCCAGCCCCGCAAAAAGAAGGAAACCGGAACCAAAACCGGAACCGGAACCGGAACCAGAACCGGAACCGGAACCGGAACCGGAACCAAAACCAAAACCGGAACCCAAACCGGAACCGGAACCAGAACCGGAACCAAAACCAAAACCAAAACCACCACCAGAACCATACTGGCCCCTCGCGGGGCGCCCGATCTCTCCCCCCCCCCCCCTAGACGGCCCCAGGAGGCCAGAATTACTGAGACTCCCCTTGGCGCTCGAGAGATTGTGGCAGTCCGCCCTATCGATCGGACCGCCGACGTTCCCAGACGGCCCAAGAGGCCCGCAAGGTCACCGCGATGGGCTTCCAAGCGGGCCCCAAGACGGCCCAAGAGGGCCCCAAGGGGCCACCAAGACAGCCCAAGAGGGGGAAAGGCTTTCCGAGGTCTCCAGGGTACGGCCCCCGATACAGCCGAGATGTCCCTAAGAGGCTCAAGCTTTCTCTCTCTCTCTCTCTCTTGTTTCTCCACCTCCCCCTCCTCCAACAAATCATCCTCGTCCTCACTCCTCCCCCAACCTCCCCCTTCTTCTCCCTATCTCCTCCTCGTTCTTCCCCCCCTACTTCCCGTTCTCCTCCTCCTCCTCCTCCTCCTCCTCCTCCTCCTCCTCCTCCTCTTCCTCCTCCTCCTCCTCCTCCTCCCCGTCCTCCTCTTCCTCCTCTTCCTCCTCCTTCCTCCTTCCTCCTTCCTCCTTCCTCCTCCTCCTCCTCCTCCAACTCCTCCTCCACAATCCGAACAAACCGCAGTGGCGTCCTGGCACCAGCCGGGTTGACCAGCTCGGAGTAGCTCACGCGCTGCCTCTGCGTCAGCGGGCGTATGAACAGCGCGTTCACCGCGTGGAGATCCCCCTGGGCATGACGGCCGACGGAACGCGTCATAATCTGGCCCCAAGCGAGAAACATTGCTGTTTCTCACCGGCCCCAAAAAATCGCTGCAAGCTCACGTCGGCCCTCCTGGTCCGCTGTATCACATTCGCTACAGTGCAGGCCAGTCCACAACAAACCTTCCACAAGAACCCAACCCTGAGACCCCAGGACGTCCATTGATTTTTGGTGTGGGAACGCCACGCTCTCCATATCAAAATCATCAAAACGCAAAAACTCCCCGTCGCTCGGACGTCCACTCCCTGTGCTTGTTTCGGTTTCGTGCGTGTTTTTTTCGCAGGATGATCCAGGATGTTCCTGAATAATCCCCGCCGAGAAAAAGTGCACACGTCCGAGCGATACCAAGAGAAACCCAGGGCACCCTGGAGGAAAGCAGGGTGTGCCTTGGCATGGGCCCCAACTGTATGGTCTGTCTCGACAGCCCAGGAGAGCACGGGCCTCCATCTTCGCGGCGAAGCCCCGCTCCACGGCCAGCTTGTTGCGCTGGTTCTCGCGAACGCATCTCAGCATCAACCTCGGTAGGAAACCACATTCAGGAGGGAAAGAAACACACAGACACAATGAATCGCCGATTCCCCAGAAAGTATGGGAAAATATGGGGAATCATGTTATTTGTGTGTGTTTATGTGTGTGTGTGTGTCCCAGGGCCTCTTCACCCATGTGAACCCTGCCACAGCACGTCAGATCTCTGAAACACCAGCTGGGGTTCAGAATTCAGAAGACGTCTGCAGCCAAGTGAACCTCAGCGGGGGCGTCCGATACGTCAGCGTTGAGTGGACCCGCGGTTCGCAAACGGTCGCAGACTCGGAAGGCATGCAAATTTGAAGCGCCATTGGTGCAAAACCGAGAAGCAAGGAGCCAGCCGCGTAGAACATGAGATCGTTGCTCGAGCCGCAGCTGCTGTTGGCGATCATGTCGCGCGAAATCGCAAATAGTGTTCATCTTCGGTTCAACTCTGCTTCGTTAGACAATCGAGACGCTGATGACTTCACGGTCGATGCCCGTTCGGCCGGGACGGATCCATGACAACATCGAGTTCCCCTGATCGGAACTGGATGCCGTAGCAAGATATCTGACTTAACGATGTTCGAACGGGTGATGAGATTACCATAACTTCGCACGATGCCTGTTTCACTGGCTCGGGTGGCTATGCTTCCACAAATCCCACCAGCGCTCTGGGGGTATGCGGTCCAGCGCGCTTCTTCTTCTTCTTCTTCGGACCCTCGTGAAGACGCGTGCCCCCTCCCCCTCCCCCTGGGTCTAGACGGGGGGGGGGCGCGAGGGATTCGAGCGTCCAAGATGACTCGCAAATCGCCTGAGGCGGCCCTCAATGGCCTCACAGCTGAGATAACTGGGACCGAAAAGGCCACCCGCATGCCCACGAGATGCCCCAAGCCGGGGCTCCAGGTGGGCCGAACAGCAAACACCCTGCAAGTCCCAAGGCTGTTCAGCCGGCTGTTACCTGTGGCCGTTTCGCTTCTCGTGGGCCTCGGAACCCACAGTCAAGATGGCTCCAAAAGGAGGAGGAGGAGGAGGAGGAGGAGGAGGAGGAGAAGGAGGAGGAGGAGGAGGAGGGGGGGGGGAGGAGGAGAAGGAGGAGCAGGAGGAGGAGAAGCAGGAGAAGGAGGAGGCGGAGGAGGAGGGCGAGGAGGAAGGTAGTAGTAGTAGTCGTCGTCGTCGTCGTCGTCTTCGTCGTCCTCGTCCTCGTCCTCGTCCTCGTCCTCGTCCTCGTCGTCGTCGTCGTAGTCGTAGTCGTAGTCGTAGTAGTAGTAGTAGTAGTAGTAGTAGTAGTAGTAGTCGTCGTCGTCGTCGTCGTCGTCGTCGTCGTCGTCGTCGTCGTCGTCGTCGTCGTCGTCGTCGGTCGTCGTCGTCGTCGTCGTCGTCGTCGTCGTCGTCGTCGTCGTCGTCGTCGTCGTCGTCGTCGTCGTCGTCGTCGTCGTCGTCGTCGTCGTCGTCGTCGTCGTCGTCGTCGTCGTCGTCGTCGTCGTCGTCGTCGTCGTCGTCGTTGTAGTAGTAGTAGGTAGTAGTAGTTCGTAGTAGTAGTAGTAGTAGTAGTTGTAGTATAGTGTAGTAGTAGTTAGTTGTACTAGTAGTAGTAGTGTAGTAGTCGTAGTAGTAGTAGTAGTTGTAGTAGTAGTTGTAGTAGTAGTAGTAGTTCGTAGTAGTAGTAGTAGTAGTAATAGTAGTAGTAGTATAGTATTAGTAGTAGTCGTAGTAGTAGTAGTAGTAGTAGTCGTAGTAGTAGGAGTAGTAGTAGTAGTAGTAGGAGTAGTAGTAGCAGC
>CAUYUJ010006661.1:15000-32500 GCA_963575745.1 Prorocentrum cordatum
GTAGTAGTAGTAGTAGTACTAGTACTAGTACTAGTACTAGTACTACTAGTGTGTATGGGGTTGAAGTACAAGAGCACAGAACCCCTGATCCGTTGGTAGAGAGATGGAGGGATAGATGGATATCTTTCCCTCCCAAGCGATCAAGGCACGATCGCTCCAACTCAGTACCTGAGCCCAAACGGCCAGGTGCGGGAGAGGTAAGGATAAGGAGTATATATGAGGGTATTACACGGGTTCCATACACACACCCCGTCCCGAATCCCGCCCGTGAAGGCAGGACTCGGGATCAGGAGGATGGAATCCGTAACCTCAGAACTCCTTTACCTTAAGTCTGAAAAGGCAGCTGGGCTAAAAGTCAGCGAAGCCACAGCTGCAAAGTGAGGTAAGAAGAGATACCTTGGGTCTCTTTTTCTTCTCCAGGCGGTCTTTGCCGCCCCCTCGGTGCGCCCCCCAAAACGCTTCGGCACTCGAGGGAGGAGAAGAATGAGACAAAGGTAGGCGGAGAAAGAAGATCTGAGCATCAAGGCAACGTAAACCGCCTCGCAAGATTTGCGAGGCAGGTGTTGCCACCAGCCATCAGATTATTCTCGACGCAACATTGTTAAATTGTTAAAATATGCATGCTAAGATCGTGTTGATGAACACAATCTTGAAATCAAACACAAGTCTGCCTAGAAGCAAATGTATGCCCAGATCGTGTTGACGAACACGATCCTGAAAGAAATGCCAATCTGTGTTAAAGCAAGTACCTGGCCAGGAGAAAATGTCGTGTTGATGAACACGAAAATGATGTATAAAATCTGTTTGGCGACTCCCGTTGGCGTTGCTCCTTAGGAGGCTGCCTCGGTGATCGCAAAAGATATCTATATGTGTGCATGGCCACTTGTGTGAAAGATTGAAGTGGCCTAAAAGAATGTATTAGCCACCGCTCAAGGCGAACTTTGATGAACGGAAGTTCTGCACTTGAGCAGTGGGCCTTGCGGCCGACTCACTACGCGTCGCCGTCCTTGTAGAACCTGCGGTCCCACACCCTCTGGCCGTTGTACGTCACATAGCTTGTCGTAAACGTTTCCCAAGTGGTCCTCGGGATCCAGTTGCGGAACCAATCGTTGTACGTGATATCCTGGATGTACACATACTCGTCGTTGTTGATCGCAATGTAGATCCAACATTTGATGTAATAACTCCAGTATCGAAGACCCCAATCGCTGTCCTCGAGATTGTGGCGCCAGTAAGCAGCGTAATCAGATGTACGTGCTCTCTTGGCGCGCGGCATCGCGGGCATGTAGTCCTCTGCGCCTGAGGCGCTGGATGCAGCGGCGTCGCCAGGAGCAGGGCGCGGCGGCGGCCGCGGCGGCGGCCGCGGCTCCATGGCGTCATCGGACTGTTGGGAGTGTGTATCTGGATCGGTTCTCATCCCTGTACTACCCCCCCTCTGGTCAGTGTGTGACGGATCGAGGGAGCCTATCAGCTCGTTGGCAATCGCGGCAAGCTTGCGCTGGGTGAACTGTTCACGGGTTCCGTCCCCTCGAGGGAGAGAAACCGTAATCAGTCCGCGCGCCTGCCGCGTCTGCCTGTCAATGCGTCCCTCGTTCAGCCACCACTTTCTCCGACCAGCCTGTCCTGTCCTAATACTGACGTCAAGGATGTCCCACGCGTCGCGCATGTCCTCGACTCTCCAGGGCTTCTTGCCGACATTCACGCGGGCTCCTGTCATCTGATGATGGAATCTGAGGTCGTTGAGAAAGCGTTGAATGATATTGGCGTATGGATAGTACAGAGGTCGGTCGTCCTCGGATTCGCCCATTAATCTGCATTCGTGCGCAGGCGGGCTACCGGCTTCGACCCACTTCTGATACCTCTTCTTGGACGTATTGGCCAATCTCCGCAACTGATCTTTCTCTGCGCCTATGGGGGATCGCGCGCCCGTCATAATGACATGTGCGCCATCCTTCATGTATCTCGCGACCTGGTCCTCGGACAACGTCGTCTTGATCCAGTTCGTCAACTTCTGGAGGTACGCGAGGTCACTCTGTGTGGCGGTGCTCTTACCTGTGGCGCCTACGGCCACAGTGTATTGCCAACATATATCACAGAGTGTGCCGTCACCTGTGACGATACCGAGGGACAGATCTCGACCGCAATTGTTACAGAGCGGTATGGGATGCAAGATCGTCTCGGGGGCCCCTGCCGAAGTCAGGTGATCGCGGGATCCCCAGCGGGTGTCCTGACCGCGAGCGAGGCTCTGACCGATCTGATTGATCGCCTCACGATTGATCTCGGTGTTTGGTCTGGAAGCGATCGATCTGCTTAAACCCTCGATCTCGATCCGAGACAACCTTTCCCCTGGCAGTCCTTTGTACTCTATCTTGACGTTGTCGGTATCCTCAGTACCGCCATGGCATACGTTCTCCTCACGAAGACGGCGAGCCTGCTTCTGCAAGGTGGCCTCGTTGTCGCCCTCCTCGCGCTTGAGTCCCGTCTGCTCGGCTATGATACGTACCATAGTCTCCTGATCGGGAGCTGCAGACGCAACACTGCCTGGGTCCTGGGGAATATCCTGCTCGGCGCCTTCCTCTCGAGGCGCAGCAGGTGTTTCCACCAGCTCTTCCCACACAGGAAACTCTGGATCACCGTATGTCGCAGTACAATTTTTGTATAGGTTACGCAATGCCTGAAGTGCAGGATGGTTGTCATGGATGACTTCCTTGGCGAAATCTGGTAGCTCCACAATACTATCTTTCAAGATGTTCTGGTATACTTTGGAAATCCATTGAAAGATGCCAGTGGTCGACTCCTCGATAGTCTCTGGGTCGAGGTAGTGTACCAACTTTTTGAAGAAGTGATCTGCACCACAATTGGGTAGGTCATGCGCCCACTTGTGGGTATGATTGTAGTTCAAATGATATGACTCCGCGTTCCATGATTTCGATCCAAATCGAATTTCAAAGTGTAAATGTGACTGAATTTTGTCCATTACGATTCTGTCTGCGCCACTGTGTATCTCAATGATCTGCCTCATCTTGATCATAGGCGAATCCACCAATAACGCCGATGTCCAACAATACACGCGGCAATCATCAGACTGTCTAATCCATCTTGAATCCTCGTCGGGGTCGTAGTCTGGATGATCAAGGAAATTCGATGGCGGATCAATGATGTTATCGAGGATGCTTGCCTCGATCTGCTCTTCTGCTTGGATGTCTGCCGAGAGGTCTGCCCTCATGTTGTCGTTCGCAGCTTTCTCATCTGCAGTAAGAACGATATTTGATATGTCCACGATTACGGTGATCAGTGGATCATGCGATAATGCTGTACCCTGTCGAGGAATGTCGCCCGTCTGAGCGTTGTCCTCGGCAGGTGTGGCCACCAGCTCGTCTGGATCAGGTGTCCGTGGAGCGGGCCTTCTTGGTGGTGTACGCGGAATACGTGGTCTATGTATGCTAGGCATTCCAAGGTATGGTAAGCTACCGCTAACCTTGTGCTGCAGTATCTCCTCGCTGCAAGATGTCGGGCCTTTCAGGGCAGTCTCCATCCATGTAGGATCGATGGCGTGTTCTTCGATACGAATCGGCAATGCAAATACAACGCCCTTGAGGGGCATGCTTTTGTCATTATACCAGATATTTACCCATCGTAAACCGTAGTTGAGAATAGGTACTTGTACCGCAAAGAACTTGTCGAAGATGCCGAAATGGATGATTGGACCATATATGTGTCCCTTGGACAAGGCAATCTTGGTATTGTGATTGCCTTTGGGCCAATGGTTGTCGTAGTGGAAGCATTTGGTAGAACCCCAATTCTTAATGACAATGAAGTCGCCCATTCGAACATCGTTAAATGCAGGACGACGATCCCAATCTTTTTGCATGATCTTTGCTGTGATTGGTCGAAGAGCTTCACGACAATGTGATAATGCAATCAACCATTCTTTATCATCTGCTTTGTGATTGGTCTCCTGGATCATAGCACGTACCATTTGCTCGTCCAAGGCGTCCTCTGCGGATGTACGGCCAGCAGGGGTTTCCCCCGGCCTGGCCGAGGGTGCTGATGCTGGCGTCATCCTTGGAGGCTCCATGTCTTGGTCGGGGTCGATAGGTGCCAATCCAGGTGGGTCGTCAATAAGTTCTCCAGGAAGGCAGGCGCAAATCTCGTACTTGCTCAATGGCTCTCTGGCTGCCAATGGCGGGTAGTCCCATGGGTCGCCGTCTGGCCACAGCTGCTGGCCATGCATGTGGTGTGGTTTGAGGCGGCGAATTGCAATAATTGCCGCAGCGGGTACCACGTCCTCAGTCATGATAGCGCCCTGAGCACCCAACCAAAATCTGCAACCTGCTTTTGTGGCGATCTCCATGTTGATCACCAGCTCGACTTCGTTCTTGTAGCTGTTGAACTTGTACGATTCCACTGAAGTATGTGGGTTCTTTTGAACGTTGTTCAAATATGTGCTAGAACTGAAGAATGCCTCAGATCGCTGCGATGGTTTATAAGTTCTGTCTCTCTGAGAGTGTGGTTCAACATATCCAGGAATGATCCCTGTCTTCAGTATGTTCTTCCAGGCGCGGGATGCTGTTCCATGATGGAGATATTTGATATCTGTCCACTGTAAGCTCTCCCATCCCATGTTCCATGGCTTTGAAGATGGGTTGACACAACTGTGACCACCGACGCACCGAATAGCAATAACGCTGTTCCAGTCAAAAGTGCTGGGGTCACCTCCGTCAGGAATCGGCTTGGCGTATATCTCGATTCTGTTTTTCTGCGGGTCAATATGCTTCTGGAACGCACGAATAATGAATATCGGATAGTAGTCGTTCCAATCGGTGTATCCATCATTTTCACCGTCTTTCTTGAAATGTGCCACTGCCGCTTCCATGGATGGTCCATTGTGTCTTTCTTTGCGATCTCGGAATTTCCATTCAACCATTTCTTTAAATGATTTCCAATTGCTTGGAATCTTCCAATCATTCTTTGTTGTTTTATCCCAGATATTAATACGTCTGTCATGAAATTGGTTGATCCAAAACTTTTTGTAGTGAATCTCATGGCGTAACATAGTCGTGATGTCTTTGCTCATGTATTTGTTTGTTCCCAGCCATTCTTCATCAATTAGCTCAGGACCATAACGTACATCGTCGTAATGTGGTAATGGTATCCATTTCCATTCTGGGAAACAACCAGATTGTGCAATGTCAGGCGCATGAGCAATTACACTATCATCATGCAGTAGCTGCTCGTACCACTCTCGGTCTTCGATGCAGGCAAATCCATTGGTCGCTTTCGTGCCCCGCAACATTGGGCACATGTATGGATGTTCATCTTTGACGCCATACTGTACCTTCCATTCGCGAATAGTGCATGAGTTGTCGAAGATCCCGAGCTTGCTGGTATCCTCGTGCATGGAACGCTCACAACTGTCCTGCCATGACAATATATTCATCTCATGTGGAGAAGGCTCCTCCTCAGCAGGAGTTGCCTCCAGCTCCATTGCCTCAAGGTCGGTGCCGTCATCAGGGATCGGTACCGCCTCAGCTTTTGGGAGCTGATCTGCTGGTTGTTGTTCTGCTTTAGGCTCTGGAGTCGATGGTTGCGACGCTTTGATCGATTGCGGTCCAGGTTGCAGTGGATCAGGCAATGGCCCTGGTGGGGCTGGCTGTGCTGTGTCATCAGCTGCCCTCCATACGGCTGTAGGACATTAGGGTCATGACCCAAAGCAACTCGATCCAGTGCATTCTGTTTGAAGAATGTTTTGCATTCCTCGATGTTCTTCTCGTTCTCGGCAGCTGGGCCGATGCGGTGAGAATGCAATCTGTTTTCTTCTGCAATGAGTCTTGATTTGGTCGCATTATCGTCTCCATCCAACTCTTTGATCTGACGTAAGAATTGCTCGAATACAACCCAAGTAACAGCATGTGCATCTTCAACTGTTTTGACGATCTTGGGTTCTAGAAGTTCATCTTTCTCAAGAGAATGCCAAGATGCCCAAGCCCCAGGGTATTCTTTGATCAACAGCATAAGACACTGGAATAAGTCATTGTATGCCATAACCCATGGATTATTACCAGGAAGGGTTTGGTCAGGATCGCTAGGGTCCGTTGCTGGCGTACGTGTAGACCTTCCAGGAGTCGGCTCCGTCGTGTCGCCCGTCTCGGCAGGCAGTGATGCCGGCAATGTGCCCTCGGCACATGACGCCATCCACGCACAATGAGCCATCTCGTTTGCCGTCTGTGTCATCAATGTTGTGAGGCTGAGATCTCTTTTCCATTCATTTGTCAACTTTTCTCTGAAGCCGAGGGCTGCCATGATTTCCTTGGCCTGAGTGTAGGCCTGGTTGTCCGTGACAGAAGTCAGCAATGGCGGCCTGAATGGATATGGCTGAGAAGGAAGAGACTGTATCAATGCGCAAAAATTGCGATAGCATACTGCGTCGCAGAATTGCGTTGTTAACATTGCCATGTTATGGTTGTTCTGTTTGGCGTGCCAAGCCTGTGGGGTAACCCTGTCGTACGTATCCACCCAATGGTCGGATGGAAGAACAGTGATACCACGGTTCTGCATGATAGTGATCAAGTCGCTCGTGTGGTGATCAAAGTTCGGGTGTACGCCCCATTGCGCTGCTTTTCCAGGTCCCATGACCGTGGGGCAGCGGAAATACTGCATCACATCGACAAAACGTGATACGTCCACGAGCACGTGTACGGGCATGAGCGTCGGGACGCCGCCCTCACATTCCATCTTTTGGAGCTCGTGTACGTTGGTAGGAGCACGACTGTGATGTCGGCGCATGTCGATGGTGTTCTGTCCAGGATTAGCACATGCGATGTCGTTCGCACTCCATACTACCATGGCATTGAGTCCCCTGTGATAGTGTCTTTGTTTTATGGATGATGGGAAATCATTGGCCCAGTATTCCCAGATGGTCTCGTTCAGCTCGCGCCACTTCTTGATGGAAGCGTTGTCGCTTTGAAACATGAGGCCTCTGGCTTCGCGGATCTTCCTGATCATATTGCGCTGCTCGAGAGTGTTCTCAAACTGATTGTTGAGAAGAGCGTTGATACGGCTTTCCTCTTTCTCGAAACGTTGCTTGCGTAGTTCCTCCATTCCGTATCGTACGCCCTCATAACCAGCTTCAGGCAAGAGAACGCAATCTTGACCGATCGGCGTATCATTCTGTCTGAACCATTCCCTGTAATTGCCAAAAGAGAATGCCCACATCATGATGTCGTCGCGGATCATGGTCGACAGGTGCTCAAGAGTAGCGCCACCCATGTATTCCGCGCGGTTAAGGCACGGCATGAATAGCGGAACAAGAGCAGTATTTGATGCTTTGGCGAGGTCGATTCTCTTCTGGGCAGCGTTGAGCTCGTCGATGCCGAAAGTGGGGTACTTCTTGTGTTTTGCACCCTTAGCCCCTTTCTTCGCATGCATGATCCATGTTGAGTCCGTGTATAAGTTGGTCCATTTGTACGCATGACCCGATGGCCCAAATGCATGATGTAATAGTATTCCCAAGTCATCTTGTACGAGGGAGTGCCACCCATTGTCTGACAATAGGGTAGAAACCAAGCGACCACCACAGAAAGCACTGTATTTTGCGTGGTCCAGCTCGAATGGGTCAACATCATTGCCAGGAGTCATGCCGGGATCATTCGAACCCATGTGGTCAGCAGCGTCGCCGAAGAAGTCGTTGCCCTCGTTGTATGGTGTCCAACGATAGGTACGCTCTGTCTCTTGTGGATCATCCAATATCGCCACCCAACCATTCGGATGGTCGGATGGTGTTGCCACCGTCTTGGAGTTTGATCCGATACTTCCAAAGCCTCCGCGCGCAGTCAACCATGTAGTAAGCTTGCGGCGGAACTTCTTTGTTTGGGTAAGGTCGGAAAAAGCTCTCGTGTTGGTGACCAAGTTATCCTCGACGATATGACCGATGTGCCCAGATGTATCCGATGTCCTGGCGATGCCAGGTGGACGAGTAGGTAGCTTGGCCATTGCACGATCAATTTTAGGAGCATAGCATGGCGTTACCAATCCATTCTGGTATACATCGGATGGCGCACTCAGACCATTGTTGTAATAGTTTTGCGTATCCGTAACGCTGTCGTCGGTGTATTGTCCCAGAACTGCACTGCCAATTTTGGACCAATCGTTGTGAATCATCATCCACTCCGTCTTCAGTATCATAGTAGTAAAGTTTGATGGTGGACATTTGCGGTCTGATCCTGGGATCGTCGCATTCAAATGATCATGTAGTCCACGAACACTATCTTGTACTGAAGGATTACGATTGAAAAGGCTGGAAATCATACACATAGCACGCATGAATGATAGCCACGGCGTAGCTGTGAACGTGTTGTACTCATAGTTGGCGTTGCCGCCGACGGATCCACTCTCGGTGCTGGCCCATTTCTTAGCCTCGACGGACGCGAAGCGGGCAAGTTCACGGATAGAAGACTCGTCGGGTACGCGGAGATCAAATTCTCCGCTCCGATCGGCACGCCGTTGATGTATGTATATGTAACCATCTTCGGGATCACGAGGACGACCAGTTTGAGCGTGGTACGCAAAGCCCACGCGGTCATCGTCCCTGGCGTTCGGGTCGTACTCCTTGTCGTAGCCGATGGGCCAGCCGACGAGGTTGAGCGGCTGTGCCTGATCCATCTCGTGGATGGAGGGGTCGGGATTAGAACCGATCTCACTTATGTTCGCCTCGCAAGCGGCAAACAGGATGCTTGTAAGCTTTGTAGCTCGAGTCGTAAAATTGCTGCGGTGTGAACGAATAATCAATGTCCTAACTCTCTCTGCATCTCGTTGAGGTGAGGGAGGATGGCGAGGATGTCTACCGTGCGGTGAACGTGCGCGTGAACGAGGTGTGCGCGACGCAGTATCTGCGGCTGGTACGCCATAGTGGTACATGCATGCACATAGCCCCTCATGGTTAGCTTGTCCAACACACTGAAATCCGCATTCTGATCCTACCTCGCCCCATCTTTCTTTTTCCGTCAGCAATATCTTGCATATTTCTGGGCATCCATTCAATTTAGGAGGTTCCGCTTCATGAGGTAAACCGTCGGGCCTCCGAGGCCCTCGTATCGGCGGACATTGTATCGGAGTAACAAGAAAAATAAGCGAGTGTTCCAAGAGGTCCTTCCAAAGGTCTGCTTTCTTGGTCTCGAAATGTTTGGTCATCATATCTGCGATCTGCTCTTTTGTTCCTACATATTTAAGCTCGATATGTTCAATTTGACATGTTTCGCATATCCAATCCAGATTGATACGATGAGTACGATGAAGATGACGAAGTGCTGGTGTTCGTCCCTTTTGGACAATTTTGATAACGGCCTGGTTATCCTCCAGGACGATGAGTCGTACTTTCGGTGCACTGATCTCTGGAGCTGGCTCTGGATCCACGTGTAGTACGGTACCTTCATGGGATATTGTACGTCTCTTTGGAGTCGTAGGTAAATCCGTATTTAGCGGTAGTTGCCTACGGCTAGGAGAAGATCCCCGAGTAGGGGGTGCCTTGCGAGGCGATGGTTTACGCTTCTTTTTGGCTGCCAATGTAGGACCAATCGCCGGGTCAACGTGTCGATGGCAACTCAGGCATGTATTCTTCTCTTTGCATGTTTTGGCAACTCCCACCACGGCTTCCCAGAATGATAGTAGTGGTAACCCTTCCAGTCGTAGTGCGGAATCGAGAGCAACGATCTCCGATTCAGTAGATGAATGTGAAACAACCGTTTGTTTCTTACATACAGCGTTGACTGGAAAGAACGTATTGGGTCCAACAAGCGCAGCAAAAACACCGGTAGTGGATTTGGAGGATGTAATGCAATCAGCGAACGAGGCGTCAGTGAAGAGCATGATGGATAACTTGTCTGATGAATCGCCTATCCATCCGTGTAAGCAATGTGTACGCGTCGTTTTGATGTAGCATATCAACCGATGTAGACGTTTGTCACATGTAGTATTCCATTTGGTAATTTCTCTGGCCAACATACATACCGGATGTAGAAGATCGAAACGACAGCAACGTGCCAAGTACAGGATCTTCATTAGTACACTTGCCGCGTCCTGGCCGAGAACGCCCTCGTCTGAATAGTCGGACTCAGTGAAGGAGGTGTCCTCGATGCCAGGGGTCTCTGCGTCGGGTAGATCATGGTATGTGGCGGGTATGGTATTGGTAGAAGTTGTGTCGATCGATTTTGCTGGGCTGGATGATCTTGTCCGTGCGTTGAGCACACTAGTAGGTCTGGCGACCGACCCGGAGGAAGATGGCGATTTGGATCGCGAAGCCCTCGGCGAGTCGGATCGTTTCCGACGTGACCCTGTTCCCTGGGCGCGCTTGGAGGCGCATTCCAGGTACCGCTCAATGCACTGATCTGTAAAACCAAGCATGTCATGTCGAATACCACGAACGTGTTTTGCCGTATTGTACTCTTTCTCGTTGTGTGCAGGTAGCAAAGGGCGTATTGTGGACATTCTTTTGTCGAAGATGCTCTGCGGTACGTCATATGCTTGTTGTCCACAACCCAAATATTGTGAGTATGGAGTAGGTGGATCCAAATCGATACCGCTTTTACGAATATAATCCCAGCCAGTCTGTAGATTATGAGCTGGGCCGGCCAATTTGAAATCGTCCACATATACTGAAAGTATCAGTCCCAGTTTGTTGTGTCTCCATACACATTCCCATCCTGAAATAGGCTCGAAACCGACGCTTTCCAAGCATGTACGGCATTTTCGTTCCCAAAAGACACCTGCAAGAGGGTGTCCGTATAGTGCCAATCGCAATCGGCACACTGGGTTATTGCATTTTGACCATGATGTCGGTTGTCGCCATTTAGGTATAGTAATCCAAGTATCAACTGGATCAATTCGTCCGTCGCCGTATAATAATGCCTGCGTGTAAGCTCCAGGTGCGTCACTTTGCTCTCCCGCATATTGCGGTAATAATGCAGTAGCATCGCAAAGTTTGGAAGCCTCTATATGCGAAGCACTGGAAGCGGCGTCGGCGAATATGGCGGCCAAACCAGTTTCATCTTTGCCTGTATTGCCCTGAACCACCACTCTGCCCTTGAATTTACGTAGATCAGGAGGAAGTTCTTCATGTTTGACTGAAGATAATTCCAATATATT
Organism: Prorocentrum cordatum; assembly: GCA_963575745.1. Lineage (NCBI taxonomy): Eukaryota > Dinophyceae > Prorocentrales > Prorocentraceae > Prorocentrum > Prorocentrum cordatum. Next base: position 26,140 of record CAUYUJ010006661.1, read on the forward strand.
GAAGAAATGCACCTTTGTTCCATTGCGAATAGCTTGTGACTCAATGTCAGCTTTTTCTGCAACAGTCTCCAACATCCATGTTTGTTTCGTTTCCAATCTCTCGTATTCTTTTCGTAGGGCTTCTTGTGCACGTGGTTCTGCGGCGACTTCTTTCTTACTCAGGTTTCTGGTAACTAATGCTGGGCGTGACCATGTCGAATCTGGTATTTTATCTCTGTGTGCCGGCATGTAGTTGGTCTCACGTGGCATGGTTGGTATTGCTACCGACTGGGTGAACTTGCGTATGAGCGGGTTCAAAGTCCCAAAGTCGGTTCCTTCATTATCCACAAATACCAAAGCACGTTCTTCTCCATCGTGCTGTTGTGGTAGTTGACGGTAGTATAGTACCGTGGTAATGTCACGTGGCCCACCAGGTAATTTGGCATACAGTATTTCTTTGTTTGTCACGCCTTTGACATTCTCGTCGCGGATGACGTCACCATTGTCAGTGTCGTATGTAATCCGTCGTTCCACAGTATTCCATGTGGGTCCGCCTGATGTAGTAGTACGGAAATTGTTGACCTGTTTATCCTGTCTTGTCCACACTCTCAATGCAGCACGATCACGAATCTCACGGGCTCGTTTAACGTCGTTGGCGTAATCGATTTCTTTCTTTTGCTGTCCACGGGAAAGTGTTTTCCAATGCTCGGGAAGAACGTGATCAGGACGTGTCGTAGTCTGCACACGTGTCTCGCGTCCACGAACCACCATTTTGCCGTCTGGCGTTATTTTTGGAAGCTCATAGAACTGAATCGTGCCTGTCCACGGCTCGCTCAGCTCCCTGTGGTCGTTGGCGCTAACACCATCCCAAACATCTCGGAAGTTACTTTCACCCTCGAACGTAGAAGTCGTTTTGAAATCTCGTGTCACGTCGAGTTGGTCAACAGGTACTGGTATATTCATGACGTCGTCCGTTGGGATGAATAGTTTCTTTCTTGGGGTACGAATGTGTCTGATGACGCAATATCCACGCTGTTCCCAGTAGTCTGGCTCCGGCGCTGGTGCAGCAACTTCAGAAGCCGATGTCTGGATATCAATAGCGTTATCTTCCTTCGTCATCATAGACGGATCATCCCATTCTTTAGGGTAAGAAAGTTGAGGATCAAGCATTGGCTTGTCACCCAAGGGGCGAGAAGTAGATGCCTTCACCTCGTCGTGTGCCTCAGGGTTATGATGTCGTAGAGTACTATCTTTCACGGGGTAGGTGAACTTGCCATCGGGGATGATGATGTCTTTGACTCTGTGCACATGACACAGATCACCATCAGGGTTCTTGGCGTATGTAGCCGTGTCCAAAACAAGGTAGTCACCTGACCATCGTCCACCAGAGTGTAAGTGGTATCCCATGAATAACCCTTCCCGAGTATTTTCTTTAAATTTTGCAGTCTCGTTGTTAATCTCGGGGTTGAGGCATTTCCAAAATATCCGAGCACCGAATGGTATGCAGTGCCCAGGAAAGCTTTCGCCAAATCTTATTTCATGAGCTGTCTTTTCTGCATGCTCCTCGTTGAGGGCAGCGACGCCCGTGGATGTATGCACAAAGTTGTGTCCACAGCAAAAGGCTTGCATGGCCTCTTTCCACCATTCGTGTCCCAGACCAGACATATGTAACACAGCTCTGGTACCAAGGATGACAATTTTGACAACGCGCTCAATCAATCCATTTGTCTGTGGACGATGTGGCGTACTCGTGTCGTGTCTCCATCCCAATTGGCGGCAAGCTTTCTGAAGCTCTCCAGAATTGTCTGTGTAGATATGCTTCACCTCATCGTTCGCGGCGATGAACTGTTGAAAGGATGCCTTTGTAGTAGCTGCGTCTTTGTGTAGCGCTGGGTAGGCCATGAAGATGCCAGTATATCTGTCAAGGACAACAAGTGCATATTTGTCGCCATGTTTGTCCGCGGCATCGTCTTTGGCCAGTACGATATGGTCGGCAGTTAGAGCTTCACCGAACTTCTTCGGGACAAAAGCCTCGTAGGCGTTATCCTCTTCGGTGGGGTCTGCCGGTGGATGTGGTTTGTGCTGTCGTCTACACGGGGCATTCTGTGCCATCGTACGAGAACAGATCTCACAGTCGGGATGTTTTGGGCTGTGAGTCATGTAATGCATCGGGTCGATCGGTTTCTTTTGTCTGTTGGGCAGAACTCGATCGTTGTCTGGATGCGTTCGTGTGGGTGTCTCTGTCGGTATGTCGTTGTCTGCTTGAGCTATATCGAACCCCCCGCATTGTGGAGGAGAACACTGCATCTGAGACGTAGGCGAGTCGGTGGTAGAGTCCACGTTGGTCTCGTCTGTTCTTGTGTCGGGAGGTTCTTCGACCGTGGTGGTCCGTGCTCCTCCTCCCTCTCCGACATGTGGTCTCTTGGGGCAGGTCCCTATGTGGGGTCGTAGCTCGTCTGCAGTGGTTGGTTGCTCTGTAGTTTTGCAGCACCAACAAGTGTCGTTACAGCGGGCGGATGAACGCTTTCGCTGACGACGGCGGGGTGCTGACGAAGTGCATAAACGTGGTGGTGGTATCCGTGTAAAGTCGTCGAGTCGTAACTCTGGCACTCGATTGTTGACTGGAATATGATACCATTGGCCCCCCGGATCCTGAAGCATGTAGCCCAGCTCAGGATCCCAAAGCTGTCGAAAGCCATCAACCTCGATCAATTTTCCAACTGATAGTAATGATGGGCAGTCTGGTAAAGCAAGGGCTGAACTATGCAGTCCAACTTCGGGTAGCCGTATGTCGTAGTGCTCGTTGACGGTACGATCACCATTTGCAGTTTCCAGAATATGCTCTTCGCGAATAGATATGCGATCCGACTCGGTCTGCGTAAGTTCATGTTTTCCCTGAATATGATGGGCAGAACCACTGTCAAGAACCCAAGACCTTGTCAATGCTGCAGTCGAGCGTGGAGTGTCGACCTGCTTTGTCGTTGTTGTCGTCTGGGCAGTCTTTGATGACTGCTTGACAGTGTCGTCATGCTTTCGGATCGCAGTTGGTGTGGCCACCGACTCTTTGTTGTGTCGGTAGTCGTACAGTTCGTCGTACCATAGTTGTGCCTCTTTTTGACATTCTCGTAAGGCCTCTGCACTATCATCCCACCATTTTTGTGGTAATGGATCTGGTACTTTGACGATGTCACCCTCATTCGGCAGCTCTTTCCACCTGTCCAGTCTGGCTCTGCCAGATATGGTATGGAAATAGTAGTCCACGTTGCGTACGTCGAAGCGTATCCGACGACGTATCTTGGTAGATGTCGCTGTGGCCTTGGTGTTGGCCATGAGGGTCTTGTCGCGGATGACGTAACTGCGGTCTGAACGGCGTGAATGTCTAAAGTTGGCAGGAGAACGTGCTCTAGTGTTGGGTGAACCACGGGACGATCCGCGGCTCGGATACCGCTTGCCACGTCCTTTGTCACTGCCATATGATCTATCACGGCCGCGTGGACTGCCGCGTCCGCCGCCACGATTGTCTCGTCCTCGGGAGGTAGATCTCGAAGATCTGTCGCAACGACTTCTCGATTGGCTGCGAGAGTCTTGGGACCTCCTGGATGTCGAACGGGATCGGTCGTATTGGCGTCGGTTGTCACGTCCCTGTCGTGAATCGCTTGCGTAGCGAAACCCCCCGCGTTGTGAAGACCGTTGGCTTCCTGATCCGCGGGATGGCGATCGGCCACGGCTGTCCTGGCTGGAAGTCCGTGGTCGACTCGGGCTTCGTTCAGGAGTCTTTGCACCAGGTGCGAGATGAGCGTATTTGCATTTGTCGCCTTTTGTGCACTTGTTCTGTGCGAAATCCTTGCACTGTGCGACGTGCGGGTAGTTACACTTATCACCTCTGGTACATGTGTTGCGCTTGGCAAAATCGAAGCAGAATGGCCTTGATGCTGGCTTCTTGTGATTCGCAGGAGTGGACATACTACGGCGGGGGTTGCCACCAGCCGTTGATGTTCTGGAAGATTCGTTGTTCTTCCAATCCCTGGAATATTATGTAAAGCCTTGCACCGTTCACCATTGCGACAATTGCCTTTCTTCCATGCAACGCACACGTTGACCTGAGATCGTGTCTCGTGCTCGTACCGTAGCTTGTTTTGATTCTTCTCCAATTGTTTAATCTCCAGTATGTCCAGGACACGCTGTCGAAGCCAACCGTAGGTACGATTCGGGTCGCTCATCTTCATGCGCTGGTACTCGTACATGTCTTGTTTCATCCATGCATGTCTACGAATCTGTGTGCGGAATAGCGATTCCAATATCTTTGGATCGGGTACTTCTCGGCATTCCAAGAGTAAGGCGTCCCAATCGGTAATGAAACGTTGCAAATCTTCGTCTCTCATCCTCAGTTCTTTAAGGCGCTCGAAATCGTGCAGGTCGTCGTCGACGTCTGTCACTTTGTAGGACTGTAGGATATGCCAGTATATCTGGCGTCCTTTGAGCATGCGTCCTGCTTTGTGCTCTCTGGTCTCGATGAGCCTGATTTGGTAGCGTAAGTCTGAGGATAAGATGTCGCTCAGAGCGGTTGCGAGTTTGCAATCGATGCTCTCAAAGTCTCCACTGTCTTGTAAATCCTCGAATGTACATTCGGGCTGTTCTGCCACGCATAGGAAGGCGTATGCTTTGGATGGTCGCCCTGAGGCGGCCCCGAAGTTCTTTCGCACTCTTTGCTGCCATTCCAGCAGCTGCGTGATCTTAGGCAAGACAGGTACTCGAACGGTGTCTGACTCCTTGATAGGCGTCGTTGTATGTACCGACACCGCAGACACTGGTTGTGAGGGTATCGGTGCACCGTCGATGGTTGGTTCTGTGCGCACAGGAGACACATGTCGTGTCTGTGCAGAAACTGCCGCGGAGGCTGCTCCTGGAGATGTACGTCGTTGTTGTCCTGCTGAAGCTTGTGGTGCTTCGGCGGACGCTGCCGTCGGCCTGTGCGGGTCGGCTGCAGGTCGAAGGTGAATGTTGGTGTCGTTAGTGTGGTCGATCAGCTGATTCGTCCAGCTCGTCATGTCTTCTTGTATTTGACCCACCTTTTGGCGTGTGTACTCATCAGTATCCCGAGAACGTTGTGAATACCGATCAAGTCGATGCTCGCATGCTCGGAGACGGGCGCTTTGTGCCTCCACTTCGCTTTCCAGACGTGCGAGGTAACTCTCTACACGTACCTTCTCAGTATCTCTTTCATGAATAACCTGGGAGAGCTCTAACTGCGTGTGGTCCGCCGCCTTCTCAACCTCCTGCAACCTGTCAGTGAGGCGGGCGAAATCGTAAACCGTGGGAGGAGAATCCAGCTGATCAGTCTGGGCTCGTCCGACACGCAACTCTGCCAGGGCGTCCTGTACACCAGGGAAACGCTGCTCTATGTCAGAGATCCGGTTAGCGAGTGGCTGCACGACAGCGTTGGTCGCATCAAGCCTTTGAGTGATGACTCTCTCAGTACGCTGCAACATGTCGATCAGGTTCGACGAGTTTGTGTGTGCTTCGGTACGAAGCGTCGCCGTAGTGTGGTCTAGGTAAGATCGAAGATCATTGATCTGAGACTGAACGTCGCCGAGGTCTGTGGCCCCGGTTGGGGTTGGTCGGTTACGGAGCTGGTCGTGGATCTCATCGTGTAAAATCCTGACCGCCGAAATGCCTGTGTCGCGTACGATCACAAGTTGTTGCTCCATCTGCGCGATATAGTTGCGCAGGTTCTCGACCATCGCCGTTCGTTCACCTGAGTGTGACACCTCACGATCAACCTGGTACTGCAGTTCTCCTATGATGCGTCTATCTTCGGCGATCCTGGAATCGATGATCCCTAAGGCGCCGTCAAGATCGCGGCGTATGGCTGCAGTATCCGTGGCATTCGTCTGAACGCTCTGTAGTAGTCCAGAGTATTGGCTGGACACGAAGGTTTCAACCTGGTCTCTGAGCTCAGCTATGTCACCTGCGGCGGACGTCTCCGCCGGCTGGTCGTCTGAGATGGAGAGGTGGGGAGCGTCAGCTTCCCTGTGTCCCCTGTCGCGGGGAGTGCATGGCCTCTGAGAGGCAGTACGCGGGCTCGACCTGCGCTCTCCGCATGGGCCTGGGGCTCCACGGCGGTTGCGCGCGGACGAGCTGCGACTCGGACCATGTGCGTGTGATGTCTCATCCGATAATACCTTGGGGTACCGCGTCTGTGGCTGTGCCGACACTGGTCTACTGAGTTCCTCGAAGGTAGCTACGTGCTCCGCCACAGGGACGGTCGCAGGGCTGGGGGTTCCAGCACCTGAGGTCCATCGGCGGTTAGCGCGGAAGCGCCCTGGAGTATCGAGACCGGTAAGGCTTTCGCCTGACGCGGTTGGGATTGCTCCCGACGGGG
>CAUYUJ010006661.1:35000-40000 GCA_963575745.1 Prorocentrum cordatum
AGAGCCCCAAGGGCATCTAATATTCCTGCAACAGAGCCTAAATATTGCCACACGACGTCTTCGAGATCCCACATCGAAAGACACGCGACGGCCTTTGCGGTTGACTCCTGGGTCTGCTCTGGCCGATCCCGAACTTCGGCTTGACGGATGTCCACGCGTCTCTGCTCCACTGCATGCTCTTCCTAGAACCACGCGACTGCTTCGCGCGCGCTTACGTTGTGGCCGAGGTCTAGGCTTTGCAGAATTGGAACGCAAATTCTGTATCATGACCAACGCCAAACCGTCGACAAAAGGAATGGGCTGAAGGTACTCCCCTCCGTGTCCCGATGGATGCCGCGCGATAAATCCCAATCGGCCTGAATTCCACACTGTCCTCTCAGCAAGCCCTCCCATTGCCTCTCAACATGTTTCCCCTCTGGCAGAGCACGGTAGGCGCAATCCAAGCGGCAACAGAACTGTTGCCAGCGCGATGGAGATTTGCCACTCTGAGCAGAGCATGAAATGAATACCTGTTGCTTGCACGGTGGACGTGTTTCACTCGGCGCGCAATATAACATCATTGAAGAACTATTGTTTTCTCCCAATATTGGTACGTTTTGGGGCCGTCTTGCAGCACCATTGGGTCGACCTTGGCTTGGGCTCATCTGGAGGCGCTCTTCGATCCTCCTGTGCCCTCTGGAGGTTGTGAGGGAAGCCCGAACATAGTCAAGACTATGAAGCACAATCCCTGAGGAGAAGGAGGACGTCGTTGTGCTTTTCTCTCTACTCAGATCAATCACGAGGCGGCGACTTCGACGAGACGCACCGCGGCGCCATGGGGTCGGGCCCCTCCACGATGGTGCCGCAGTGGTTCTCGCAGAAGCCCAGGAGCTGCTCCACGGTTAGGCCCCGCATGGAGGGGTCGAGCGTGTCGGGCCTGAGAGGGGTCCTCAAACCTCCTCCTCGTCTACCTCCCTCGTCCTCCTCCCCCCTCCTCGTCTTGCTCCCTCGTCCTGCTCCCCTCTTCCTCTTCCTCCTGCTCCCCCCCGCTGTCCCCTCCCAATACCGGGGAAGCTCGGAATGAGCTGGACGAGTGCGCGGAGGGATGAGCGAGCTAGAGGAGGGACGGAGCGGGGGGCAGGGGGTGCAGGGGTCAGGGGCAACGATAGGGGGGGATAGGCATAGGGGGGGAATGCATCGACCCCCAATCGCTCATTGATCGCCGATAGGGGTCTGATAGCCCCAAGCCGCCCAGGAGAGTGCGGATTCACTTTCGGGGGCCTATCGCCGATCTATCGGCGATGTATCGCCCATTCGAGGTCGATGTTTCCCCCCCTATGACTATCCCCCCCTATCGTTGCCCCCCAAGGGGGGAAGGCATAGCGGGTAGCGAGGAGCGGGAGGGCAGAGGGAGGAGGGAAGAGTTACTGATCGAATAGCTTTCGTGGCGGATCGTCGTCGTCGTCGCCTTCCTCCTCTTCCAATATTTCCCAAACAATTCTTGCAATTAGGGGCTCTTATCTCTGTTCAAAGATAAGTGAGCTCCGGTGCCAGCCCGGCTAGCTCGTCGCCGCCCGTCGCCGTCGTCACCGCCCGGTGCCGCCCCAGCCGGCTTGTCGCCGCCCGTCGCCGCTGGGACATGGTACTGCGGCCAGCTCGTCGCTGCGTCGCTTCGATTTGCAGTCGCAGTGTATTGCGTTGCCATCGCATTGCGTTGCATTGCGCTGCCCTGTTTCGCAACCGCATCGCAATGCAATCGTACGCTTTGCACTGCATTCGCGTCGCATTGCATCGTTTTGTATTGACTTGCCTTGCTTCGTATTGCAACGTTCTCCAATCGCATTCCGATCGCTTTGCATCGCTTCGCGTTGCGTTGAATTGCGTTGCGTTACGTGGCTTCGCATTGCAATCGCATTGAAATCGCAGTGCGCTGCATTGCAATCGAACTGCAATCGTATTGATGTACATAGCTTTGAATTGGATTACGTTGTCATGCGTCGCCAACGCTTCGCTTTGCTTTGCAGTGTCCCGCATTGCTTTGCAATCGTATTGCGTTGCGATCGAATGGTACACCAACCAATCGCAGTGCAACCGCATTCCATCGCGTTGCTTTGCCTTCCGTTGTGTTGAGTTGTGTTGCGTTGCACTGTTTTGGATTGCTGTGCGTGATGTTGCGTTACGTTGAATTGATGTGAAGTTATTTGCTTTGCATTGCCTTGCACTGTTGCGGAGCGCATCGAATGTACCACATTAGTTGTGCCACCTAGATTGAAACCCCCTACACTGCGCCGAATAGATTGCTGCAAATCCATGTGTACGGACCACGCGGGCTAACACGCACACACACACACGCGCACGCACGCACGCATGCATACATGCATGCATACATACATACATGCATACATACGTACACACATACATGCATACACACATGAAACCATACATAATATACATAACATGTGTAAGTATGTACGTACGTACGTACGTACATACGTACGCACATTGAAACCACACGCGCTACTTGTGCTTTTAGGTTCTAGTCGACTGCGCAGACGTTGCCAGTGGACCTTGCGCTTATCCACGACCCCAAGATACCAAAGGAGGGGTCCCCTAAGCAGAGGCCGCTCTTGACGCGCGGAGGCGCTGGGCCCTCTGAGGGACAACTGACGGCTCTTTGAGCGGTCGCGGAGCCGTGCGAGGTCGCCGCGCGACGCGTCGGAAAGCCCCGAGTGCTTGCCGGACGCCTCCAGTGACGTGACTGCAGCGGTGGCCGAAGAGGCCACAGAGGCTTCGGGCCACCAGACCGCCGCCGCCTTCCACGTGGCCGCCGCCGCCGCAGCCGCCGTCGCAGTCATGATGGTCGTCATGGTGGACGTCGTGCTGGTCGTGATGGTGGCGGTCGTCGCCTGTGGACGTGGCCGGGCGATTCCATGTTTTGGGGCGCGTTGTGCTTGTCTGGGGCCTCCGGAGGCCTCCAGATTCTGTAGATCTGCGGATGCCGTCTGCCATCGTCGATCGATCGTCGTTCGTCAGACCTCGGGAGTCCTCTGGGGCTCCTCGTCGTCACTGTCGTCGTCCACATGGTCGTCGTGGTTGTGGTCGTGGTCGTCGTTGTCGCCGCCAACGTCGTCGCACTCGTCTACCATCGAGGAGGGAGAAAATAGGATCCAGGGTCGAGGATCGAAGTTGGTAAATCATCTTGGGCCATCTTGGGCCTCCCGGGGTCGTCTTCGTCGCCGCGGTTGCCCAGGGCGTGCGGCTCCCGCCAGCGCTCGTCCAGCGATTGAGCTCTGGCCGCCGCCGCTTCAGCTGCGGCCTGCGTCGTCGCCGTCGTCAACTCTGCACAGGGGCTCCAAGGCAGCTCTGGGAACGCCCTGAGAGACACAAAGAACTACAAGAAAAACGTCCTCTACAAAAGAACCGTTTGTGTTGAACATGTGCCATATTTCAAAGCTTATTCGAGGTCTATCAGGCCGTCCTCGGGACCTTGGGTGGTCTTCAGGAGGGCTAGAAGGTCGAACGTTTGATGCAATTGATGCAAATTTAACACTAGTCGCTGACTCGTCAGAGGCGGTGTTGCATTCATTGTGTGTTCAAGGTTGGGCCCTCTTGGGTTTTCCTGTGACCCCACAGGCTCCCAGGAGAACCCTCCTAGACGACCTGGGGTGGGCTCGATGGGGCCCCGAAGGAGCTCCGGGAGCGACACAAGAGACCCAACAACTTGATACAAATTTGGCACAACGCTGTCCCTGACGAGGCTGCGTTTTTCTATACGTTTAACAAAAGAACAAACATTTGGATTAAATGTTTGGCCCTCTCGGGGTTGTCCTGAGACCCCCGAGGGTCTCCAGGAGAGCCCTCCAGGACGGCCTGGGAGTGCTCGAACGGGTCCCAATGGATCTCCCACAGCGCCCCAAGAGACCCAACAATTCAACATACATTTGACACAACGCTGTCCCTGACGAGGCTGCGGCTTTTCCGAAATGTGTGTTAAATTTGGAGCCTCTGAAGACGGCCAGGGAATGCCCGATGGGGCGCCAATGGAGCTCCAAGAGCAGCCCCCAAAACACATCAATCTAACACACACGCAAACGCACACGCACACGCACACGCACACACACACGCACACACACACACATTCACACACACACAGACGCGGGCGCAAAACACGCACACACAGAGGCGCGCACGCATACTTACAGACACACACACACACTCACACACTCACACACAGACGCACACGCACATTCAACACAACTCTGTTCCTGACGAGAAAGCGGTGTGTATCAAATGCGTGCTACATGTTACACCCTCTTGGGGCTCTCCAGAGACCCCGAGAAGCCCCCATGAGTTCCCCAAAACAGCATGGAAGGGCTCGAAGGTATTCCCCCTCCTCCTCCTCATTATTTTCCTCTCCTCCTCCTCATACAAATAAAATAAAAAGGGGATTCAGAAAGACACACACACACACGGGGTGACAATTCCAACAACTACTTGTCCGTCGCTGTGATATATGGGGAAACACGACCAAGGCAAATTCAAGAGCTTGGTGTGGTGGGGCCCTCATGGAAGTGTTTTTGGTTTTTTTCTGTCATTTTCGGGGCCCCGGGGGGTAGACTGTGCCGCACTGAGAAACCACCAACCGTTCGACACGTTGGCGCAACGCACGTACATCGTAAGTGCCCCGCTCGGCGCACGAAAGCGGAGCTTGGCACAATGTGACGGGAATGGAACCCAGCCAGCGGGGGGCGGGAAACCTCGGGCGTGTAACCCCAATTAACCGTATACTCGGCTAAACGGGATGGCGGTTCGAAAACGGCGAATCGCGTATAATTTCCTCCCGAAGCAGGTTCGAGCCAATTTTCGGATGTCGGTTCGAAACACTAGGAATCGGTCCGAAACAATAGAACGCATGAGCGCCAACGGAACTTTATGTGCGATACCTTCTCGACAAAACAGTTTCGGAACAAAAAGGTTCGACCTTGGTTCAGAGCATTACAACAACTATCGTTTCGTTCCGC
>CAUYUJ010006661.1:45000-52085 GCA_963575745.1 Prorocentrum cordatum
CACCCAGGACTGTCTCATTTTGTGATTTGCCCTCCTTGTCGGCAGAGTGCCGCCAGGTAAGTTGATCAACTCCCCCGGCGGCAACGACCGCTTGATGGTCCCAAAGCCACTAGCAACAGCGACAGGAAAGAGGGAAGAGCGAGGGGGGGGAAGAAGAGACTCGAGGGGGCCCAGATCCCCGACGTCGTGACTCTTGGGCGTCTGCTGACTGAGGGGCCAGCCGTACACGGATGTGGTGGCGACGCGCGCACCCGTCGGGCACCGTTTGGGCCCGTGGTGGCAGACTCCAAGGGGCCATTCCTTGCCATCGCTCGGACGCCCAATTCCAGTCCCTGTGCATGTCTCGGCTCCGCGCGTGTGTCCTCCTGTGCTGCCCGATGATCCAGCATGCTCCTCCGTGGCACTCGCTGGGAAAAAACTGCACACGTCCGAGCGATGCCAGGATTCGGGACTCAGGGCCCCGCCAGGGCCACCTCCCGGCAGGCCCTCGAGGCACGCGACCGGTGCTGCCCCTCCCCGCGGCCGTCCGCCCAAGTCTCTGGACCCCCGCCCGGGGACGGGCCCCCCGCCCCGAGGTGACATCTGACGGTCCAAGGGCTACGGCCAGAGCCACGGGGCCCACCCCTGGGACTGGCAGGCCGACGCTGGAGAGCAGAACATCCAGGCAGAAAGACACACAGATCCCAGGATTCCTTATATCTTCCATATCAAATCCAAGGATGCCCTATATTTCTAAAATATTTTCTGGGTGATCGTCTTCCCCCCGAAGCCCATATTTTCCTATATTCTCCCTGGGATCGACTATTCGTTAAGTCTGAGCGTTTTTCCCTCCTGAGAAACAGACATCCCGACACGCGAAGCCGTTTAGTGAAAGCAACCAAGGAAGGAATCGAAGAGCGCAGGCCTGTTTAGTGAACGCACAGGGCCGCTCAGCTCACGCCAATTATCAGGGCCGGGGTGGTTTTACCCTCCTGCATCAGGGACGAGCCCCCAGAGACTGAGGGAATTCTCAAGATCGGCATCGAGATGATTAGGGTAATGCGGATCAGTACTGTATGGAAATGTTCAGGCTGGCAGACAAGATGACGAAATACTCCGTCTTGATTTGTTGATCGAGCCGCCAAAGGCCTGGGGGGTGCACCAAAACAACTTGTGCACGGCGGGGGTTTATCCACCGCTTGGGAACCGACGCGCTGGGGACCAAGCGGGCGGCGGATATGGATATGCATATGGCTATCGATATGGAAATATGTACATATATGTGTGTGCGTGTGCGTGGTGTGTGTGTGTGCGTGTGTGTCTGGTGTGGTGTGTGATGTGTGTGGTGTGGTGTGGTGTGGTGTGGCGTGGCGTGGTGTGGTGTGGTGTGGTGTGGTGTGGTGTGGTGTGGTGTGTCTGTGCGTGTGCGTATGGGGGGATAAATCCCCCCCCGGGGGGATGGATCCCCCAGGCGGCGGCTATGGACAAATCCCCGCCTCGGGCCAGAGGCCTGAGCTGGCGGCGTGCGCAAGGGGGTTGGCCGAGGGGGGGAAGGCCTCTCAGAAGCATGGGCGTCTCTAAGAAGCCTCCCCCCTCCCCCTGCCCTGCCCTGCGCGTGGGCGACTTGGGGTTAGGTCGGGCATGTGCTCCTACAGTCGGGGTTTGGAGGAAAATTGAAAAAAACAGCTCAAAACAGAAATTCAAAAACGATCACAACCATAGACACAACAACATCGGGGGGATGCATCGACCTGGAATCGCCGATAGAGGGGCGAAGGGCCTGCGACAGTGAATCCGCACCTTTCTGTGCAGGTTGGGGCTATCGGGCCCCTATCGGCGATCCATGGGTCGTTGGGGGTCGATGCATCCCCCCCTATGCCTGTCCCCCCCTGTCGTTGCCCCCGAACCAGGGGAGCATACCCCAGGGGAGCGAATAGCCCAGGGGAGAGCAACGCGTGTATCCAATGGCGTCGATGGTCCACGCTTTCGGCGAGGCTCCCGGGCGAATGCGTGCAAGGCCCGCCCCCTGGTCATCCACTTAGAGGCGGACTTTGGTCCAAAAATACCCCCCCGAAACTTGAAACATCTGCAACAAGTCGCCCCCAGACAAACTTTTCTATACTATTTTGTTGGAATGCTGCCCCCTGTGGCGGGACAGGCCCGCCTTCACCCCGGAATCACCTCAGAGAGCCCTGCGGGGGGGGGCCCGCGGAGGGAGCTCCGAGAGCCGGCGCTGCGGCCGAGCGTACACCCATCGGCCGGACGACCCAGGCCCCCGCGAGCGACAAGCAGATCGGGACGGGCGGCTTTTCGCCACGTTCTGATGGGCCTGTCTTCCACGACCACCACCATAGGTTGGATGGGGGGAAGGAGGAGGAGGAGGAGGAGGAGGAGGAGGAGGGAGGAGGAAGAGGAGGAGGAGGACGAAGAGGAGGAGGAGGAGGAGGAGGAGGAGGAGGAGGGACGGAGGAGGAGGGAGGAGGGAGGGAGGGAGGGAGGGGGAGGGAGGGAGGGAGTGGGAGGGAAGGGAGGGAGGGGAGGGAGGGAGGGAGGAGGGAGGGAGGGAGGGAGGGAGGAGGAGGAGGAGGAGGAGGAGGAGGAGGAGGAGGAGGAGGAGGAGGAGGAGGAGGAGGAGGAGGAGGAGGAGGAGGAGGACCCCCTCCCCCTCCAACTGATGGTGGTGGTGGTGGTGGTGGAATTCAGGCCCATCATTTTCGTCCTCTGGGAGCCCTCACTGGCCCTCGGGGCCGTCAAAGAACGACTCAGGACGAGAAACCGGTCCCTGGGAACGGGTCCAGAACTCTGGGGGTCGACGCAATGAAAAAATCATGACGTCGGGGGTCTGGGGAGGCAGTTAGAGACATGAAGTAGGAAAACGTTGAAAGTAGATTGGGTTCCGTCCACCCCCCAAGGAGGACGGAAAGGGTGGAGCCACTCGATCACTGAAGTTGGAAGGCGCTTGAAGCAGATTGGAATCTGGGTAAGCCTCTCAGCGAAAAAATCTTTAGGGGAAGGGCAAGAAGGCATGCCTTTTCTCAGGAGGAAAGGAGGGGAGCGGACTCCGACTGATCCACTGCCCCTAAAAGGAAAACTAATACCCTGCTCCACGCGAGCGTCGTGCCAGCCCAGCCGATAATCAGTACCAGGCCGTGTCCTACGAGCGTGACTGCAACTCGGTGGCAACTAGGTGGCTGGATTGCGTGGGACGGGTAGGCTAGTTCCCGCGGAAAAGGCAAACAATGCAATCCAATACAAGATGACGATCAAGAGAAAACTGCGGGGGAAACGATTGATAAAACAGCTCCTGGCCCTAAGATTATCTCCGGTTTCCGCTTCGCTTCGGCTTCGTCTGGCCTGTTGCCTGCCCAGGCGCGCACACGAGGAATGCGTAAGGGAACGATTAAGAAGTGGCGTCTCAGCCCGGGGACAGCTTTTCTAACCATCATGCTGGGCGCCGCTTCGTGAACCCGAAACCTGGCAATTCCTTACCGAGCATCCTGCATTGCGTACGAACTGTTCCTCTACTCCCAGGACCTCTCCACAGACAAACAGACAAAGAAAAATTCAGCTTCTGACGTTGCTATCCGTTTTTCACGCAAAAGTTGCGTTGGTCGCCATCGAGCAGACCCCCGTTAAAAAATTCTACAACTCCGCGCGGGCGGACAGAAACCTTACATGTAAGACGAAGGCAGGACGAGGGTACATTCACGTACGGATAAAGAGAGAAACTCTGAGATCTGGCGGCTCTGGAGGATGTCTCGGGAGCTGCGGCCTTCCCAGAGCGTTCCTGAACGCTCCGCGAGCGCTCCGAAACGCTCTGGAAGGGATTGATCCTAGTCCTAACCTCCCCCGGACATGTAACCTTCATGCTGCACATTTCGGGCCCGACCGATCTGTGATGGTGCCCTGGGACACACACACACATATATATATATATATACATATATATATATATATATATAATACACACAAAATAAAGGATCCCCAATGTTTTTCAATATTTTCTGGGCTTTTGTCTTCCCCCACTTCCCATATTTTCCAATATTTCCTGGGGAGTCGACGATTCCTTGTGCCGGTGTGTCTTTTCCCTCCTGAGATCTGTGACGGTGCCGGGCCCGAGAACGGGCGAGAGCGCCGGTGGGAACAGTGGCAGCGCCCAGCTCCCGGGGCGGGGGGCGGGGTGGGCCCCACGCGCGGCACCCCAAACTCGGGTCGGGCGACAGGGGGGCATAGCAAAGGGGGGGTTTGAGAATCAGCTCCCGTAGCCGATTTTCCCGGCGCCTCCCGGCGCCGGAGGCGGCCATGTATCGAGGAATGGGCCCCTTCGTGAGGCCGAAACCAGCTGCACGCAGCAAATTTCGTAACCCCCCCTTTCCCAATCCCCCCCTTTCGCCCGGCCCGAAAAACCTGGGCCAGCCGGAGGCCACGGCAGGCTCGCGCATGGTGACGACATGCGGCATGGTTGGGCTCTGCCAGGGCTCGAGCTGAGCTCCGTGTTTCGTTTTCGTCTTGCGTTCGCTATGGTTTCGTCTTGCCTTTGCCGTGAAAGCGCCCCAATAGATCGGCAAAACACCTGTTAGCTCGAGCCCTGGTGTGTCGGACACCGCGTGGATCGTTCCTCCTTCAACGGCCAGCAGCTTCTTGATCGCCAGATCGCTCCACGCTGGCCGATTCTGGGATACCGTCGGCGTTCTACCCTGCACGCCCGCGGCAGTCGCGGCCGACTCGGCACGACGCGAGCCTACGGTACCGCGTTTGCCCGTCAGTGGGTGATGTCTGGGAAGCAGCAAAAACGCTACTCCCTGGACTTCTCCGGGGGTGTGTCCTGGCCATGCGAATCCAACCGTGGCGACGAAGGCCTCCCGGGAGGCCCTTCAATAAGGCGAGACATGTTGGGACACATCGGTGTCGATAACTTTCCCTCCTCGGAAGTGGGTGATGCAAGCCAGCGGCGGGGCCGCCGCCGCGTCGACACGACGACAAGGGACTCTGGAACCGCGCGTGAATACACTCAAGTATACGGGCCTTGTCCCATGGGGCCTCGCAAGACAAAGCGCCACAGGACAGCGTAGAGCGTATCATTTCCCAGCCGGGCTGCTGGCGACAGAGATTGAACAACTGTATACAGTGCGCTTAGGCCGCCATAGGCCACGAATTGGTGGACACACACACACACAGTCCAATCTAGTTGACAAACTCATGGCACCAGACACTTGGACGGCCGCACGACGAAACTGGGCACGATGCCCAACAGCACATGCTGCCCAAAACTGACAACGGCCACTGTTGGGCAAGCGGCCCCCTCTCAAGCGGGCAACAATCGCGGCGACGCCGACCGCGACTCCTGCTCAAAGTGAACCAGACCTGCTGCTAGCTTTCGTGCCCATTTTGTCCGTACCCGCGTCGACCTTACAGAAAGATTGCCCGACCCCCGTTTCAGGTCGGGCGACATGGGGGGATAGCAAAGGGGGGGTTTGAGAATCAGCTCCCGTAGGTGATTTTCCCGGCGCCTCCCGACGCCGGAGGCGACCATGTATCGAGGAATGGGCCCCTCGGTGAAGCCGAAACCAGCTGCACGCAGCAAATTTCGAACCACCCCCTTTCCCAATTCCCCCCCTTCGCCCGGCCCGACCGTCGGCGCCAGCCCCCGCGGCGCCCGAGACCCCGCGCGCCACCGCGCCTCGGGTCCGGCAGCTCCGCGGGGCCGCCGCCCGGCGAGGCGCAGCGCGGCCGCGGGGGCGTGGAGGGCGCGGCGGGGTCCTCGCTGAAAGGGGCTCAGAGAATAGCTATCCGCCACCGCGCTTGCAGCGGTAGGTTTGCGTGTATGCCGGGTGGGGGTTGTGCAAGCCAGCCCGCAGTCCTCGCGCAGGCTCAGGCCTGCTTGATCGCTGTTCCGCCCACCACGGCTCCTGCTCGGGTGCCCGGGCCGCCCATCCTCCCGCGCCTCGTAGGTCCGTGGATCTCGGCGCCTCGTATGGCTCCCCTGCTGGGCCCTTCCCAGCTACTCCCCGGCCCCTCTCCTGGTGTGGCCTTCTCTGGTTGCTCTGTCGCTTGGAAAGTCGGCTCGATCTCAGCACTCAGCCGCCTTGGTGTGCTACCCCTCCCCGGCACCGCCTGGGCCTGTTTCCCCACCCCGCCTCGAGCGGCTGCCTCTGGCTGCCGCCTCCCCTGGCTGCCCCGCCGTCCGTCCCGGCGCTGCCCCGCCATCGCCTGGCCCCGCTCTGAGCGGGCCCAGCCACTGTCTCCCTGCTTCCCGCGCCAGGCGTTCCCACTCGTCTTCGCGCGCATTGCGGCTGAATTAGCATTGGTATGTGCTGCATTTGCTCCATCCGCCAGCGCAGTCACTTTCCCTAGCCGCAGACGCAAAAAAAAAGCTTGTGTGTCTGTGAATGTGGATGTGAATGTGAATGTGAATGTGAATGTGAATGTGAATGTGAATGTGAATGTGAATGTGTGTGTGTGTGTGCGTGCGCGTGCGCGTGCGCGTGCGCGTGCGCGTGCGCGTGCGCGTGCGCGTGCGCGTGCGCGTGCGCGTGCGCGTGCGCGTGCGCGTGCGCGTGCGCGTGCGCGTGCGCGTGCGCGTGCGCGTGCGCGCGTGTGCGTGTGCGCGTGCGTGTGCCTGTGCCTGTGCCTCTGCCTGTGCGTGTGTGCGTGTGTGCGTGTGTGCGTGTGTGCGCGCGTGCGCGTCTGATCGTCTGCGCGTCTGCGCGTGTGCGTGTGTCGTGTGCGCGTGTGCGCGCGTGCGCGTGTGAGCGTGTGCGCGCGTGCGCGTGTGCGCGTGCGCGCGTGTGCGCGTGTGCGCGTGTGCGCGTGTGCGCGTGTGCACGTGTGCACGTGTGCGGGTGTGCGCGTGTGCGCGTGCGTGTTCGTATGCGTGTTGTGTGTGTGTGTGTAAGTTTGTGCGCGTGTGCGCGTATGCGCGTGTGCGCGTGTGCGCGTATGCGCGTGTGCGCGTGTACGGCGCGCATGCGTGTGCGTGTGCGTATGCGGTGTGTGTGTGTGTGCGTGTGTGTGCGTGCGTGCGTGCGTGCATGCGTGCGTGCGTGCGTGCGTGCGTGCGTGCGTTTGTGTGTGTGTGTGTGCGTGTGCGTGTGCGTGTGCGTGTG
>CAUYUJ010006662.1:0-20000 GCA_963575745.1 Prorocentrum cordatum
GTGAGGAGTTCTTCGTGCTAGCCTCTGCCCGCCCTTTACTGCCCCCCCCCAGGCCTGCCCCGCATCCCCGCGGACGCCCCGCGGCTGGCCGACGCTCGGCGCTGGACGCGCTTCGCCATCGCGCCGTACGGTGCCAGGACCTCGGCGCCCGCGCCGCAGCGAGGTCCTCCTCCTCCTCCTCCTCCTCCTCCTCCTCCTCCTTCTCCTCCTCCTGTTGCTCCTCCCCCCATCTTCCTCCTGCTGCTGCTGCTGCTGCTGCTGCTGCTCCTCCTCCTCCTCCTCCTCATCTCATGTCGCTGTGCCTCCTCTCCTCCTCCTCCTCCTCCTCCTCCTCCTCCTCCCTCTCTCCTCTCCTCTCCTCTCCTCTCCTCTCCTCTCCTCTCCTCTCCACTCCTCTCCTCTCCTCTCCTCTCCTCTCCTCTCCTCTCCTCTCCTCTCCTCTCCTCTCCTCTCCACTCCCCTCCCTAAACAACCTTGTGTTTTTTCCGGTGTTTCAGAATTGTGCTCCTGCTGCAGATTTGGCCTCATTTTCGGATCGGCGCTTTGCTCCTGTCGTTCTGGATGGTGCTCTAGCCCCAGGTTTGGCCACTCTTTGGGACCCGAGTCATTTTTCATCCTTGTCGACTATTCCTTCCCCCTCCGCCTTCCCTTGGTCCTCCTGCTCCTCCCGCTCCTTCCACTCCAGGTCCCTCTGGTGCTGTTCGTCCTTGTCTTCCCTCTTTCACGTCCTCCTCCTTTTCCTCGTGCTCGTCCTCCTGCCCACCCGAGGCGGCCTCCTGTGTTCGCAGCTCCCCTTATCCGATTGCGTATAACACGGTATGGGGTCTTCTTGTTGGAGTTCCAGGTCGGCTGTGACATGCGCCCGCGAGTAGAGACATGATCAGCGCAATGGGACGGGATAGGAGAGAGGGATCGAGTGTCAAATGTGGCGCGAGCGCACCCAGCTTGCCTTTCCTCTCCTCTCCTCTCCTCTCTCTCCTCTCCTCTCCTCTCCTCTCCGCTCCTCTCCTCTCCTCTCCTCTCCTCTCCCTCTCCTCTCTCTCCTTCTTCCTCTCTCCTCTCTCTCTCCTCTCCTCTCCTCTCCTCTCCTCTCCCTCCTCTCTCCTCCACAATAACACAATATGAATACTACTCTCCTCTCTCCCCTAGCGGCGTCCAGGGAATGTCCGGCCCCCTCCGCGTACTGGTTTTTATTGCACAGGATTCTCGGGAGTTTTTTTGTTCTCAAGAAAAAAAGGCTGCTCTCGCTGAAGCGCTGGCCTCATTTTCGGGCTACTGCTCGTTCCGAATGGTGCTCCCGCTGATTTCCGCGCTTCCGCTCGTTCCGAATCGTGCTCCCGCTGCAGCGCTGGCGTCATTATATTATTTCCATTGCCATGCCACGGCATGGTTTTCGGTCCTTCCAAACAGGCCCCAAGATTTGGAAAATGCACCCATTACACATTCGGTGTCGATTCGTTGATTTTTTTGGGCCGCGGAAGCCCCCGCCCACTTTGGGGCGTCGCCACGCCATGCTATGTCATGCTACGCGTCCTCATTTCCGCGCTTCCGCGCTGAGTTTTTTGTTTTCAAACTGCTGCTCTCGCTGAAGCGCTGGCCTCATTTTCGGGCTACCGCTCGTTCCGAATGGTGCTCCCGCTGCAGCGCTGGCCTCATTTCCGCGCTTCCGCTCGTTCCGAATCGTGCTCCCGCTCGATTCGTTGATTTTTTTGGCCGCAGAACCCCCCCCCTCTTTGGGGCGTCGCCACGCCATGCTATGTCAGGCTACGCGTCCTCTTTTCCGCGCTTCCGCGCTGAGTTTTTTGTTTTCAAACTGCTGCTCTCGCTGAAGCGCTGGCCTCATTTTCGGGCTACCGCTCGTTCCGAATGGTGCTCCCGCTGCAGCGCTGGCCTCATTTCCGCGCTTCCGCTCGTTCCGAACCGTGCTCCCGCTGCAGCGCTGGCGTCATTCTTTTACGAATTCGGTGTCGATTCGTTGATTTGTTTCTTTGGCCGCAGAAGCCCCCCCCATTTTGGGGCGTCGCCACGCCATGCTATGTCAGGATACGCGTCCTCATTTCAGCGCTTCTGCGCTGATTTTTTTGTTTTGTTTTGTCAAACTGCTGCTCTCGCTGAAGCGCTGGCCTCATTTTCGGGCTACCGCTCGTTCCGAATGGTGCTCCCGCTGCAGCGCTGGCCTCATTTCCGCGCTTCCGCTCGTTCCGAATCGTGCTCCCGCTGCAGCGTTAGCGTCATTATTTCCAGCGCCATGTCACGGCATGGTTTTCGGTCTTGTCAATCAGGCCCGAACATCTAGAACATGGCCTCCCGAAGAAACCATCGGAAGTGATTCCACAATCGGTGTCGATTCGTTGATTTTTTTGGCCGCAGAAGCCCCCCCATTTTGGGGCGTCGCCACGCCATGGTATGTCAGGCTACGCGTCCTCATGTTCGCGCCTCGTTCCGAATCGTGCTCCCGCTGTAGCGCTAGCGTCATTATTTCCTCCGATTCTGCGAATGGAGAGGAGATCTACGCCATGGTAAGGGGTGGGAGGGAGGGGTAGGACGTCAGATATGACGCGAGCGCCTCTAGCTTGTCCCTTCCCCCTCCTCCTTCCTCCCTCCTCCGTCCTCCTCGCTCCCCCTCCCCCCCCACACAATTACACAATATGAAAACTCCTCTCCTCTCTCCCCTGACTCGGTTCGGAAGATGTTCGGCCCCTCTTCGCGTGTTGGTTTTTGAACGCAGGATTCCGGCGAGTTGGTCTTTCACATGTGTTTTTTTATCATCCGTTTCTTTCCGGTTTTTCAACATGTTCCCGCTACAGTGCTGGCCTCATTTTCGGGCTTCAGCTCGTTCCGAATGGTGCTCCCGCTGCAGCGCAGGCCTCATTTCCGCGCTTCCGCTCGTTCCGAATCGTGCTCCCGCTGCAGCGTTGGCCTCATTTCCGCGCTTCTTCTCGTTCCGAATCGTGCTCCCGCCACAGAGCTGGCCTCATTTCCAGTGCCATGCCATGGCATGCAATCCAATGCTAAGGTTTGTTCCGCTGTGCGATGGCATGACTTCAGTTGCACTGCTATGATATGCAGTGCTTGACTACGCAGTGTCACGCCATGCTACGTCATGCTACGCGTTGATCTTCAACGCCTTGTTATGCCACGTAATGCTAGGCGATGCTACAACATTCGACTGCGCGAATAGAGAGGAGATCTACGCCATGGTAAGGGATGGGAGGGAGGGGTATGACGTCAGATAAGACGCTTGCGCACCTAGCTTTTCATCCCCCTTCTCCCCCCCTCCTGTCCCTCCTCCGCTCAGCAGCCTGGAATCACCTCTTGTGCTAAGGCCGCCGCCTATCGAGATCTCGATGAGGCTGGGATCGAGGCTCACGAGAGGTAGTGAGTAAGTTTCGGGAATTATCACGCTGACGTAGGCGTCAAGCACTGTGTCTCTCCACCGCAGCTGCCATGTACAGCATTCGGCGGATGACAAGACCGTCAGCCGTGCGCGAGCCACTTTGAGGCTGGTGGCTTCTTTATCGCATCTTTGTCCTGATGAGGACCTCAATTGAGCCGACAGGGTTCCATACGAGGCTGTAGTGCCCCCAGAGAGCCATCGTGCGGAATGGTGGGCGGGGGTCTGGAGGTGCGCTGTGCGTCTCTGTGATAAGCGCTGTGATATTCGTCCGCCTCCAGGCCGCTGCCCCAAATGCTCCAAGTCGCATGCCACCAAGATAGACGCGCTTGGCCACAGGACTATTGCGTTCGACTGCTCGGATGGCCGAGCCTTGTCTGCTGCACGCGGCGCAGACGCCACTCCACTCTCGGTCCGAGGCCTTCCGGCCCGCCGTGCTGCACCGCCGTCTCGTGCCGCTCGCTGTGGCTGGGAGGCTGCGTGCAGAGGTGAGGGGCCCCACTGCAGGGAGCAGCGCGGCCCCGTGCCCAGTGGAGACGCCGGCAGCGGAATCCAGCGCTTCCGCTCTCCTGCCGGGGCTCCAGCCCTGGGGGCCTGCTGGCCGCACCCGCTGGCGCACCTCCCCCCTCGCTGTGGTGAGCTCTTGAGCCTGGAAGCGCTGGGGCGCGGTGCCCCCTCAGCAGAAGTCTCTCCCCCCCTCCTCGCCCTCCCCCCTCCCTCCCCCTCGCCCTTCCCCTCGCCTTCCTCCACCCCTTCCTCCTCCTCCTCCTGTCGCGTTGTCGTCTCTGCGGTTTGCTCGTCCTGTCGCATCGGCCCCCGCGTCCTCCCCTCCTCCTCTTTCCGCCCAGCGGTCACCGTGCCACTTTCGGTGTGTGTGTGTGTGTGTGTGTGTGTGCATTTTTGGGGCCCTTTTTTGGGGGGCATCTGTTTGGTGGATTTTAGGGAATAGGTGAGCACAGTTTCAATAGACAGTGTTGAGCTATGTTTGGCTCCTCGGGAGCTCACTGTGCGCCAACATTTCGTATTATCCTGCCCTATTTTTCTTCACTCGTGGCTGGCAAGTCGCCCAATCAGTCAGTCAGCCCTCCTCCTGTAGCCCACGTTGCGGCTGGCGGTGGAGCTGCGCATTGCGGGGTTGGCTCGAGGGGAGGGTTCGAGGGGTTCAGCACTCCGAAGGAGATGGGGATGCCAAAAGGTACCGATACCGCTACACCACGGCCCTTTCATGGGGTGCGTTCTGACCAGGATTTCGAGGCGAATCCAGCGGTGGCGGCGAGCGGTGGCGGCGAGGGGCTCCCAGGAGCCCTCCAAAAGGGGAAAACGAGGGGAGGCTAGCAGTGTGGGTACCTTTTTTCTCCTCCGAATCAGAGTGCCGGTTTTCCATCTCGTCGTTTTTTTTTTTTGTTTGTCGGCCTCCGGGGGCCGTGCTCTGGCCCCGGGAGGCCGGCAGAGCAGTGAGCCTCTGGGCGGCGGGGGGTCGAGCCCACCTCCGAGGGGCTGCAGATCGAGCAAGCATCGAGTCTTTGGACGTCTGGGTCAGGAGGTTCGAGGATCGAGGTTCGATGATGGAGGATGGATGGGGATGTCCAACCTGGTGGGGGGTCGGGGTGGGTTCCGAGCGGGAAATTATCGGGTGGGGGGGGTCCCAAGAACAGCGCTCTCGGAGGATGGGGATGTACAACCTGGTGGGGGGTCGGGGTGGGTTCCGAGCGGGAAATTGTCGGGTGGGGGTCCCAAGAATAGCGCTTTCCGAGGTCGAATCATCGAGCGCGTTCCACTGCTCGCACAGTGGCTACTCGCAAACGTTCGAAAAACACATGTTCGCCTCTGTATGCAAGGATCGTAACTCCCCCACGGCGGATCCAGGCCATTTGTGAGTAGTTCCTGTGCGAGTAGTGAACGCGCTTGTCTACATAAGATCGAGGTCGGTTCGGGGAGGGTACCTTAGTGCTCTTCGTCTTTGTTGGATGTTCTTGTGCATCCTGGGGAGGGTGCCCTTGGACGTTCTGTTTGTTTTGGCCGACGGAGGACCTCGTGTTCTTGAAGGATGTTGCTCTGGCACAGGTCCGGCTGCAGAGGATGGCTTTGTCTTGTGCCTCTGGGGGGATCCTCTTCGCCACGGCTGCATCCGCCCCAAAGTTTGATCCCAGGACGCACCCCTTCGCCTCCGCTCCCCGACCCCCAATGCCTGGACAACGATCAAGGCGGAGCGTTTCCACAAGTTCCGGCCTCCTGAGCTCTGGGACGTCACACGAGGAGGCCATGGTGAGCAGGCGGTCCCCAGGAAGGGCTCGAGAGCTCTGGGGCCCGCGTGCGGAACAGGCTGTGACATATCGGAGGTCTCGTGAGCGGGTTCTGTGGTTCTGGTTAGGATGCGGTGCTCGGGCTGGGCGAAAGGGGGGGATTGGGAAAGGGGGGGTTACGAAATCTGCTGCATGCAGCTGGTTTCGGCCCCGCCGAGGGGCCCATTCCTCGATACATGGCCGCCTCCCGGCGCCGGGAGGCGCCGGGACAATCAGCTACGTGAGCTGATTCTCAAACCCCCCCTTTGCTATCCCCCCCTTTTCGCCCGACTCGTTCCAGACCCAGACCTCCGGCGACTCGAGCAAATCGAGGCGGCCAGTCTTTCCAGGCTCTGGAGCTTCGCAGGCCCGCTGCTGCGAGCGCCGAGACCTTCGAACAAGTACAGCTGGCACGAGGGTTCAGAACAGCCATAGTCTGGATGAGAAGAAACATGCAGACACAAATAAGCGTCGATTCCCATGAAGCTATGGAAAACATGGGAAGTGGATGGGAAGACTCCGGACAATATGGACAAAAATTTGGAATCCTGGGGTTTGTGTTTATGTATTTATGTGTCCTTGGGCCCTTCACCCAAGCATGCTGATATTACGTGTGCGTCCCCCTCCCCCCAGGGGCGACGCGCGCGCCGAGAAATCTTACAGTATATGCTCCGCGGCGGGCCCTTTCTGGCCGTACCGCTCGGGAAACGATATGCTTCAAGATGCTTGTACTATATCTTCGTGTCGGACGCACGCCTCCGAGGAGGACGCATAGTACTAGTATGTTCTTTTGTGTCTCATTTGGCAAGGAGGCTATGTTCTCGACCCACGTTCTTCTGGATATGCTTGGACTGTGCCCAGGATGCAGGACCGCCAGGGAAGGGGCTGGGAGTTTGGCGGGCTCGCGATGCGAGCAAATCACGACGTCTGCGGTCTGGGGAGGGTGACGTGCAGCAGTCGTGGGGTTCGAATGACTCGTTCGCAGAGCCTTGTCAGAGAGCTCCCGCACCCAAAAATTCGTGACCAGCTGGCGCGGCGGCGCCGTCGTCGTCGTCGTCGTCGTCGTCGTCGTCGTCGTCGTCGTCGTCGTCGTCGTCGTCGTCGTCGTCGTCGTGGTCGTCGTCGTCGTCGTCGTCGTCGTCGTCGTCGTCGTCGTCGTCTTTCAAAGCGCCCCCCACACGGCGGCGAGCGAGGGGGGGAAGTGAGAAGGGGCGGGCCTTCTCAGGAGACTCGGAAGTCCCCCCGGCCTTCTGAGAAGTTCTCGAAGCCTCCCCCCGAGACAGAAAAACACCTCTCAGAGGGCGCGAGGGCTTCTCCGAAGGCCCGCCGCCTTCTGAGCAGGCCTTCCCCCTCTCACTTCCCCCCCCCGCTCGCCGCCAACCCATACCTGCCCCCGAGGGCCTCCTGACCAGCCCGACCAGGGTCTTCTGCCGAGCACGGTGCGCCGTGGCGACGAGGCGCTCCCCCACGAGGCGAGGCCCCCAGACAGGCTCCGGACAGGGGCAGCCCCTGCCAAGACACATGCTGCTCACGGTCGTGGGCGTGGTGGCGGTCGTGGTCGTCTTCGTCCTCCGGCCAGGCTCCGCGCAACATCGGTCCCCAGACCTCTCTCGTAAAACGACGCGAAGATCGGGACAAAATCGGATCGGGATAACTCGGAATCTCTGAGAATCGGCGGGTTTGGAGGATGTATTGGGCGCCGCGGCCGCTCCAGAGCGTTCCCGAACGCTCTGAGAGCGCTCGGGAACGCTCTGGAGCGATTTATCCCGATCCTAGCCCTGTTTTATCTCGAGGGCTGTCCTGGCCAGTTTTCTGAGCCACGCCCAGCCGAGGCGACGAGAACCTCTGGCAACGGCAAGAAGCCTACGAAACAGCGACGACGCCCGCGACGGGAACGTCGTCGTCTCCAGACCTCCGACTGCTTGCGTTTGCCGAGTCTTCGGGCCCTGGATCCCCCGACCTCCTTCCCAGGGGTCGGGTCGGCCTTTCATCAATTTGTTTAGAAAGATCCCGGGGCCCTCAACCGGACGCCGGACGCCGAGAATTGCGAACCATCTAATTAAAATCATGCTTATACTGTTGGAGGTGTCCAGTTGAGCCTCGGCGCCCCGAGTAGAATCTCGAGGGTGGTGCAGCCGTCGTGGCCAGAAGCCTCCGAGAGGACCAGTACGGGCGAAAAACGCACAACAAAAACACCAGGCGCAACTACTTCGAGTCGCCAGAGGTCTGAATCGTCGTCGGCATCGTTATCGGCGTCGTCGGCGTCGTCGGTGCCGTCGGCGTCGTCGGCGTCGTCCGCGGCGTCGTCGTCGTCGTCGACGTCGTCGTCGTCGTCGTCGTCGTCGTCGTCGCCGTCGTCGTCGTCGTCGTCGTCGTCGTCGTCGTCGTCGTCGTCGTCGTCGTCGTCGTCGTCGTAGTTTTGGCCCGAACGCCTGGGGTCAGATAGGCTGCCGCAGGCTCCCTTCGGGCTGGGACCATCGCGCTGCCATCGGAGGCATCGTGGCACCGGCGCCATCGGCGCCAGAGAGCAGCGGCGCGGACCCTGTTGCGTGCCTGGCAGGGAACGCCGTCGGCGCGGCAGCGGCGACGCTTCGCGGAGGCGGCCGAGCTTCTGGAGCGGCACCGCGGTTCGCAGGCGCCGAAAGTGTGCCTCCGTGGGCAGGGGAACCTACTCTGTCTGCGGCGGCTGTGGCGAGTGGGCGTGGGATGACCTCCTGCGCAAGAGCAAGGGCTGGTGCTCGTGCGGCGCCTTCGTCGGGCGGCCTGCGCTGGGCCCGTGGGGCAGGCGCTTGCGTGGCTCGAGCGCGGGGCGCAAAGGAGGTGGAGGTGCTGGTGCTGAGGGCAGCGCGGAGGGGCAGGCGCTCGGCGGCGCGCCAGGGCCGACGCCCCAGGAGATCAGGGAGGCGCTGAAGGCGATTCATGCGGGGCGCCAGGGGGCGGCGCTGGCAGCCTTTCGGAGTACGCTGCGCCGTGAGAGGCGGAGATGGCGGCGGCGAGGGCCAAGACGGACACCTTCGCGATACTCCAGGCGGCCAGGACCCAGGCGGGGGCGCGCTGGCAGGTGCTGCAGGCGGAGGAGGCGCGTCAGGTCGACGCGGGCCCAGCTGGGCGCGCTGGAGCACGAGCGGGACTCGGCGGCCGACGAGTGCGCCGCGGACAAAGCCCAGCTGGAGGAGGGCAATCACGTGTACCTGGAAGAGTCCACTGGTGCTGGAAGTGGAAGTCGGCGGGCAGCGCCCGCCGCGGCGGAGCGCTTCCTGGGCTTCGAGATCCCGTTGGACCTCTTGGAGGAGCTCGATGAGGTGGGCGACGCGGAGGCCACGGCGGAGCTGGAGAAATTCAGGGCCGAGCTGGAGCGCTATCAGAAGGAGGGCAGGAGCCCTCTAGAGGATGCTGAACAGAAGAGGAAGGAGGTTGCGCGGGTCTGCGCCGAGCTCTACGGGCAGGCCGAGCAGAAGGCCGCGAAGCACAGGGAGGGCGTGGACCAAGCGAGGGCGCGCGCGCGCGGAGCGCGGCCAAGAAAAGGAGAATCGGCGAGGAGGCAGGCCAGGGGGATGACGCGGCGTCCGCTGCAGTGGCAGCGGGGGCTGGCCCGCAGGGGGCCCGGGCAGCTGCGGCAGCATCGACGGCGGCCAGGATATAGAGCCCGTGGTGGAGCTGGGTGAGGAGACCAAGCTCAGGCGCAGGGCAGCGGCTCTGGAAGAAGCTAAATCAGAGGCTGAGCAGAAGCAGCAAGGCGCGCAGGGCTCCGCGGGCGGAGGCAGGGGCGGCAAGTGTGGCAAGAAGGACAAATGCGGCAAACAAGGCAAGGCTGGGAGAGGCGCTTCAGGCGGTGCTCCCCCTGGTGGGTAGCGTCGCTGTCGTGTCGGGAAGCCCTGCGAAGAGGCTGGGGGAGCGGCGGGCAGTCAGGGTCGCCCCTCTGGTGGAGCTGCAGCGTGCGAGCGGGCGCGTCGAAGGGGCTACTCGGGCTTGGAGGGCGACCGCGCCTGGTGAGAGTCGGCAAGCAGCCGACAGACGAGGAGATTGGCGGCCGCGCGTTCTGGGGCGGCAGCGGGGAGGACAACAGGCGGCAGCTCGATGGCGCGCCCAGGGTCTCGGTGCCCGAGCTCAGGATTGACGGGGGCTTCCAGGGCGCGAAGGGTGACCCCTGGTTCAGGGGCGGCGACTTCAAGGGCGGCGACTTCGGCGAGGGCAGTCGACCGCCCCCCGGGGCCGGGGGGCGGTCGAGTGGCTGAGGGGCCAAATCCAGAGGCAGCCCGAATCGCGGGGAACGCCTCATGTTCGTGGCCGCCACGCTGTGCGGGGCAAAATCTTGGGGGGGGCCTTGTGGGGGGCGCCCCGGGTTCGAAGTCGCCGCGCGCTGGGCGGGCGGCCCTGGGGGTGGCGAGGCGTGATGGGGGAGCAGGCGGCGGGCAGCTGCAGGATGCTGGGGCACTTCCCTGCTCGCTGATGGCGGCGACGGACGAGGCCAGGTTAACGGACTACCTGGGGAGTTGCTCGGGGAGGTGGGTCGCGTCCTCGAGCGAGGCAGACGCGGGCGATCGTGTGCGGATGGAGTGGTGCGAGGCCTGCGCGGGGGCGGCGCTGCGGGCCCCGGCCAACGGGGGGTGGGCGGGGGCGGCCATGGGGGCAAGCGCGCTCGGAAGCTTGGTCGAGGGCAGGTGGGGCGCGCGCAGAGAGAGGCGACCGCGGGCATCTTCGAGGTCTTGGGCACGGGCAGCGGGAGACCCCCCCCTGTCAGATTGTGGAGCTGTTCGCCACCGCGCGCGAGCGCCTGCTCAACGAGGCGAGGGGGGGGGGGTCAGGCGGCCACTGGGTGACAGAGGACCACGGGATTGGGGGGGGGGCAGGGGGGGGCGGCGGCGGAGGCGGCTGCCGGCGTGGGCGGGGCGTTCGGCGAGGGGGGTCGCGTAGTGTTCCGCGAGCCTTGCCAGGTGGGAGGCGTAGGGGGCGTGCCGGGGGCGGTTCGCGGCGGTGGGGGACTACCTGCGCGAGCTCCACCAGATGGGGGAAGTCAGAGTGAGGAGAGCCGGCGGTCCGAAGTTCGCCCGGCAGGAATTGAAGAAGTACCGAGTGGCAGCGAGGGCTCCAGACGACGCCCAGTGCGGAGACCAGCGGGTGGGCGAACAGGAAGGCGGTGCCAGTCGAATCTAAGGCGGCAAGGAGCCGCGCGGGCGCCCGATCGAGGAGAGCAGAGAAGAGGGCCCAGGAGGACCTGCAGAGGGAGGAGATGGCAGACGCTTGGCCAGAGGAGGGGGGGCCCATGGAGGCCTGGCGCAGGTGCTCGATACCATCGCGCCGATGCGCTCTGAGAAGAATCAGCAAGAGGCGATCGAGGAGGCGCGGCAGGAATGAGCCAAGAGGACTGAGGAAGACATATCGGAGGCGAATGCTAGCTGGATGGGGGGAGCTTGGTGAATGGCGCCATGGAGGAGGCAGGAGGCTCCGCGGCGTTGAGGTTCTTGAGGCAGGGTGGGGTTTGCGAGGGGGGCGACGACCCAGGCGCGGCAGTCGTTGACGCAGTGCTCGCAGCCTGGGCGCCGCTGTGGGCCGCGGAGAGCAGGAGGGCACAGGTGCGCCCCAAGGGCTGGAAGAGGAACCCGGCGCTGGAGCCGAGCAACGGGGGGCAGATCAGTGCTCAAGAAGTGTCCGAGAGGCGCGGGGCTCAGCTGGGACAAGCTGCACCTTGGGTTGTTGAGGCAGCTCCCCGACAGCTGCGGCGACGGGTTGGGGGGCGTATATTCAATGGGTGGGAGGCGGACGCGAAGCTTATGGCGATCTGGAGTATGGCCGCGGTGTTCTCGGCGAAACCAGAAGGGGTTGTTCTTCGGATCCACTCGTTGGTCTGCGCCGCGAGGTTGCGGGGCGGGCTCGGACAGCCGCTGGTTGCCAAGTGGGGGCGGGAGCTGCCGCGCCAGGAGCACTTCTGAGAGGCCGCCGACATGCTGTGCGACATGGCGGGGGTGATCTCCAGCCGGGCGGCGCGCCGTGCGAGGAAGGCAGGGTTCGCGGTCGGGGCGGGGCTCGCGGACCTGGCCAAGTTCTATGAGCGCGTGTCCTGCGGGCTGCTCGGGAAGGAGGGCGATGAGGTGGACTTCCCCGCGGAGCTGCTGAGGCTGTCGTGGTGGCGAAGGCCATGATGCACGGGGCCCTCGTCGCGGTGGCGAAGATGCGCCCGCTGGTCAGGTGCCAGAACGTGGTGGGCGACGTGATGCCGCGGGCGATCGGCAAGGCGGAGCAGGTGAGGCAGCAGCTCCCGCAGGCGCTCGTCCACGCGACCGACAGCTTCGAGGCGCTGGGCTTGGTGGTTTCGCGGGGGAAGACGAAGTGCCCCGCCAGCGGTCGGACGTGGAAAAATTAATGCAGGAGGAGCTGTCCCAGGCCGGCCTGAGGCTGGAGAGGGCGGCGCCTGGTCGCAACGTAGGGTGCGACTCGAGTGGGGGCAGGTGGGGGCGCGCGGGAGAGCAGGACAAGAGGATGGCGAAGGCGTCGAAGGCAGCGGTGAGGGTGCATGTGCTGAGGGCTGCAGGAGCGACCAAGGCAGGGCACTTCAGCGGAGCAGTCCGATGGCGACCGCCTTGCGGGGCGCGGGTGTAACAGGATTGGAAGACCAGCGAACGATCCAGGCGGCGAAGGCAGAAGGCAGGCGGCCGAGAGGGGCGGTGGCGTACCTGGGGCTGAGGGCGACGGCGGCGGGAGGGTGGTGGGGGCCCTGGAGTGGTCGAGGCTGCTGAAGCGGCCGGGGCATGGGCGATGTGCGCGGTGGCTCCCGCCGCAGCGTTGCCGTTGGCGGTGGTGAGCAGCTGCTGGGGCGACGCTGCCGGACTGCTTGGGCGTTGGCGGCCGTGGTCGGCGGCGACGAGCGCGGCGGGGGCCCCGCGGCCCGCCGCGGCGACGGCTAGCATCCAGATGAGCTCCGCCTTCGCGCTCAGGGCGCCGACTGGCGAGGAGCTGGACATGAAGCGGCTGGGGCCAGCGCGTGTCAGCGACGCGGTGGCGAGGGCGGCGCGCTGGGCGGAGGGTGCCGGAGCCGTGCCGGGCCTAGGCAGGCCTGGGGGGGCGTTGCAGCGGGGGCGCGTCGAGGAACTGCGGGCGGGTGTGGAGGCGGGCGCGTGGAGCTTGAGGCGCAAGAGGGCGCTCAGGTGCAGTGCGTGGAGCTCGAGCGAGGCTGTTCGACGGAGGACTGGCGGCCGCGGGCGCGCGCGGGAGGTGCCGGGCGAAGAGAAGCGCGCTGTGACAGCGGCGCTTCGAGTGCGACGCGGAGCAGGTGAGGGGGAGTGACCTTTGCCCCAGGATGGCCCAGGAGGCGGCGGCGAAGGCGCCAGGGCAAGGAGAGGGGGCGGGCGACAGGTTCGCTAGAGGGTTTTTCCCCGAGCTGACGCAGGCCTGGATGGAGCCGCGCGATGAGGAGGGGCACGTGCGAGGTGGTCTGGGTCAGGGCCCCCCGGGAGGCTACTTTCACGGCGGGAGGTTCGCGGGCGGGTCCAGCATGGGCACCGGGGAGGAGGTGCTGAGGAGGGCTGGCTGGGCGGTTGTGATGCTCGGCGAGGGTGGCGAGGTGCTGGGGGCGGCGTGCGGCGCAGTGCAGATCGCCTGGTGGCCGCAGCAGCTGGCGCGGGGGGGCGAGGACTTCGCTTTCCACTTCCCGGCCTGCCGCGCGCGGGCGCCGCTGGGGGTCTTCAGCGACTGCGCAGGCGCCGTGTCCACATGCTAGGCGCCGGCGAAAGGAGCAGTGAGATGGCGCATGTGGAGGACGTGGTGGGCAGAGCTGGGAGGGCGCGAGCTCGCGTGCTCCAGGAAGGTGGGCGCCCGCCGCTCGAAGACAGAGTTGCGTGACGGAGACTGAGAGGGCAACGAGGTGGCGGACTACCGCGCGAAGCAGGGTTCGAGGCTCTGGCCACGGCGTGATGAGAGAGGACGAGATGCTAGATGAACGCGCTTTCTCGCTGAGGCAGTGGGGAGATGGGTCGCCCAGTCGCGATGGTGATGCAGGGCGGCCAGCAGGGCGCGGGCGGCATCCCGCAGGAGAGGGTGGTGGACCCTGGGGAGGTGCCACAGGAGCTGCTGGACTTCCTTGAGAGAGGAGGAGGGGGCACGCCAGGACGAGGTGAGGTCTCCCAGAGAGGCAGAGTGAACTGAGGAGGGGGCAGAGGCATGTCCAGGTGGAGGCCCAGTGGAGTGGCGAGGGCACCACCTCGTGGACTAAGTGGCCGACGGCGGCAAGCAGGGCGTGATCTGCCGCAGGTGTGCGGCGAGCGGGGCGAGAGGCCACCTCGTCGCGCTCGCGAGGAGGCAGGGGCTGCTGTTTGGCAGCTGCAAGGGGGCCTGTGGCCCCAAGGAGCAGACCAGGAGGATGGCGAAAGGGCCCCACCCGCTGCCCTCCAGGAGGAAGGAGAGGTGCAGGTTCGGGCTAGAGCTCGGAGAGGGCTCGGAGCAGGAGCTGCTAGAGGCAGGAGGAAAGGCCGCAGAGGTGGCACCTGCCAAACAGCAGCTCGAGGAGCTATGAGGAGCGCAGCGTTGCGGCAAAGAAGTGCGGTCTCGCCCGCTCGCGGAATTGGCTTGCGGGGCCGCCGAGGAGGAGCTGCTGGAGCTGGGTGCCAAGGCTCAGGCCGCGGCGGCACTGGAGGCTCGTGACTCAGGCGGGAGGAGGGAGGCCGAGCTGGCCTTGAGGAGGCGCCTGGGTTAGGACCCTGGGCCAAGGAAGCGAGGGAAGGGCGCGTGGCACGAGGCGAGGAGGGCTCACGGCCTGCGAGCTGGCAGCTAGGCCAAGCGCGGATGCGCGACGGGGGCTTCGAGGGCGCCTCCGCGCGTGGAGGCGGCGAGGCGGGCGGGGCGCAGAGGCCTGGAAGGCGCCGGCCTCCGAGGAGGCCGGGGGGGAGGAGATGGTCGGCCCGCGTGGCGGGGCGGCTGCGCCCTGACGGGCGCGAGCGGCCGTGCGCGTTCCGCGCGCTGGCGTTCGGCGGACGGACAGACTGCCCGCCGGCATCCTCAACGTCAGCAGCGTCGTCGTCGTCGTCGTCGTCGTCGTCGTCGTCGTCGACGTCGTCGTCGTCGACGTCGGCGTCGAAGCCGCGCGGCCGCGCCGCCCTCGAGGCTGCTCGCGGTCACAGGCCTGATCCGGGCGCGCGAGGCGGTGGCGCTGCTGCCGCGACGCCCGGTGCTCCCGCCGCCGCCGTCGACCTTGGTCGTGTCGCCGTGAGCCCAGAACTCCTCCCGTCTTGAGTCACATTCGGATCCCTCTTTTCTAGTGGCTCGTGATGCGAGCGGCACGCGCCCGGGTCATCGGGGACAGCGTCGGAACGTGAACGTGTGGATGTTGCTAAGAAAAGGATCCGCACCCCTGAGATCCTGGTGCCGCAGTTTCTAACAACGAATATGATTATGAATGGATCCTGTCCCTGGGACTCTTGCGGCTCCATCTGGCGC
This sequence comes from Prorocentrum cordatum, assembly GCA_963575745.1. Classification (NCBI taxonomy): domain Eukaryota; class Dinophyceae; order Prorocentrales; family Prorocentraceae; genus Prorocentrum; species Prorocentrum cordatum. Next base: position 15,103 of record CAUYUJ010006662.1, read on the forward strand.
GAGCTATGCGGGCCGCAGAAGGATGAGGTCAGGGCTTCTGTCGAGGTTTCTTGCGGTGCTTCGTTTTGTTCGGGGCAGCGTTGGGGGGGTGGGGGGGTAAGAGGCTCGACGGTTCGAGGTTGGAGGTTCGAGGTTCTTCGGGTGTTTCCGTAGGCTCTCGGCGGTTTTCCCGTTTCGGGACGTTTTCTAGCGGGTGCGCCTCGCCGCGAGCGTTCTTGGGGGTGCCCGAATCGTCCTGAACGACCGCTGGAGAGCCATTTACGTTTCGAAAATCAGGGGGCAACGACAAAGGGTGATAGCCCCAGAGGGGGGGATACGTCGATCCCCAATCGCCCACATATCGCCGATAGGGACCTTCGGTTGCAAGTCATGGAAGCCTGGTGTATCCTGTTAATTCTGTTGATAGGGTCGACTAGCGTCGATTGGCGTCTGGGAGTAGATGAGATAGCGCCGATTTAGCGTCGATTAACGTCGACTAGCGGCGCCGATTTGGCGTCGTTTAGCGTCGACTGGCGTCGACCAGCGTCGATTCGCAAGAGACGACAAAATGGCATGGGAGGCTCCCGTGAGTTGCCCCGAAGGCGCCTGATAACCCACCCCGCCCAGGATCGTGCGGATTCGCAATCGGGAGCTTATCTATCCTCTTCCTTGAACTAGTCCCCCCCTTACGTTCTCCTCCAGCCATGACAACACATGTTTTGGCGTTTTGCACAGCATCAGGATGACGGTTTGTTGTACTTTTCAGTCTCCGGGGTCTCTTCCCAGACACCAGGGACGGTCAGTAACGACTCACGATGAAAAGCCGGTTCCCACGAAGGTGTGGGGGCCAGTTTAGCCACCAACCACGGCGTCGGAGGTCTTAGTTCCCGACGTGAAGAGGAGATCTTGGAGACCGAGGTTCGAGGATCGAGGTCCGAAGGCTTTGGATGTTCTTTTTGTTTTACCGTTTTGGGGGCTCCTGGGGCCTTCCCCTGGGCCCCAGGGCCCTGAACAAGATGGCTCGGGACGACAAGCTGGTCGGTGGGGATGGATCGGACGGGGCTAGGACGAGGATGAATCCGTTGCAGAGCGTTCTGGAACGATCTCAGGGCGTTCCGGAACACTCTGAGATGGTCGCGGCGACCGATACAGTGGAGGCCCATGCCAAGAAACACCCTGCTTGCCTCCAGATGCCCTGGGTTTCTTGGGCTTCGATGGTTTTGCGATGAGAGGCGTAACGTTGCCACGCCTAGAACGATGGACGCCCTGGGGTCTCAGGGTTGGGTTTCTTGTGGAAGGTTTCTGGTGGTCGGGCCCCTTACTGTACATCCTCCCAGCGCCGCCGGATCTCAGAGACTCTCGATCTTACCCTCACCCGATTTGATCCTCGTCCTGTCTTCGTCTGAGAGGACGGCCCAGGGTCCAGGACCCGTTGCCCTCAGGACCCTTTTCTCCCCATGCCAATTGCCGTCGTCATCATCGCCGTCGCCAGAGGCGCCCCAGGAAAGGTCTGGGGGCCGTCCTGCTCGTCTTCCTCGTCGTGGTCGTCGTCCTCGTCCTCGTCGTCGTCGTCGTCCTCCTCCTCCTCGTCGTCGTCGTCGTCGTCCTCGTCCTCGTCGTCGTCGTCGTCGTTGTCGTCGTCGTCGTCGTCGTCGTCGTCGTCGTCGTCGTCGTCGTCCTCGTCGTCCTCATCGTCGTCGTCGTCGTCGTCGTGGTCCTCGTCGTCGTCGTCGTCCTCCTCGATGCCGTCTCCGATGTCGTCGAGAAAAATGGCAGGAGGAGGAAGAGCCATAGGAGGAGGAGGAGGAGGAGGAGGAGGAGGAGGAAGAAGAAGAGGAGGAGGAGGAGGAGGAGGAGGAGGAGGAGGAGGAGGAGGAGGAGGAGTGATGAGATGAGGCAGTGGCCAACAGCCAGTTCAGGGGGGTCTAGTCGAGCCCCGAATCGCAGGCCTCAAGGCAAGAGGCCTCCGCATCACTCTCGAGGAGGCTTGCGCCCAGGGCCGACATGGCAGGGAGCCCATCCTCCTCCGGACCGAACGTCCGCAGCACAGCGACTCGGGACCATTAGCGCTCGAGAGAGCGCACTCCCAGGAGGAGGAGGAGGGTAGGAGGGAGGAGGAGGAGGAGAGGGAGGAGGAGGAGGAGGAGGAGGAGAGGAGGAGAAAAATGGAGGAGGAGGAGAAAATGGAGGAGGAGGGAGAAAATGGAGGAGAGAGGAGGAGGAGGAGGAGGAGGAGGAGGAGGAGGAGGAGGAGGAAGGAGGAGGAGGAGGAGGAGGAATAGGAGGAGTAGGAGGAGGAGGAGGAGGAAAAAGGAGACAGAGAAGGAAGGTGCGGACGAGACTGAGGAGGAGGAAGAGAAGGAGGAGGAGGAGGAGGAGGAGGAGGAGGAGGAGGGAGCAAGAGCTGGAGGAGGAGGCGGCGCAGGAGTAGGAAGAGGAAGGAGGGGGGATATGGAGGAGGAGTACCAGTGTAAACCCGAGGCGCATCAACGATGTTTCAATACACCCTCCTTCCAAGTTCCCTGTTCATTTGGCCCTGCAAGAACACGTGACGCTTCTGTATCCACACCAGCCCATCCAGACATAGCGCCAGGCAAGTTGCCTTGATCAGGGAAGTGTAGAAACATTGCAGTGCAACAACCGCCTTGGAAGTGTTTGCTTGGAGGTCTCTTGAAGCCATCTTGGGTCTCTCTTGGGGTCCTCGCAGAGCCTCTTGGGGCCCACTTGGGGCCCACTTGGGGCTCTTTTTGGGGGTCTAGGGGCCCTCTTGGGGCTCTGTGGGGCGTCTGAAAGGCTTCTTGGGGCCATCTTGGCCCCCGAGGATCGAAAAGGGGAGGGGTGACGGACTCAGGTCCCCCCCTCGGAGGCTCAGGAATGTCGTCTTGAGGCCCTCCGGAGCCGTTTTTGGAGCGCTTTCGGGCGCTCTTTGGGCCGTCTTGGAGCCCTCTTGGGTCCCTCTCTTGGGGCTCCCTTGGGCCATCTTGGGGCCAGTTTGGGGCCTCCGAGGCCTATCGGAAGCGAGAGGGCGAGAAGGCAACAATCATCAGTTTTCCGTAGGCTTTGGAGACAGGGGGTGCCCACCGGTGGAGGCCGAACGCCCATGTCCCGGACGAAATCACCCAAGCTCAGGGCGGGTGGTCAAGTCCAGAGACCATGCGCTCCGTTTTCACCCTTTTCAGCGAGTGGGAGCGTCGCCGCATGATTGCGACATCAACTGCCTCCATCCGCGCCGCCGCCGCCGCCGCCGCCGCCGCCGCCGCTGTCGTCCGCCGCCGCCGCCACCGCGCCGCCCGTGCCGCCGCCGCCGCCGCCGCCGCCCCCGCTGCTGAATCGCCGCCGCCGCAGCCGCTGCCGCCGCAGCCGCTGCCGCCACCGCTGCCGCCGCCGCCGCCGCCGCCGCCGCCGCCGCCCGCCGCCGCCGCCGCCGCCCCCGCCGCCGCCGCCGCCACCGCCGCCGCCACCGCCGCAGCCACCGCAGCCGCTGCCCCCGCCGCAGCCGCCGCAGCCGCCGCCGCCGCCAAGTGTACTCTGTATTGTTTTTTGACAGGGATGGTGGGGGGAGGCCGCATCGGGTGTCCTGCGCATGCTCCGAATTTGGAGGCAGATTGTGTGTTTGCAGCGTTTTTTACAAGAGATGGTGGGTGGGGTGCCCTCATCGACTCGGGTTGGCTCCCAGTCGCCTGGGGGAGGGGGTGTATATTAATAGGGAGCAGTGACTAAGCTACCCAGCCGCCCGCAAACCGTCTTGCTCACTCCCACCCGCCCTTCCAACACATAAGTAACACCAGAGCCTCAGCATGTTCAGCGGTCGTCTTTGGATGGACAGCTACTGGGAACCAGAAGCGACCCCATGTGCGCGACGCTGGAGCGAGGTGCGCCACGCGTGCCAGGCGCGCCACGCACCCCTGGGGCCCGAGCGTGCCAGGCACGCCTGGTGCGCCAGATGCGCCACGTGCCTCCGTGTGCGCCAGGTGTGCCGCATACTCCAGCCGCGCCTTGTGCGCCACGTTCGGGGCACGTGCAGAGTGTGCCAGGTGTGCCTGCGCACGTGACGGCACACATCGGGAAACACGCCAGTCCCCACCATCCTGGTCGAAAGCCACTGCCCATCATTGTGTCTGGTGGGCCTGAGCATAGCAGTTCGCTCGCCACCACTTGACAGTGATCGCGGGGCGGCCGCGCATGACCGGGATGGTGGGGGGGTAAGCATGGTGTCCTCATGGTTCCTGGTTGGCTGCCGGTCGACTGGGTGTGTGTGTATATGTATAAGGAAAAGCGACGAACCCTTCACCCGAGCAGGGGAAGGAAATATGTTGGCAGAGAGAAGAGAAACCTCGTTAAACCACCTACGCCCGGAAGGCTGGCGGGATGTATTTGCATTGCGGGAAATGCCCTGTTGGAAGACAACTGTCTGAGAATCCTCAGTCGCGCCGAGACACCATCTCTGGGGTTTCAGCGTTGCGAATCAGCGTGACTGTTGCATCTTGGCAATCCAAAATCGTGCCAGAAACCATTCCTGAGGCTTCAACACCGCGACTCAACGTGACTGTTGCGTCCTGACAATCCTGAAATCTGCCAGAAGGCCAGTCCGTGGACTTAGACTATGCCAATCTGGTGCGAACTTTCAAAACGAATGTGCGCGGCGCTCGGGTGAGAGTAACGTTTTGAAACCGGCCCGCCCTCCATCCGTGAACATGTTGTAAACTTGTACGGCGAATGTGCGCGGCGCGGGGGCGAGAGCTACATTTTGCAAAGAACCCGCTCTCCACCCTTGACAGTGCTGCAAAGTTCTTGGACGAGTGTGCGCGGCGCTAAGGGCGAGAGCCACATTTTGAAAATGGCCCGCCGTCCATTCTTGAAGCTCTTGCGAACTTGTTAAAACAAGTGTGCGCGGCGCTACGGCGAGGTCCACATTTTGA
>CAUYUJ010006662.1:25000-35000 GCA_963575745.1 Prorocentrum cordatum
CCACCCCCTGTCGCGCTGCGCCCGAGGGTGCCGCCCGCGGCGCGAACGAACAGCACGGCGTCGGAGGTCTGGGCCCCGGCGAGGCTCTCGGACGTCTCCCCCCCTGGGCCCCTCGAGAGGTCCCTGCGGCAGGTTCGCGCCGTGCCGCCTCGCCGCGACCCCGCCGCGGGTGTTCAGGGCTGAACGCCGCCAGTGGCCCAGAATCGTCGGAGGTTGATGGACCTCCTGCCCTGACACGTCGATGAGCGAATTGGCCGTTTTCGGTTCGCGAGAGGGCGTCGCGGCCGTCATTTTTGCGGGTCCAGGTCCGTCGGTTTCGGTCCCAAGCTGTTTTCACTCAAGGGAGGTTTACTCAAGGGAGGTTTGTCCACCGCCGAGATCGGCCCAGTATGGAACGATCTGGCAATCGATGAGTCGCCGATCGCTCCAGGCTGCACGAGCCGCGCGGCGTCCAGAAGCCAGCGCTGGGGTCGTCGCGACACTGTCCCGCCGCAGGGGCACCCCGGGAGTGCTCCGCGGCAGGACAGGCCACGACGTCGGAGGCGCCGCCGGGGGCGGCCCAGCGCCGACGGCAGGAAGTCCGCTCGCGCGGGCTTGGCATCGCTCGGACGTGTGCATTTTTCCTTCGGCGAGGGCCATCGAGCAGCATCCTTGACCATTTGGGGAAAAAACCACGCACGAAACCGAACAAAAACACAGGGCATGGACGTCCGAGCGATGGCGAGGGCCTCCGAGGGCTCACCACCCACCAAACCACCCCAACCCAACCCGAAGCCCTCAATTTACCTTCCATTTCCAGTGGGAGGGGGGTTCGGGGAACGTTGAAAAAACACATGGAATCCGTACCCCCCCCAACCCGAAACTCGGGTCAAACTCTGGTCTTCGGGTTGGGTTGGGGTGGTCTGGTAGGTGGTCACGTGCTGCCCGAGCCGTGCTCGTGCCGAGGGCTGCCTGCTCGCCTTCGTGAGCACAGCGCGGGCGGGCCTGCCGAAGTCTCGTCCGGCGGGCGGCCGTGAGCGCGCCCCGTCCGCCGGACGTCGGGCTTCGGCGTCGTCGGGCTCTTCGCCCGGCGGACGGCCGCGGGCGCCTCGCGTGCGCGCCGGGCGCCGGCGGGGTCTGCCGAGGTTGTCGCCTGGGGGGTGGCCGTGGGCGCGTCGTGGGCGCCTCGTGCGCTTCACAGAGCTCGCGCCGCAGGTCTTGCGGCACGTGTATGGAGAATTGCACGACCTGCAACGCCTAGCTCGCACCACATCGAGCCTACAGGCCCACAGTTTGCATCACACATATGGCACCACTCATGACGTGCGCCACGTAGCTTGCAGCGCATAGCTTGCGCACCACATCTGGCATCATTTAGCTTGCATCGCGCATTTTTTACACGTATGTTGCATCATGTAGCTCGCATCACCCAGCTTCCACCGCGTAGACGGTAGCACATGGCTCGTGCCACACAGCCGTCACCACATCGCTGGAGATAAACCTCCGCTGCACCATGAGCAGAACGCCCGGCACAGCTTGCAGCGCATTGTTTGCACAGCGAGGGCGCAAGCACCTGCTACTCTGTGCCCGTCGCTGGCTACCATGTTGTTCAGGAGGAAAAGAGACACACAGACACAATTAATCCTCGATTCCCCAGAAAATATGGGAAAATATGGGAAGTGGGGGGGAAGACAGAAACCCCCAAAACATGGGAAAATATGGGGAGTACTTTTAGTGTATCTATTTGTGTGTCCCAGGGCCCCTTCAGTTGTAATAGACAGGCTGGGACTTCCAGCTCTTCGCCCGGCGGGCGCCCGCGGCCGCCTCGTCGGCGCCCCGTGCTGGCGGGGAGCTCCAGGCTGCCTCGACTCCCAGAGGCCGGTGCCCTCTGCACGGCGCTGGGCTCTCGGAGACCTCTCGGCTCCTCTCCGGGGGCAGGTCTCCTCGCCGTGGGCTCCTTGAGCTTGTGATGGCCCCTTGGAGCCCAGAGTCGCTCTCCGAGGTGAGTGAGGACTAGGGGTGGGTGGGTACCGTGGCTGGGCACTGATGGCTCCTCCTCCTCCTCCTCCTCCTCCCCCTGCTTCTCCTCCTCCTCCTCCTCCTGCTCCTCCCCCTGCTCCTCCTCCTCCTCCTCCTCCTCCTCCTCCTCCTCCTCCTCTTCCTCGTCGTCCGTAGCCATTTTGGCTCAAGATGCCTGGTTCCCTTGGGGCCAAAACGGATACCGCTAATCCGCGGCCAGTCTACGCTTTTCCGCGCCTTTACCGCAGGAGTTGGGCACCTGCCTTTCCAGTCTCTCCCGCAGTGCGCTCGCCATGGCCCCGCCCTGGCGCTCCGAAGATGCGGACTGGCCTGGCTGGACCCGCGTCGGCGGCGGCAAGAAAGGGAAGAGTTTCCAGCCGTACACGTACTGCTCGTGCGGGCATTGGACGTACGATCGTCTGCTGGCTCGCCGCGGCCATTGCGTGGGGTGCGGCACGGCCATGCAACCTACTGGTGGGGGGAAGGGCGGCGCAGGAGGGGGCAACGGCGTTCCCAGCGGCAGCGGCGGCGGCGCGTCTGGCGTGGAACCCGCGGCAGTGGCAGCGGCCAGGAAGGCAGCCGCTCTGTTGCCTCCCGCCGCCGCAGCTGAGTTGCTCGCCTCTTTCAAGCTCAAGCCCGAGCCTCCCCCACCGGTGCCCCTCGGCGAGGCTGAGATCAGCTCTGCCGAGGCCAAGAAGCGCGCTGCTACCCGTGCGGTCCAGCAGGCCATCGACGCCCGTCTCCGCCTCGAGGAGCAGATCGCGGCTGCCGACAAGAAGGTCGACGAGGCAATCAAGAAGGAGGAGGAGGCCCAGCAGGCCGTGGAGCTCGCGGCCCGCAACCTCGCTGCGCGGGTCCTTCCAGCGCCTGAGGCGGCGCCTTCGTCGGATTCGGTGCTGCACATCGGCGCGCTGCTGGAGAACCCCGACTCGGTGCGGCTGGACTTCGGCGAATCCATCGACGTCACGGGCCCTGCTTTCTCGGACGCGGACCGCGAGAAGTTCAGCAATTTCGCCGAGCAGCAGCGCATCGCCGCCACCGAGCTCCTCCGCAAAGCCTTCGCTGGGGTCGCCGAGCAGGCCAAGAAGCTCCAGTCCGAGTACGTCTCCTACGCCAAGCAGGTCAAGAAGAAGCGCAAGGCGGAGGACGGCCAGGGCGTGGATGTCCAGCAGCCGTCGGGCCCTTCTGCAGCGGCGGCCAGCACCCCTGCAGGCGCGGCGGCGGCGGCCAGCCAGGAGCCTCCTGGCCCAGCGGCGCCTGCCGAGTCTCCCACCCCCGCGGAGGCCGCCGAGCTGGAGGCCGAGCGGCGTCGGGAGGCCGTCCGCGCCGCCAGCGCTGCCCGCACTGCTGCCAAGCAGGAGGCGGCGGCGGGGGCCCCCCCGCGGGGGTAGCCAGAGCTCCGACGCCAGTGGCCGCTCCCTGAGGCTGGTGTACGGGAACATCACGTGCTGGGGCCCTCAGGCGGAGCGATGGCTGGCGGAGACGCCCGCCGATGTGGTGGTCCTGGTTGAGACCAGGGTGCGGGGTGTCAAGTACTCCCAGATGTGCGCGGCCGCGCGGCGGCTGGGCTGGAAGGCTGTTGGCGGTGAAGCCGACGCCACGGAAGCCTCCTCCACTTCGGCGGGGGTGGTGATTTTCGCCCGTGCCCGACTTGGGCTCGCCTCGCTGTGCCTCGAGGCGAACGGAGGCTGGACTTCGAGTTCCTGCTCGCGCTGGTGCGTGGCCACCCTCAGGCTGCGCCACGTCACGCTCACCATCGCTCCGATCTGCGCGGTCTCGGGCGAGGAGCTGGGCGGCCGCAACCTCAAGTTGCTTTCTCAAGTGGGCGCTCGGCTCGGCCAGCTGGCGGGCCCTCTCTTCATCGTCGGTGACTGGCAGTCTGTGTCCAGCGAGTTAGCGACGACAGGCTTCATGGCGGCGCTTGGCCTGGTCGAGGTGCAGTCGGGTTTGCAGGTCACGTGTACTGGTGGCAGGGGCGCGGGGCGTGCCATCGACTACGCCTTGGTCTCGTCCTCTTTCGCGTCGGCTGTGCAGTTCGCAGGGGTCGACGCCTCGGCCCCGTGGGGCACTCACCTCGCGCTCTCCTACAACATCCTGGCCAACCCGCGGTCGCTCATGGGCTGGTGCGTGGTCATGCCGAAGGCGCTGGACATCTTTGGCGACTCCAACGCGGGCTACGTCCTGGACTGGGACGTCGCCCTCTCTGAGGCTCGAGCCTTTCGCCAGCGTTTCTCTGCCCGTTTTACTTCTAATTTTGAGGCGGCCAGCCTCGCCATTGCCGACCACGATGCGCCGCAGACTGCCCTCTCGCTCGGTAGCCAGCTTGGGGAGTGGGCCTTAGCTCTTGAGTTCGTGCACTGTGCCAAAAAAAGGAATCCCCCGCTCGCAGTGGCCCCTGTACGTAGGACGGTGCCAGCAGCCACGCCTCAAGTACGCTCCCATTGTGCCGCGTGCTAGCGATGGCCCTCCTCTCGCAGATCGCCATGCCCGTTTTTGGCAGGCCCTCGCTGTGCAGGCCTCTTTGCTTCTGCGTCTGGCTGATCCTGAGGCGGACCCCTCCGAGCCGCCCACGCCGCGCGCCCGCTGTGGCGAGCAGTTTTGGAGCACGATGCGCGGGCTGGAGGCCCTGCAGCTGCCCCCGCCCATCGATCCGAGCGATGCGGTGGAGGAAGCGATCCTTGGGCGTTGGATCTCTTGGCTCCGTCAGCTTCGCTCGCTGTCGCTCGACAGCCTTCAGCAAATCGCGGAGGAGGCTAAGGAGCAGGGAGACCAGGCCGCCCAGCGCGCGGCTGCGGCGGCCCGTGCGCGCTGGCGCTCCTGGCTGTCCGATGCTTTGGCGGGCTCCGCTAGCAAGGCACATAGGCTCCTCCGCGATTCGCCCTCGCCCTGTCGCGCCGAGCCTGTCTGGGATGGAGAGCCTGCCTCCGCGCCTTCTGCCGTTCTGGAGGCGGAAGGGGCCTCGTGGCATGCCATCTGGTGCAAGCACTCGCGGCCCGAGGCGCTGGAGGCCCTCGCTAGGATCCGCCGTGCTGCTTTGTCGTCAGCCTGCTTCGAGCCTGTTTCTCCTGGCCAGGTGAGGGAGGCGTTAAAGACCGTGCCTGACCGTCGGGGGAGGGGGATTGACATGATGCCGCCTCGCCTGGTCAAGGATGCGCCGCATGCAGCTATCGCCGCGCTCGCGGCCCTTTTGACTGCCATCGAGCGTGAGGCCACGGTGCCCTTTCAAGAGCTGTTCAACCTCATCGCTTTGCTGGACAAGGAGGATGGAGGCTTGAGGCCCATCGCCTTGCTCAATTTCAGTTACGTGCTGCTCTGCCGCATTAGGAAGCCAGTGATAGGCGCCTGGGACCGTGACCAGCACGGGGCCTGGGACAGGACCGTAGGCGGCTCGGCCGAACACGCGGGGTGGATGGACGAGTTGGAGGGGGAGCTTGCGATCTTGGGAGGTTTCGAGGTCGCGGGCGGTCTGCTCGACCTTCGGAAGTTTTACGACCTGGTGTCCCTGCCTGACTTGGCGGCGGCGGCCCAGGACTTAGGCTACCCTCTTCGCCTCCTCGCTCTCGCCCTCGACGTCTACCTCGGCCCTCGTCTCCTCACCCTCCAGCGCCAGGTGCACACTGGTATCCTGCCTGGCGGAGGCATCCTCGCTGGCTGCGGCCAAGCTGTCTCGCAGGCGCGCGCCTACTTGCACGCCCCGCTGAAGGCGGCCCACTCCTCGGTGCCTGGCTTGCGCCTGAGGGAGTGGATCGACGATCTCGCCTTCCGCCTGTTCGGCACTGAGCACACGCTCAGCTTGGCCTTTCCAGTTGTGCTGCGCGCCCTCTTTACGGGCTTGCGCAGGCTGCGCTGCGAGTTCTCCCTGGGGAAGTGCGGCCTCATGGCCTCTTCCGCTGCCATTCGCGCCTTGCTGCCCGCGTGGGCGTCGGCGGCCGAGGTCGGGGCGGGGGGCCTCAGTACTGTTCGTGTTGCCCGCGACCTCGGCCACGACACCACTTTCGGTGCCTCGCGCTCCGTGAAGGTGCGCAAGAAGCGTTTCATGAAGGGCAGGCGCGCCGCTCTCAAGATTTCGGGTCTGGTCAAGTCCGCGCCGCGTGCCTCTCGCCTGTATGTCTCCAACGCCCTGCCGAAGGCGGTGTGGGCGCCTGAGGTGCACGGGCTGGCGCCGACCATGCTGAAGCAGCTCCGTGGTCAGGCTCGGCTTGCCAGCAAGTGTCCTCAGCGCGGCACGTGCGCTACTGTGGCCATCCGCATCAGCTTTGGGGCGCGGCGCGACCCGCCCATCTGGTACCTGCGGCACATCGTAGGTGCTTTCTACTCCCGTGTCCTTGGAGAGGAAGGCCTAGCTGCGAAGGTCCAGCGCGGATGGGACGCGTCCCTTGAGCGTGTGGCGCGCGGCTGGAACTTCGTGCGTGGCCCTCTTGCGGCCTTTCAGGCCTCTGTCCTGTCGGCTGGCTGGCAGTGCCCTTCCCTGTCCAAGCTGGTAGAGCCAGACGGGCAGGAGTGGGAGCTCTTCGCCACCACCGTCGCCCCCGTCACCAGCCTCCTCGCGGCCTTTGAGCAGACCGCTGAGAACGCGGTCTGGCGCCAGGCGGCCAAGCATCTTGATGGGGGTGGGGCGGAGGAGGGTGTCTGGTGGCAGCATGTGCCTGCCCTGGCTGAGCGGCTGGAGAAGGAGTCCCAGCACAGTCTCGCCAGCCTCGTCCGCCTAGTTGCTTGTGGTGGCTACTGGACGGAGGAGCGCCGTTTCCAGGCTGGCTACCGCACGGACGACCTGTGCCAGCGCTGCCACCGCTCCCGAGAATCTAGCCGCCACCGTTTCTGGGAATGCATGTGCAACTCCATGGAGAGGGACTGGGCGCGCTCGGTAGGTGTGCCTCCTCCTCCTGAGGCCGTGGTCTCCTCCAACCACCTCCGCAGTCAGGCGTCGGAGGAGATCGACCGCTTCCCTGTTTTCTGGCGCCGCGGGCTTGTGCCCCTCGCCTGGCTGAACCTCCCGCCGCCCCCCGACGAGCGAGGCCATCGGTGGCTGCGCTGCGGTGAAGGGGCGCTGCCAGGGGGGATTTACGCTACCGACGGCGCAGGCGGTGCCTGGTCGTCTCAGCCCTTGCTACGCCGCGTGGCGTGGAGCTTCGCACGCCTAGACGACGGCCAAGGTCTCGACTGGGACTCAGGCTGTACGGGCGTGGTGGACGGTCCTGTGCAAACGGTGCCTCGCGCCGAGCTCCTGGCCATTGTTGAGTGCGTCAGGGCCGTCCACCCTGCTGCCGATTTCAAGCTCTACTCCGACCACGTGAATCACGTGAAGGCGATCGCGCGCGGACGCCGCCACTGCTACAAGCTCGAGCACGCGGACCTCTGGCACGATCTCTTCTCGCTGCTAGACGCCCGCGATGGCCGCTTCTCGCTCCTGCATGTGCCCTCGCATCTTGCCGAGGACTCCGCTAAGCTAGCTCGCCTCGGCCATTCTGTGCCGCCCGAGGCTATTTTTCTCAACGCAGTGGCCGATGGGCTCGCCGAGGAGCGGGCTGAGGAGGCCCAGCTTGATCCTGACGTTGCCCGCCGCGCTTTGGATCTTGTGGAGCAGGCCGAGGCCATCCTGCTCCGCAATGCCTCTCTCTGTGCTGCCGCCGCCTCCGCCCCCAAGAGCCCTGGCCGTGTGGTTACGAAACCCAAGGTCTCCAGGGCTCTGAGGAGGGAGGAGCTGCTTTCGGGCTTCGCGGCCAGCTCTCAGCATGCCTTTGCCTCGACCGCGTTCGGCTGGCGCTGCAAGCGTTGTGGCCGACCGGTCAGGCGCTGCCAGAGCCGCGCCCTCCACTTGCTGCGCTCCTCCTGCTCGGCCGTATGGCCGCCGCCTAGCCCGCCTCCCTGCTGCGTGGAGCAGCAGCAGCGAGGCCATCAGAGGGAAGGGGACGGGGCCGACGAGGACGGGGGGGGGGACGGTGTGGGGCCTATCGAGCCTGAGGACGAGCCAGCGGCGGACGCCGCTCCCGCGCTTCGGGTCTGCGTCAGGCTGCCGCGCTCGTACTCGGGGTTGCCGCCTATCGACGAGCAGCTTTTTCGCGCATTGGGGATGCCTGATCCCCCAGTGCGCTTGCCGCCTGGCTCGGGCATTGCTGGGCATGTGCCGCACGGCTCGCACCTGTTGTGGCGCAAAGGCGCCCTCTCTTTTTGCAGCCTTTGTGGGCGCTACGCCGACTCCAGGCCCGCTCGGCTTTTGGAGGAGTGCGAGGCCACGCGGCACGGACCGCTCGCGCTGACTAAGGCGCAGCTCACCGCCCTGCTGCGGCTGCGCAAGGGCCTCCCTCCTAGGCCTGGGGTCCGCGAGTGGCCCACGGCGGGCGTTTAGCTCGCGCGTGTTTTTCAACTGCCAGCCTGTCGCTCGGCCTTTTTGCTCTCGCGAATTGGGTGCGCGCCTGGCTGCCGTTCTTTGCAAAAGCTCCTCTTCCTCGTCCTCCTCCTCCTCCTGTTCCTCCTCCTGCTGCTCCTTCCCCTGCTCCTCCTCCCTCCTCCTCCTCCTCCCCCCCTCCTCCTCCTCCTCCCCCTGATCCTCCCCCTCCTCCTCCTCCTCCTCCTCCTGCTCCTCCTCGTCCCCCTCCTCCTCCTCCTCCTCCTCCTCCTCCTCCTCCTGCTCCTCCTCCTCCTCGGAATTCATGGCCCCTCTTCTCATTTCAAGACGCTCACTGGTCCCCCACTGGGGCCGCGCGCAGGACTCGGGCAATGATCTGCGAACCCATCTCTTGGACGCCCCCCTCTCGGACGCCCCCGATGGAGCGTGCCCTCGGGCATGCAGAGTAGCTGCCAGAGACGCCCGGAGCCTCGGATCCTCGAAGCGCTCCGCCGGTCTCTCCGTCCCACCAGGGCCGCCAGGGGGGCCGCCACAGGCGGCGGGCTTGGGGCGAGCCACGGCTTCCGTCGCGCTGAGGGCGTCTCCTAGGGACAGCTGCGGCCTCGCCCATGAGGAGGAGGAGGAGGAGGAGGAGGAGGAGGAGGAGGAGGAGGAGGAGGAGGAGGAGGAGGAGGAGGAGGAGGAGGAGGAGGAGGAGGAGGAGGAGGAGGAAGACGACAATGATTCCGATGCTGCTAGTGATGGTGGTGCTACTGCTTCTGCGGATCATGATGATGATGACGACGCTGCTGCTGCTGCTGCTGCTGATGATGATGATGATGATGATGATGATGATGATGATGATGATGGTGCAGCTGATACTGATGCTGATGATTATGATGGTGATGGTGATGGTGGTGCTGCTGCTGCTGCTGCTGATGATTATTATATTGGCGATGCCGATTATGAGGATGACGATGATGCTGATGAGGTTGGTATTGTGGTCCTGGGTGATGACGACGCAACTTATGTTGCTCCTGATGATGTTGTTGTTCATGATGATGGTGCCAATTATGTTCACTATGATAACGATTATTGTGGTGAGACAGGGATGATGATAACGAGGATGACGACGTTGATAACAATGATAATAATAGTGATGATGAGGAGAAGGATGAGGAGGAGGTTGATGATTATGATGATGGTTGTGATGATGATGACGAGGATGATGCTGATGCTGATGAGGATGCTGATGATGATGCTGCTGCTGATGATGCTGATGATGCTGCTGCTGATGATGACGATGCTGATGCTGGTGATGATGATGATTATGATGATGGTGATGCTGATTCTGATGATTATGCTGTTGATGGTGTTGATGATGCTGATGGTGATGGTGATGGTGATGATGATGCTGATGATGATGCTGCTGCTTCTGCTGCTGCTGATGCTGCTGCTGATGTTGCTGCTGCTGATGTTGCTGCTGATGCTGCTGCTTCTGATGCTGCTGATGATAATGAAGAAGATGATGATGATGATGATGATGATGATGATGATGATGATGATGATGATGATGATCATGAGGATGATGCTGTCGATGATGATGATGCTGCCGATGATGATGATAATGAACATGATGATGATTATGATCATGATGATGATAATGATGATGATGCT
>CAUYUJ010006662.1:36338-52085 GCA_963575745.1 Prorocentrum cordatum
GGGGCAACAACAGAAGGGAAAGAGGGGGAGAAGATCGGCACAACATCCCAGACTCCCCTCGGGTCCTGGACAAAAAACACAACGGGAAGTGCGGCGTTGCTCTCTTCGGCCACGGGAGGCCCTCGCTAACCCCCACGGCCGTCAAAGCAGGTCCCAGGATGAGGGATCGGTTCTATAGGGATTGGGTCAAGAGCTCTGGGGCTTTGTGGGCCCCGGAAACGGCAAGGCCTTTTTTTCACTGTTTCCAAAAAAATGTCCCTTGAAAATGGAAACGGCAAAAAAACGGCGACCGGAAACGGCAAAAAAATTGCTCCAGGCTTGGAACCGGAGCCAGAACTGGTCAAAAAACGGCGACGGAACAGATAAAAAACGGCGTCGGAACCAGCGAAAAAACGGCAAAACGGAACCGATAAAAAAACGGCCCTGTCGTTTCCAAGGCCCGCTAAGTCCTGGGGGTCCACGTCATGAAAAATCCTGGCGTCGGGGTCCGGGATCGGCGAAGCGTCGCCTATGATCAGGTCGGCGGCAAGCCCGCGATCGAGAATCCGCACGTCCCTGGGCGGCGGGGTGGGCTACAGTCGGGGCGTTGACATAAGGAACCCTAAATAAGGAACGGGGCCCCTTCCTCCCATAAGTTGAGCTTCGATTTCCCATGGAGAACCTCAGGAACACAGAAGGCAAACTGCAGAACAATCAAGGAGCACCGAGCCCCTCCCCAACAAAAAGGGTTCCTTCTACAGGGCCCCGACTGTATCAGGCACCCATGGGCGATCACTGGGCGATTGGAAGCCGATGTATCCCCCCCTGAGCACATCCCCTCCAGAGTGGTCTCTTAGGTCGGGCGCGTCCCCCCGCAGGCGGATTTCGGACAAAACGCAAAAAAAATCAAACACTGTGACACATCATCGAAATTGACGTCAACGAGGAAAACCCACATACTTATTCTATGTTTGGGGCCGCCATCCTGGGGGCCACCTTTGGGCCTGGGGCACTTCTGGCAACACCCGACACGAGGCCGACCCCGGCGAACCCCCGAGACTTTAAGTCGGGCGTGTACCCCCTACAGGGGGTGTTCGACGAAATTCGACGAAGCATTAAAACAAATAACTCAAACAAATAATCCAAAAGGTAAAAAAAAAAAATCATCGAAAAAGAATCCCCGGACTATGGTTTGTTTGTTGAATCTGTTTGAATATTCATGTATTTGTCGTAGGAAAAGCCTCTGTTAGTAGGCAGCGGCCAAGAGGGGGTGTCCAAGAGGGGGGGACGCAAATCATGACCGGCGGCATGTGCGCGGCCCAGCGGGGGGGCCAGAGACGTAATGAAACAAGAAGAGGCGCCATGAGATCTGAGGAAATATCATGGCCCCCGCCATGATATCCACCCCCCCAGTCCTCACCCCCCTCTTTTCCGCCCCCGGTTATTTGTCGCGGAAAATCCCTCCGTGGGGGGACACGCCCGACCGAACCCGAGACCTGCACATCAGCGCCCCGCCCGCCGCCGCCGCGGCGGCGGCCGCCCCCGCGGCGCCGCGGCCGGGCAGCTCGCGGCCCGAAGGGGGCGCGCCGCGCTCGCCCCGAGCGCCGCGGGCCTGGCGGCGGAAGCGCCCGGGAAGCCAGCCGCACGACGAGAGCGATCCCGAACGTGAGCATTTTCTTAGAATCAAAAACCCTCATAAGGACGCGCGGCAAGGACGCAAGGCCCTTGGAAGCCGAGGTTGGGATTTCTGGGGCGGCGGACGGCGAAAACCCCAAGGACGCAAGAGCAAGGAAGAGCAAGGACGCAAGAGTCCCCTGAGCAAAGTCGCGCGTCCTTATTAGGGTTTTGACTGTATCCAGCGTTTCGACATTGGGCGGAAGGGGGGGAAATCAGATCGAAAAAGACTGGCGGCGCGCCCAAGGGGGCAGGGGGAGGGGGGAAGGCTTCTCAGAAGGGGGCTGGTGCTTAGAGTCTGCGGGCCCTGCATGTATAGACCAGGCCCACGCCGTCTGAAAAGTAAGGGGGGGTTCTAAGAAGCCTTCCCCCCGTTCCATGCCCGCCTTTGCGCGTGGCTGAGATAACCCTGGTGAGCGTTTTCTTATTCCGCGTTTCGACATGGGGCGGAAGGGGGGGAAGAGGGGTCGAGCTGGCTCCGGACCTCTGCTTCATGCGACTGTCTGCAGCAATGCGTCCTATGGGGGAGACTCCACCTGCTCGAAACAGGCGCCCAAAACAGCCAAGGTCTACTCCATAAGGGGGGCAGGAGGGGGGTTGCGAGGGCCCGCGCCGATCGGCAAAATAATGGATAAGGAAACGACCCCAACCACGACGACGGAACTGCCCGGAGGCCCAACGCTCTACAAAATAACAGGAGAGGCGGAGGTGTTTCGCAATGTTCGGCCTCTGGAAGCCCTCGCTGGACCCCAGGACCATCAAAAACGACTGGGGATGAAAAGCCTGCCCAGGGGAAAGGGTCGGGAGAGTTGTTGCGTCGACTGGGACCCTGGAGGACATACAACACTATGTGCTCGTGTTTGAGCCGCTCGCGTTGGTACAGAAATCTTAAGTGTGACTCGTTTCCCGAGCGGCATGGCTAGAAGGCGCCCGCCACGCGGCGGCGGCGGCTGCGAAGGAGAGAACACTTTTGTTGGCGATAGCCCGTAGACTGGGCAGTCCAGCGGGGGGAGGGGGGGAAAAGCAGACCAATACCCTAACCGCTTCGCTCTGGGCGGCCCCACGTACAGTCGGGGCGTTGACCTAAGGAACCCAAAATAAGGAACGAGGCCCCTTTTTCCCATAAGCTAAACTTCGACTTCCCATCGAAAACCTAAGGAAAACCTCACGCAAGCTGCGAAACACAAAAGGAACGCGGAGCCCCTCCCCAACGAAAAGGGTTCCTTCTTCAGGACCCCATCTGTATACCCGCGCGCACCATTACACTACGTACCCCATTCGGACCGGCGCAGCCGACAAAAAGTGTATCTGGGGGAGAGCAGGGGGGGCGGGCGGGCCCGATGACAGGGCCCTCATCGCCGAACAAAAAAGAAGGCCTCCAAGCCAAACAACAGAGAACTGCCCACACTGAACCTGCTGAGCACGCATGTTGTGAAAGGGCCCACAAACACACAAATAAATACACACAAAGAACCGGATTCCCCATGTGTTCCCATAGTTTCTGGGCTTCTGCCTTCCCCCCCACATTTCCCATCTTTCCCCATACTTTCGGGGACATCGACGATGAATTGTATCTGCGTGTTTCTTTCCCTCCTGATGCTTATTCTTCGCGAGAACGCCCGTGACTGGCCCCGCTCCCCTCCCCCCGAATTATCCCATCCTGGTCACGTCACGATTCGTACCGTCGTCTAGGAATCAGCCCTTCCTGGGCGTTCCCAGGCGGCGTCGACGCGAATCGTGACGCTGCTGGCCTTTTCCCCCCCCTCCCCCCCGATCACACCCGTTATCGCCGGGGGATGAGCAAAAGTGTCTCTTGGGTGTGTGATACTCGACCCCTGAGCAAAACAGCAGGACTGCCCTTATTGGGGGGGAACGGAAACAGCCGGGAATTGTCTGTACCGCTTCCGTTTGGCCCGTGTGTTGCAAATTCTGGCTACTTTGCTTCCGTCGCCGTCTTGTTTCTGGTTCCCGCTCCACCCCGGAGGAAGTTGTCCGCTTCTGGGGGGCGTTCATGTTACCGTTTTCGTTTTTCAGACACGTTTTTGGGGAAGCGGCACAAAAGAAACCCTACCAATCAAATGGCTGCCCATGTAGGACATACATTGACAACTCTCTGTCGCTACATTACTAATTCTTAGCGGCGTCTATACCGCTGAGCGGGGGGGGGCTGTGAAGGGCCATGCACCCCGATTTGTGGCCGCCGCGATCGCCGCGACCACCTCCAATCCAAAACCGACGCTGAAGTTTGGTCGGGGCTGGACATCACGCAACGAGAAGCGCAAGGCGAGTGTGGAATTGGAGCAAAATCGGCCCGGGACTAATCTCAGAGGAAGAAAGGACACCGATGCCGCTACGCGTCCCTCGTCGCCAGGAATGGGGAAGCCAGGAACTGTCAGACGACACCAGCCTTCATCAGCGCCTGCCAAGAAGACAGGGGCCGCAAGGCTCGCCGCTACGCGTCCCTCGTCGCCAGGAATGGGGAAGCCAGGAACTGTCAGACGACACCAGCCTTCATCAGCGCCTGCCAAGAAGACAGGGGCCGCAAGGCTCGCCTTACACTCATCTTGCCAAATAGTCGACCTCGCCTCCTTGTCTTGCCAAGTTGACCACCCTACCAGATTGGGGCGGGAGTTGCCACCTTGGCCCACCAGATCCCACAAACTTCCATCAGCCTGGGAGTTGCCAAGGAGATAGAGGGTCGCAAGTCGATGCTGAGATTAATCATGTCTGGCCGAACCTAGCTTACCAGTGAGTTACAGTGCCGAAATAAGTGGCGTAGGAGGGGATAGCTCCGCTAAAGGCGTAGGCGGCCAAGAAGTGTAAGACCAGGCCAGGACCACAAATATCGACAATATGTGTTCGGTCAATATGGGCAATGTTTCATCTCTTTCGTCCCCTCGGGGGCCGTATGCAGGGCCCAGGGCCATCAAAAATATAGCACGGGCGAAACACTGACACTCTGGAGCCGCCCGCGGATGTCTGGGCCCTGGTTCGTTCCCAAAAACCAAAACGGGGAGTGATTGTCGCAACCTTCAACTACCCGAGGCCCTCACTAGACCCCGGGACCGGCAAGAGCAACCCGGGAGGAACATCCGGTACTGGGGGAGGGGTCCAGATCGGGGTCCAGATCTCGCGGGCCTGGCGCGGAGGCGCCAGGGCGTGTAATACGATGCCAAAACTGGAGCAAAATCAGTCCAGGAAAAATCCAGAATGTGTGGATTCTGCTGAAACGCATCCCGAAGCGAACAAAAACCTGCAGGAACCTACGACAACGTCCGATAACCCCCCCGGACCCACCATCAAACGCTGCCCCCGAGCCAATCCACCGATTTGGCTTCTGCACGCCCGACCTGGGCACGATGCAGAAAGGCAAAAATGCAGTCCAAACCCGACAGCGGCCGCTGCTAGGCAGGCGACCTTCTGTCCCGAATGGACCACGCTCACGGCGGCACCGACAGCGAGTCCTGTTCAAAATGGACAAGAACTGCTGTCCGTCTTCATCGCCCTTCTCTCCGTACCCACTTCGATCATTCCGATCGTACTGCAGCGCGGGGGCTGCTACAGCCAGGGGATAAGGAGATTGCAGGTGAAAGCTGAGGTGGACTACATCTGGGCTAACGTAGCTTATAAGTGGGTTACTCTAAGCATCTTCGGGGGCTGTGATCTGGGCTAAGTGGGCGGAGCCCATCTAGCGAAGTCCCCCCCGCGATCCGCTTGCAAACTGGGATCGGCTAGTCATAACCCACCCTGGCATCCACTTACAATCCCTCTATCGCCTATAGCACCCCTCGCGGTGACCCAGGTACGGCAGGTTCGTGTCGTATCGACCCCGGCGATGGTTCCTGACACCGCGGGGATCGTTCGACCTTGAACGATCGGCCGTCTTCGAAACGTCACATCGTTGAATAGCGACTGATCCAGGGTCGCTGGCAGCGTTCAACGCTGAAGACCAGCGGCGGGGTCGCCGCTGGACCCGTTTCGACCACACCGATCGTGGCCGCTGACCTTCTGTCGGGCTGGGCGAAAGAGGGGGATAGCAAAGGGGGGGGGGGGGGGAGAAACAGCTCACGTAGCTGATTTTCCCGGCGCCTCCCGGCGCCGCAGGCGGCCATGTCTCGAGGAATGGGCCACTCTGTGGGGCCGAAACCAGCTGCATGCAGCAAATTCCGTAACCCCCCATTTCCCAATTCCCCCCTTTTGAGCAGGGACCGACCGTTCTGGCATTCCTATAGTCCTACCACGAAATGTTCTTAGAACCCGAACATGTTCTGAGAACAAAGACAACGTTCTTAGAACCTGAACCCGATGTGTTACAACAACAAGACAGCCCCAGCCAAAAATGCTCTAAGAACATCTCGTGGAAACCACAACAGGTTCTTAGAACATTGCTTGGTAGGCTTAAGTCGGGCCTGTCCCCCTACAGGGGGATTTTCGACGAAAAATAAAAACAAACCCAAAAGTAATCAAACAATAATCGAAAAATAGTCCGGGGACTATTTTTTACTATTGTTTGACCTCTTTGGTTGGGGTATTTGTTTTTTTTCGTCGAAGATCCCCCTGTGGGGGGACAGGCCCGACTCTGTGCTAGGGCGATGCGCGAGCCAGGACGATTCGCCACTGCCTGACCTTTTCGTCCGACCCGCTTCTGGCAGGGCCCCCCGGGAGGGGGGGTGTCCAAGAGGGGGGTGTCCAAGAGGGGGGGGGGGGGCAGATCATGACCGGCGGCATGTGCGCGGGGCAGCTGGGCGTGGTGCCAGTCGCGTAATGAAGTAAGAAGAGGCGCCATGAAATCTGGGGAAATATCATGGCCCCCGCCATGAGGTCCACCCCCCCCCAGTCCTCACCCCCCTCTTTGCCGCCCCCGATGCTCGACCCTTCCGTCCGACCCGCTTCTGGCAGGGCCCCCCGGGCCTGCGCCGCCCGCCCCTGCGAGGCCTGCGCCTGCGACGGGCGCCGCGCGGCCCCCGCGAACGCGCCGCCCACGCCCAACCCGCCAGCGGACGCCGCCCCGACGGCGGCCGCGGCGCCGCGCCGCCGGCGCACCGCGCGCGACATCGCCGCGGCGTAACAAAAAGGCGCCGAGGAGGCGCCGCGCCGGGCTCACCGAGTGGTTTGGGACTCGAGCTGCGGGCCGAGGGAGGTCGCGAGCGGCGAGCGTAAGAGCCACATCCCTATACGCCCTCGCGGTGCGGACTCCAAGGGGCGCGATCCCGCGGAGGCGCGATCGCACGGACAGTTAGGCTCCGTGGGGGGCACGGACGAAAGAGCGCCCCGCGGCCCCGGTGTCGCGGCCCAGGGGCCTGGCCCGCGAGGCTGCAAATACGGAGATGTTGTCGCTCACGCGGAAGAGGCAGAGGCACTGGCATGCGCCGCTCGTAGACGAGCGCGTGTCCTTTCCTCGCAAAAGTAGCCACTCGCAAATGGCCTGGATCCGCCGCGGGGGATCTACGATACATTACATCGAAGGAGAGGAGGAGGAGGAGGAGGAGGAGGAGGAGGAGGAGGAGGAGGAGGGAGGAGGGAGGAGGAGGAGGGAGGAGAAGGGACGAGGAGGAGGAGGAGGAGGAAGAGGAGGAGGAGGAAGAGGGCGTTTGAGAGTAGGCACTTTGCGAGAACTGGAACGCGCTTGGTGAGCTCGGGGGCCCGCGCGGCTGTCTTGGATCGGCACAGGGCCCCCCCTCCCTGCCGCGCGGGGCGGCGGGCAGCGGCGGGCAGCCACGGGCGGCCGGCTGGGCGTCCAGGGGCACCCTGTGGACCTCCGACGAGCTGGCCATCGCTCGGACGTCCATGCCCTGTGTTTTTTTTGATTTCGTGCGTGGCTTTTTCCGCCAAATAATCCAGGATGCTCCTCGATGGTCCTCGCCGAAGGAAAAATGCACATGTCCGAGCGATGCCAAGCGAGGCGCTGAGTGCTTAACTCCATCTCGAGGTCAAGTGCACCCTCATCTGCACGTGATTGCACACATGCAGCAGTCGGGCGCACCGAGTAGGGAGGAGGGGCCAGGAGGAGGGGATCCGCGCCATGGCCCGAAACATGTGTGCGGACGAGTGGGGGCCACGAGGCGTGTTGAAATGACATCTGGGAGACCTCATGGCCCTGGCCATGACATCCGCGCACCCTTGGCGGCGCGCAGAGGGGGGCAGGGGGAGGGGGAAAGGCTCCTTAGAAGGAGGCTGCTTCTTAGCAGGCGCGGGCCCTGCGTCTGCAGACAGAGCCCGCGCCTTCTAAGAAGCAGGGTGTTTCCAAGAAGCCGTTCCCCCTCCCCTTACCCCCATCTGCGCGTGGCCAACACCCCGTGTCCTCCACCCCCTCCTGGACGCCCCCGAGCAGCGGGTCCTTGATGGGCCTGTTGCCCGCCACCACCACAAGAAGTTGGGGCGGGGGAAGGAGGAGGACGAGGACGAGGAAGAGGAGGACGAAGAGGAGGGGGAGGAGGGGGAGGAGGAGGAGGAGGAGGAGGAGGAGGAGGCGGAGGAGGAGGAGGAGGACCCCCTCCCCCTCCAACTTATGGTGGTGGTGGTGGTGGAAAACAGGCCCATCATCCGGAGAAGGGTCGCTCTGGCGTGTGGCCGGGTCTGCCCCCTGGGCCAGCTTTCCACGCGAGCGGCAGGAACGAAAGCGAGGACCAGGACCAACAGACCGAAAGCGCAGAAAAACATCGATCTCGGCGATCGTCCACCTCGGCCCTCGTGATCGCGCGGCTCCGCCTCGCGGATCGCCGATGGCGGGCCTGAACCACGACCAGGGTCGGGATCGGCAAGCTCCTCCTCCTCCTCCTCCTCCTCCTCCTCCTCCTCCCCCTCCTCCTCCCCCTCCTCCCCCTCCCTCTTCCCCTCCTCGCCCGCCCTCCACCGTGTTGCTTTCCTCGAGCTGAGCCGTCCCCCCGCAGCCCGAGGGGTCGGGCTGCGGAGCTCCTGGAGGCCAGAGATCGGAGAGGCTACACCGCCCGAGTCCCCGGGACCCCTCTCTCCGCGGCTCCGCGCAGACATGGTCCCGACCTCGGAGCCAAGTCTCTTGGGCTTCTCCTGGGCATCGCTCGGACGTCCACTCCCTGTGTTTGTTTGTCCGGCTTCGTGCGCGCGTTTTTTTAGCGAAATGATCAAGGCTGCTCCTCGATGGCCCTCGCCGGAGGGGAGCGATGCCAAGTCTCGAAAAGGCCCGTCTGGCCCTCCCTGTCTCCCTCCCCCCCGTGGCGTCGCGATTCGAGCAAGCGCCGACTAAGCACGAGTCATCTCTGAGTAGTAAGCATTCTTGAAGCGTTATCATGCGGCGCCGTCGCGGATCATGACGTCACCAGCCCCCTCCCCTCCCCCTCCCTGGGAACGCTCGTTGCCGCCAGGGGGTGGAAAAATCGTCTGTAGGCGAGATTGAAAGTGGGCCCGCGGCGTCTGGGGCCCGCGCGCAAGCCAATGGTGTGGGGACCCCTTGTCGGCCCACACGACGAGAAACTTTGGCGAAGGGTCACTCTGCCACGTAGCCGATGTTCTTCATACTCACCCGGGTGCTGGGGGAAACGGGTCCTGGACCCCAGGGCCGTCCCCTGGGACAAATGTTTCGCCCTGGGGCCCATGAAGGGCCCAAGGAAGTGTGCAACAAACGGAGGGGATTCGCAGAACCCGTGCCCTTCAAGACCCCTTCGCTTCGCGGCGACCCCGCGCGCGCCCCGCGGGGTCGCGGCGGCGACCCGAGGTCCAGCCGGTCGATCTCGAACATGCGCACCCAGCTGGAACCCCAGTCCCGGTCCTGCGGCCGCCGAGCTGTCGCGTTCGGGGGCGCGGGTCCGAGGGCCGCCGGGCGCGGGGCGAGGGCGTGCACGTCCGCCGCTTGGGCAGCCGCTGTCCTGCGAGCCCAGGGGGCGGCGAGCGTGGACATGTTGAAGCCCCCAAGGGGGGCGGATGTCTGTATACAGTTCGAGAAAACATGTTTGGAAATGGATTCCGCGCGCGCGTCTGGCCCGCACGTTTTGCTGCGTGTTTTCCTGGGTTACAGCGGTACTGTCTGCCTTCACCGTCCAAAATCCTACATGGTTACATGCTTGTTTGTTGTGATTTTGCGCTACGCTAGAAGAGGCCCCCAGCGTTGGCAGCCTTTCTTTCCATGTCTGTCATGGTTAATGTCTGGCTACGTGTCCGGCGAAGGTCGCGTTGCCAATCAGAACCGAAGCAAAAACTGTTTACGACGTCCCGTCGGCTTTGGATGTCGTCTTCAGGGCGAAGGCAACGACGACGACAACGACGACGACGACGCCTTGCCGCCACGCGGGATCGGTGGTGAGTTCGAGTTGATGTTTTGCAACATGGCAACAACATCTTGGTTCGGAACTTCGCGTTTAGGACATCCAAAAACCGCTGCCTCGCTGCGACCGTTACATTGTCATGACGCCATTCCGACGCCTCCGACGCGACCGGAAGAGACGCCGCGTTTGCCCGACAGGTTCCCGCGTCCGCCGCGATCCCGGCGTGAATCTTCAAACGCTGTTCGAGGTCTGGACTCTGGAACTTTTTGCTGCCGCGAGACTCGAACACCTCGGCCGAGTTTCTATGTTCAGCGGGTCCGACATATGGGTGAATGCATGAAAACGCCATAACAATACCCAAACCTGGCTCTTCAACGCTATGAGGTTGCGGTGCGAGGGAGCGTTGGACCACCAAAAGAGAGAAGACTGAGCGAATCTGAGAATGAGTGATCTGAGTGTGGGTGAGCCTGAATGGGAGTAAACCCGGGCGCGGTTGAGTGCGAGTGTCAGACAGTCGACGTATCAGAGAGTTTGAGTACGAGTGGGTCTGGGAATGCGTAAGTCTGAGTATGAGCGACTCTGAGTGAAAGTGATGCCTGAGTGTGGGCAAGTCTGGGCGTGACTGGATACGAGTATGAATATAATGAGTACGAGTCTGAATTCGAATGGGTCTGAGTACGAGCGAATTCGACCAGGAGCGAATATGAGTATGAGTATGATGAGCATGAGTCTGAGTCTGAGTGTGTGTGTGTGTACAAGTGAGTCTGACTTCGAGTGAGTCTGAAGGTGGGTGGATCGAAGCGCAAGAGAGTCTGAGTGCTCGTAAAAGTGAGTGTGAGCGACTCTGAACATGAACCTGATGAGTGCGAGTCTGACTATGAGTGAGTCTGAGCACGAGTGAGTTTGAGCACAAGTGCGTCTGAGGCACCGTAGCAGTCTGGGCCCCACGGGTGCCGAAGCCCGCGCCCCGCCCGAGACACTCTCAGAATCTGCTCTGAACGCAGACGGATCTGGCCACCGAACCGACCGACGCATCCTCGCGGTCTAGCCCCCTGGGGTGCGAAACCCAGCGCCTCGCCCGAGACATCCTCAAAATCTGTTTCGAAAGCGGATGATGTCGGGCGGTGAATCCTCCTCCTCCTCCTCCTCCTCCTCCTCCTCGAGGGTGCGAAAGCCAGCGCCCCGCCCGAGGCAGCCTCACAATCTGCTCCGAAAAGCGGAGGACGCCGGGCGGTGAAGCACAGGCAAGCCGCTCGAGGGCGGCGCGCGGCCCAGCGCGCCCCAGACGTGTCAATTGTCGAGGAGGGGATCAACTACAGAATTGATTTACCCCAGAATTGATTCTCCATCGAATCTACGACGAAGACCTAGGATGTTCAGCAATCGACTGAGAGTTCTGCAGATGTTCTCAGCTTCGACGAGAAAACCAAATTGTGGGGTAAATCAATTCTGTAGTCGATCCCCTACTCGACAGTTGTGTTGAACGGGCGTTTCGTGCCAGACTGGCGCGCGACGCAGTCGTGCACACATTCGACACGCCCGCAAGGCGCTTTTTCGCCACGGCGTCGGAGCGGATCCCTTCCGCGGCGGAGACAGCTCCCCCGTAAAAACACAGGCCAGACGGCGCGCGGCCGAGCACCTCGCTCTGGGGATTCCCCAGACCCAGGATCCTCGAACATCTCCATCCAGACAGTTCCAGAACGGGGGAGGGGCAGGAACAGCGACGACACTTGGAGACGGACCGATGGCTCGGGCGTTGCGGGCACGTTTTTACAGTTTCGGCACTCGTCGGTCGGCACGGCTGGCGGTGGACGAAAAGTCACTGATTCGCAGAATTCCGCGCTTTTCCGGAGGGCCTATTGGGAAGCTTCTGGGGCTCCGGGCTGCTGCGCGGTTCTGGGGGATGTACCGGGCACCCCCGGGGGCAGCGCTCGCGGACGCAGGCCGGCCTCAGAGACGGGGCCAAGAGCTCTGGCAGCCCACGTCGCGAACAGAGCGTGGCGCAGGAGAACTGGGCCGGGCTGTCCAGCGGCGCCCCCAAACGCCCATCCAAAAGGGTCGCGCAGGGGAGGCCGCCCTCAGGGGAGGCTCAAGGGGGGGCATCTGTCAGAGAGCAAGCAGGAAGCACAAACCATCAAGGAGACCGCGGAACGCGCGAGCTGGGAGAAGCTCCGCGGGCGCACGTTCCGCGGACTCGAAGACTACTGTCGGTTTCGACCAGTCGCTGCCTGAACGCATACAGACAGTCGGTTGCGACCAGTCGGTTTCGACAACCCCACGAAGCCTGAACGCGACAGACCACGCCCATTTAAATGAACACGACAGAAGCCACGTACGGTTCTTGCAAATAGAGCGGCCCCCCCCCACGCCCAGGCTACTGGAATTATTCGCCCGCTCTCTTACCGAAGACACCCGTGGAGAAAAATAACACACAAAAAACGCAGCAACAAACACACACACACACAAGAAAAACATAAGCACACACACAAAAACAAACACTGTGTGTTTTGTCCCACAGTCTGCGTGCGTGCGTGAGTGCGTGAGTGCGTGTGTGTGTGTGTGTGTGTGAATGTGTGTGTGACCTCGTCGGCGCGCGGCCTCGCGGCGGGCGCGGGGCGCGGCCAAGACCTGGGCGCGCAGGCCGCCGCCCACACTTCGACACAGCTTGTCAGGCCCCTATATGCCGCCACGCTGGTTCCGGGCAGGCTGTGCTGTCCGGCGGAAGGGAACGAGGAGGGGAGAAGCAGGCAGACGACGACGAACGCCCAGGCGGGAGGCCAGGGCCGGCGAGGCGGGCGGGCAGGCAGAAGACGGGCCAGGCGGAGACAGCATGTGAATCCGAACGTGAATGTGAATGTGAATGTGAATGTGAATGTGAATGTGACAACACGGGAAGACGGGCCAGGTGTGAATGTGAAGGTGTCAATGTGAATGTGAATGTGAATGTGAATAAGAATGCGAATGTGAATGTGAATGTGAATGTGAATGTGAATGTGAATGTGATTGTGACTGTGATTGTCACTGTGACTGCGAGTGCGAATGCACATGTGAATGTGAATGTGGATGTGAATGTGAATGTGAGTGCGAATGTGAATGTGACTGTGAATGTGAATGTGACTGTGAATGCGAATGCGAATGCGCATGTGACTGTGACTGTGACTGTGACTGTGACTGTGACTGTGAATGCGAATGCGAATGTGAATGTGAATGTGAATGTGAATGTGAATGTGAATGTGAATGTGAATGTGAATGTGAATGTGAATGTGAATGTGAATGTGAATGCGAATGCGAATGTGACTGTGACTGTGACTGCGACTGTGACTGTGACTGCAAATGCGAATGTGAATGTGACTGTGAATGCGAATGTGGATGTGGATGTGACTGCGAATGCGAATGCGAATGTGAATGTGAATGTGAATGTGAATGCGAATGCGAATGCGAATGCGGGTGTGACTATGACTGTGACTGTGACTGTGACTGTGACTGTGACTGTGAATGCGAATGTGAATGCGAATGTGAATGTGAATGCGAATGCGAATGTGAATGTGAATGTGAATGCGAATGTGAATGTGAATGCGAATGTGAATGTGAATGTGAATGCGAATGCGACTGCAAATGTGAATGCGAATGTTAATGTGAATGTGAAAGTGAAGGTGAATGTGAATGTGTGGGTGTGCGTGTGTGCGTGTGTGCGTGTGCGCGAGTGCGCGAGTGCGCGTGCGTGTGCGTGCGCGTGTGCGTGTGGGTGTGCGTGCGCGTGTGCGTGCGCGCGTGCGTGTGCGTAAGCGTGTGCGTGTGCGTGTGCGTGTGCGTGTGTGTGTGCGTGTGCGCGTGTGTGTGTGCGTGTGCGTGTGCGTGTGCGTGTGCGTGCGTGTGCGTGTGCGTGTGCGTGTGCGTGTGCGTGTGTGTGCGTGCGTGCGTGCGCGCGCAGGTGCACGCGTGCGTGCGTGCGCGCGTGCCTGCGCGCGTGCGTGCGTGCGCGCGTACGTGCGTGCCGCGCGCGTGCGTGCGTGCGTGCGTGCGTTTGTGCGTGCGTGCGTGCTGTGCGTGTGGTGCGCGTGAGAATGTGTGTGCCGTGTGTGTTGTACGTGTGCGTGTGCGTGCGTGCGTGCGTGCGTGCGCGCGGCGCGCGCGCGTACGTACGTGCGCGCGCGTGCGCGCGTGCGCGCGTCCGCGCGTGCGCGAGCGCGTGCGCGCGTGCATGCGTGCGTGCGTGCGTGCGTGCGTGCGTGCGCGCGTGTGCGCGTGTGTGCGCGTGTGCGTGTGTGCGTGTGTGTGCGTGTGTGTGTGTTTGTGTGCGTGTGTGTGTGTGGTGTGCGTTGCGTGTGTGTGTGTGTGTCGTGTGTGTTGTGTGTGTTGTGTGTGTTGTGTGTGCTGTGTGTGTTGTGTGTTGTGTGTGTTGTGTGTTGTGTGTGTTGTGTGTTGTGTGTTGCGTGTGTTATGTATGCGTGTGTGCGTGCGTGTGTGTGTGTGTGTGCGTTGTGTGTTGTGTGTGTTGTGTGGTTGATGTGTTGTCTTGTGTTGTGT
This sequence comes from Prorocentrum cordatum, assembly GCA_963575745.1. Taxonomy (NCBI): domain Eukaryota; class Dinophyceae; order Prorocentrales; family Prorocentraceae; genus Prorocentrum; species Prorocentrum cordatum. Next base: position 50,756 of record CAUYUJ010006662.1, read on the forward strand.
TGTGTTGTGTTGTGTGTGTTGTGGTGGTTGTGTTGTGTTGTGTTGTGTTGCGTTGCGTTGTGTTGTGTTGTGGTGTGGTGTTGTTTTTGTGTTTGTGTTTGTGTTTGTGTTTGTGCGTGTTGTGCGTGTTGTGTTGTGTTGTGCTGTGTTGTGGCTGTGTTGTGGTTGTGTTGTGGTTGTGTTGTGTTGTGTTGTGTGGTGTTGTGTTGTGTTGTGTGGTGTGTTGTGCGCGTGGGCGTGGGCGTGGGCGTGGGCGCGGGCGTGGGCGTGAGCGTGGGCGCGGGCGCGGGCGTGGGCGCGGGCGTGGGCGTGGGCGCGGGCGTGGGCGTGGGCGTGGGCGTGGGCGCGGGCGTTGGCACGGGCGTGGGCGCGGGCGCGGGCGCGGGCGCGGGCGCGGGGCGTGGGCGTGGGCGCGGGCGCGGGCCGGTGGGCGATGGGCGCGGGCGGGGGCGTGGGGCGCGGGCGCGGGCGCGTGGGGGGGGGGGCCGTGTGCGCGTGCGCGTGCGTGGTGCGTGTGTTCCGTTATATGTGTGTGTGCGTGTGCGTGTGCGTGCGTGCGTGCGTGCGTGCGCGCGTGCGCGCGTCCGTGCGTGCGCGAGCGCGTGCGCGCGTGCATGCGTGCGTGCGTGCGTGCGTGCGTGCGTGCGCGCGTGTATGCGTGTGTGCGCGTGTGCGTGTGTGCGTGTGTGTGTGTGTTTGTGTGCGTGTGTGTGTGTTGTGTGCGTTGCGTGTGTGTGTCGTGTGTGTTGTGTGTTGTGTGTTGTGTGTGTTGTGTGTGCTGTGTGCGTTGTGTGTTGTGTGTGTTGTGTGTTGTGTGTGTGTTGTGTGTTGTGTGTTGCGTGTGTTATGTATGCGTGTGTGCGTGCGTGTGTGTGTGCGTGTGTGTGTGTTGTGTGTTGTGTGTGTTGTGTGGTTGATGTGTTGTCTTGTGTTGTGTTGTGTTGTGTTGTGTGTGTTGTGGTGGTTGTGTTGTGTTGTGTTGCGTTGCGTTGTGTTGTGTTGTGGTGTGGTGTTGTTTTTGTGTTTGTGTTTGTGCGTGTTGCGCGCGTTGTGTTGTGTTGTGCTGTGTTGTGGTTGTGTTGTGGTTGTGTTGTGTTGTGTTGTGTTGTGTTGTGTTGTGTTGTGTGGTGTTGTGTTGTGCTGTGTGGTGTGTTGTGCGCGTGGGCGTGGGCGTGGGCGCGGGCGTGGGCGTGAGCGTGGGCGTGGGCGCGGGCGTGGGCGCGGGCGCGGGCGTGGGCGCGGGCGCGGGCGTGGGCGTGGGCGTGGGCGCGGGCGTGGGCACGGGCGTGGGCGCGGGCGCGGGCGTGGGCGTGGGCGCGGGCGTGGGCGT
>CAUYUJ010006663.1:5000-10000 GCA_963575745.1 Prorocentrum cordatum
TTGGCCTGGTGGGTCTCACGGAGCTCAGAGGGAACTCGGGCCCCTGAGGCAACCCACTGGCCCCAGTCGCCCGCGCGCACATTGCCTTCTTTTTCGAAGCGCGAAGAGAGACCAGACTGGATGCGGGCCTCTGAACAATGCCCTTTGACTTTGCGGATCGCGATGTTATCAGCCCCGCCCCAGTCCGCGATGCGCTGCCACCACACCTGGACCCACAGCTCAGACCAGGCGGCGCGTGAAGAGCAACAGAAAGCCTGCCCACGCAAACGGACGCCGTCGTGCACAAACGCCGAGCCCGCGTAAAAGGCACTGCCCGGCACACTGCGTTGCAGAGCTCGATAGAAGGCAAACAGTTCAGCATTGTCAGTGTCTTGACAGACGTGCGCCGTCGTGCCACACACCACAGACTTGACGCGATATGGGTATTCGGGATGCACGGTGACTATAGCCCATCCGACTGCTTGCGCGTGTGACGGCAGGTGCTGGCCCATCCAACTGCCGCCCATGAAGACACGCCCTGACATCTCAGCGGGGCCCCCACCAAACCACCTGCCGGGCACAGAGGTGGCAGGAGGAAAAAGAGGGCATCAGGGACGAGGAGCCTCCCGGCAAAGAGGAGAGGGAGGGGGTCAACACTCGCTCGGACCACGTAATCTAGAAATACAAGCGCGGCTTCACCAGCGGCGATGTCGCGGCGGCCACCGCAGCGCGCGTGCCTGCGAAGCAGCGTGCCAGGAGCCTCGCGACACAACTGACAGTGAGGCTCGGCCGTGCATTGTGCCATTCACTGTCCATGCTGAGGCCACTGGCCCCCACGCGCGACGCTTCTAAGATAGGCCTCCTCGTCAGCTCGCAAAACTTTAGAGGCTAGCAGGCCACGCAGCGGCTGAAGGTCGCGCCCAAGAGAGAGCTCAGGGATTCCCTCTCTGGAGGCCACTGTTTTTCATGACCACTGCAGCGCAACACCGTTGAGCCACTTACTGACAGCGCGCGGGCCACACAGCTGCACGGAAATCTCGCCCGCAGTGGAGCGCTGCCAAACAAAACCTTGCACGCATATGCCGAGGCGCAGCGCCGCGGCTGCACAGGCAGAAAAGGGGCCCGGATACTCGCCCGAGGGTTGCTGTTACCACGAAGCCTGTCAACCGCATCCCGCAACCTGTGCGCAAGCGTCGCGCGCGGCTGCCATCGCCCCCATACCGCGGTGGCTGGCTGAAGCAACGGCGCGCACTGCAGCTCGAACGCAGGGTCAACGCCTCGGCGCTCACTGAGCACGAGCATCAAAGTGACCGACTTACAGTCTAAAATGCGCGCCTGCACCCGCGCTCGCTGCACGCGCGCCTGTCTGAGATCAGCGCCTGCGGTGCCAGAGACCTTGCACCCGCATGCGAATCAAGATTTGGTGGAAGCACTGCGAATCATGTTGCGCAACTGGCGCATGCGCACAAAGCTGGAAAGAGTGAGTAGCTTGCGCGCTAGAGCGCACGCAGGCTGCTTGCGGCTGGCACGCGCATACTGTTCGTACACTTTTCCAACGGCGAAGTCAATCCCAAGGTTCCTCTCAGCGCGAGCACCCTTGAGTCTAACGGAACGGAGTTCGGCCTTAAGGCTCTCACGCAGGCTGGCAGAGGAGGCCACGACACGATACTTTTTTACGGCAACAGGCAGACTGACCTTGCTAAGTTGCGTGCGTAGCTCGCCCATGGCCCCAGCCAGCTCGAGCACCACACCCCCCTCCCGCCCAAGCCTCTGCAGCCCGAAGTCACCGACAACATTGCCAGGATGCACGGGGGGAAAGGAGGCCTGCACTGCATCCAGGGGTGCCAGAAGCACCAGCTGCAGCATCATGGTTGAAAAATGGCAGCCTGGAAGAACGGCTTGCAGGGCGCGCGCAGCAGTAGACGCAGCATCGCCAAGGGCGAGCACGCGAGGGCAACGGTATAGCTCGACCAAAAGCTTGAGCTGCCGCGCGCGGAACCCCGCACGCAGCACGGCCTGCAACAGGACATCATGTCTCACATACTCAAGGGCCCTGGCAAGGTCGAGGAGGATGAGAGCGCTTGAGAAACCTCTCGCGCGGCCCCACTCGGCGCTGCAGACCAACTCGCCAGACGACCGCCCGGCCGTGGACCACCAAAAACTGCGTTCATGCTGCTGTCGCCACGCAGCTACGAACGGCTTCCAAAGCCGCCCTTGAACACGCGCTAAAATGTGGATGAGCGCGATGGGGCGGAAAGCCACCATCGCGCTTCGACAGAAATACCATCTTGGCCCAGATGGCAGACCAGGCGCAGGACTCCCCCACCTCAACGAGGATGTCGAGGAAGACTTCGAGTGCCCCATTAGATAAAGCAAGCAGCTGCCGAGGGCACAGCCGATCAATACCGCAGCCTGAGCGGCGAGGAAACGACCGCGCGCAGGCTTCGAGCTCCTCAAGCGTGGGCCTCGAAAAACATGGGCCCAGATTCGACGGCCAGCTGATCAGGCCCGAGGCATGTCCAACATTCCACCAGCCAGCCCACGCCCGCCCCCCCACCCCCCCCCCCCCCCCCCCCCCCCCCCCCTGAAGCGCGCAGGGCTTGCCAGCTGCAAAGAGCTGGCGCGCATGGGAACAGCAAGCTTCAAAAAAAGCGCACAGTGCAGCAGCGCCGTCGACGGAGCGCCGTCGCACCCAATCGCTCCAGCCAGCTCGCTTGCCACGCCCCGCCTTATTAAACACCGGGGCCAACTGAAGCAGCAGTATCCATGGCTCAGCTTCTTCCGACGAAACACCACAGGCACTGCGCCCTAGCCGCATGGCGCCTGCGCTTAAATTGGGAAGCTGCCAGCGAGCTAGGCCTTAGAAACAGCGAGCGAGCAGGCGCCACCAAAAGAGCGGCAGGACTGAGGACTGGGAAAGCAAGCGCCTGTGGGGACAGCGGCCTACGTTGTGCAAACTGCAGCGGCTGCGCACTTCCAAAGTACTCGGGATTAGCTGCAGGGGTAAGGTCACGCATGTCAGCTAAATCAAACTCAGCGCTGGTGGCCCACAGCTGCCACTTCCCATTCAAAGAGAGGCCCTCCATCTGCTGGGCGCAGTGCGTCCAGCGCGGAGTAGGGTCCGCCCCCCTGCACGCGATGGGGGCATCTGAAGGAAAACGACGAGGCACTTGCACGGCGCGATACTCGAGCCCAGCCTGCGGTAGCGACGGCGGCGTGAGCACAACGGGAAAGCGAGGCGTCGCGCCAGCATCCGACACGATCTCAAGAGAGGCACTGCGCGCGAGCCACTGCGAAACGACGAAGTAGTCGGTGATGCGCCCAGCAGAGACAGGGGCATTAGTGCAGGCGGCGGCGAACGGGAAGAGACAGACCCCAATCGCTTCCACCCACAGACTGCCCTGAAGCTCCTCAGGAGGTATCTGAAAATCACTACAAATCGCAAACGGTAGACCGACAGACTGGACAACACGTCCAACATCTGTGAGGATGCTCCAGTTTTTCTTGGAGAGGCCTTCAGATTGGTGCGAATACACGCTGGCGCACAAGAAACCAAGGGGCGCGAGCCCATGATTATGCAGGATTCTCACTCTACCGTTACGCAAAGAACTGCCAACGCACTCAACTTCGGCCGGCCTTGCTGCGGCTGGGACACACTGTAGTAGTCCGCATGCGGTGCCGCCGCTCGTAGCGACAGCGGCGGCAGCGAAGGCGGCCTTCCAACCTAGGACGCGGAGCTTGTGCTCCCGAGTGTCACACTGAGCGCGCAACATGTGATGCTCCTGCACGTCGACGGCGCGAGCACCACGAATACGCTCATGCATGAGCGCAGCCTCCAATCCGCTGCGCCCTGAAACGTTGACAGTGACCAAACTGAGGCTGAATACTCACTTCAGCCACGCCATCCACACGAGCCTTCTTCTTGGCAGCCTCCACGAGCTGGTCGAAGATGCCCTTGACCAACTCGCGCTTGGCTCCTTGCTGCTCAGCTGCGTCATGTGCCCTTCGCGCTGTTGCTCAATCCAGCGCAGGAGCTCGGCGTGCGGCGACTGCTGGGCTCGTGCTCGCACCGCAGCGGCATCCGCGGCGGCGGCGCCGGCGGCACGCGGCGCCTCGGCCTCTGCCTGCGCCATGGCACCTGCATCGCGTTCGCGGGCGATGGCGGGAATGCCTGGCACAACGGCGGCTGCAGGCACCGCAGTAGCAGCAGGAGACGCAGTGCCGCCTGGAGCAGCCACAGGCGGATCACCTGCATCGCCATCGGCGAAGATGACGTCGGGCCCGGGTGGCCTCGAAAGCTCCTGCGGGGTGGGCACCAGCGCCTGCAGCTGCTGCGCGAAGGCCGCCAGCCTGGGGTCCGCCTTGAACCCGTCCGCCAGCGCCGAGAGTGCGAGTGCAGGGCTGGTGCTCGAGGCCATGCCTTGGTAGGCCTTGGCAGCCTGCGCTGCGGGCTCAGCGCAGCGCTCCTTGGCCTCGTCAAGCTCCTGCTTGGCAGCCGCCGCCGTCGAAACAGCCTTGAGCGCCGCCGCCTGAGCACGATCGTAGGCCCGCTGGGCCTTGTCGTGCTTTTCCGCCAGGACGTCCTGCTCGATCCTGGCCGAGCGCGCCTCGGCCCGCGGCTCCCTTGCCAGCAGCGCGCTGTGTGCCACCACCTTGGCGACCAGCTTGGGCGTCCACTCCGCCGAGACCGTCGCAAAGTCCGCGGCCTCGAGCTTCGCGCAGATCCCGACGGCCGTGGGATGCCGGACGGAGACCTGGCCCTGCGAGGAGACCTGGCGGCGCGCAAAAGGGGGTAGGGGGGAGGGGGGAAGGCTTCTTAGAAGCGCCCTGCCTCTTGGAAGGCCTCGGCCTTACGTCTATAGAGAAGGCCCGCGCCTTCTAGGAAGCAGGGGTGCTTCTTAGAAGCCTTCCCCCCTCCCCCTACACCCTGCGAAATGCTTAAGAAATCATGGGTTAAGAAATTCATAGTCTCAGAACTTGAATAAAAAAACCGAAATTCCTATTGAAATCTTAGGATTTAC
>CAUYUJ010006663.1:13338-18338 GCA_963575745.1 Prorocentrum cordatum
ACTACTACTACTACGGCTACTACTGCTACGGCTACGACTACTACTACTACTACTACTACTAATACTACTACTACCACTACCACGACTAGCACCACTACTACTACTACTACTACTACTACTACTACTACTACTACTACTACTACTACTACTACTACGACACTACTACTACTACTACTACTACTACTACTACTACCACTACTACTACCACTACTACTACTACTACTACTACTACTACTACTACTACTACTACTACTACTACTACTACTACTACGATTACTACTACTAGTACTACTACTACGACCTGCTACGACCTAATACTACCTAATACTACCTACCTACTCCTATTCACTATTACATACTACTACCTTGTACTACCAACTACTACCTATTAGTCTTACCAACTACTACCGACTACTACCCACTAGCACCTACTACTACATACTACTACAATCCTCCTGGGGGGCGGGACCCAGGGCGGGAGCAAAAACTTACAATTCCCCCCTGCTCCTGGACGCGCCCCGCCTCATCCCCTCCCCCATCTCGTTTTTGCCGTGACGACGGCGACGGAGAGAGGGGGCAGAGAGGCTTCTGAGGAGCCTCTGAGAGGCCTCTGAAGAGCCTCTGAGAGGCCCCTTGTGAAAGGCTTATGAGAGGCCTCTGAGAGGCCTCTGAGGGGCCTCTGAGAAGCTTATGAGGGGCCTCTGAGGGGCCGCTCAACGGCCTCTGAGAGACCTCTCAGAAGCCTCTGAGGGGCCTCTGAGAGGCCTCTAAGAGCCTCTCAGAGGCCTCCGAAGGGGCCTCTGAGAGGCGCTAGAGAAACTTTTGAGAGGCCCCGCAGAAGCCTCTCAGAGGCCCCTCAGAGGCCTCTGAGAGGCTTCGAAAAAGCATCTGAGACGCCTCTGAGAGGCCTCTGAGAAGCCTCTGAGGGGCCTCTGAAAGGCTTCTGACAGGCCTCTGAGGGGCCTCTCAAAGACCTCTGAGAGGCCTCTGAGAGACCTCTGAAGGGCCTCTGAGAGGCATCTGAAAAACCTCTGAGAGGCCTTTAAGGGGCCCCTCTGGCCACCAAGCCCCGGATTGCCCTACGACTACTACTACTACTACTACTACTACGACGACGACGACGACGACGACGACGACGACGACGACGACGACGACAACGACGACGACTACTACTACTACTACTACTACGACTACTACTACTACGCCTACGCCTACGCCTACGCCTACGCCTACGCCTACGACTACGACTACGACTACGACTACGACTACGACTACGACTACAACTACGACTACGACTACGACTACGACTACGACTACGACTACGACTACGACTACGACTACTACTACTACTACTACTACTACTACTACTACTACTACTAACTACGACTACGACTACTACTACTACTACTACTACTACGACTACTACTACTACTACTACTACGACTACTACTACTACTACTACTACTACTACTACTACTACTACTACTACTACGACTACGACTACGACTACTACTCCTGCTACTACTACTGCTACTGCTACTGCTAATGCTACTGCTACTGCTACTGCTACTGCTACTGCTACTGCTACTGCTACTGCTACTGCTACTGCTATTGCTACTGCTACTGCTACTGCTACTGCTACTGCTACTGCTACTGCTACTGCTACTGCTACTGCTACTGCTACTGCTACTGCTACTGCTACTGCTACTGCTACTGCTACTGCTACTGCTACTGCTACTGCTACTGCGACTGCTACTGCTACAACGACGAAGAATGATTAAGAACAGTGGCCGCGACCACCACGATTACTGACACCACCTGCCTACCGACTTACCTAGCTACGTACCTACCTCTCCTTCCCCTCCCTCCCCAATCCCTCCGTCGCCTGCCTCCTCCTCCTCCTCCCAGCCCCCCATCCCTCCTCTCCCTCCTCATTCTCCTCCTCCTCCTCCTCCCCCCCCCCCCCCTCCCCCTCCTCCTCCCCTCCTCCTCCCCCTCCTCCTCCTCCTCCTCCTCCTCCTCCTCCTCCTCCTCCTCCTCCTCCTCCTCCCCCTCCTACTCCTCCTCCTCCTCGATCAGGAGGAACCAGATGCGCGATCCACAGGCTCCCTTTGCGGCACCCACCTCCGAACGGCATGAAGGCGAAATCCGACGCCATCTCGTTCGGGTAGAGCCCAGCCTCACCCGCGCATGCGGCTGGTCACCCTCCTCCACCTTGTCCTCCTCCTCCCCTCCCTCTCCTCCTCCTCTTCCTCCTCCTCCTCCTCCGCCTCGCCATCGTCTTCCTCCCTCCTCCTCCTCCTCCTCCTCCTCCTCCTCCTCCTCCTCGACACCGTCGCTTCTTCTCGAGACTGGGGCTGCTCCTGCTGTCACTGGCCAGCACCTGCATGTTGTTTCTTCTTCTTGCCGCCTCCAGGGCTCGTGGACTCCGATGGCCATGCCCGTCGCCATTTCGAAAGCCGAGGCCCGACGAGGAGGACGCCCGCGGCCCACACCGACGCCGACCCGGCGCCCACCGTCTTGGACGAAACGCTGTTTACGCCAGTCCGCGGTTCCGCGGACGGGCAGCAAGCATGGGAGTGCCTTGCGGCACTAGTGGCACTGCGTCTGTGGAGGCATGTCTCTGGCAAGCGATCGCTTACACTCCAGATCAAAGGCGACTCCATGACCATGCTGTCTCTGGTCGTCAACTTGCGACCCAGCACCCGTCAGCTGGGCCACATAGGCATGGAGACCGCGCTGGAGTATGCCCAGGCGGTCTTCGTGCCCGTCCTCGCCGAGCACATCCCAGGGTAGCCAACATCACGGCGGACGTGCCTTCCCGCCAACCCCAGACCGGCTACCAGCCCAAGCAGCAACCCATGCTGCGGAACTCAGTCGGTCGAGAAGTGCCTGTAAGCGACAGGGGCTATTACGCCACGCTCGCGATGCCCGACGTGCCGAACAAGGGGGGATGAATGTGGCGCGTCAGCAGTCGTTTGGTCGGACCGAGCAGCGGCGACTGACTCGGCGTGGCCAACCGTGAAAGCGTGCCGAGGGGTGTGTTGACGAGTCTGATCCTCCGGGGGTGTCTGGACAGCATTGCTCCAGGACCTCCCCAGACGAGCTAACAAATTGGGGTCCCCACCCCGGGATTAACACGGCTCCTCGTCCGGTGGAGTCTGGATTGTATTGCTCCAAGGGCGTCCAGCCCCAAGGACCCCCAGAAGTGCCCCTCGCCGTCGTTGGGCCTGAGCACCATGTCCAGAGACAGCACACCTCTGAGTCCATCCCCTACCACGCGCATCGCCTGGGAAAGGAGCAAGATCATGCAGGGCGGCATCGTGCAGCAAGCCGAAATGCCGTATGGTGAGATCCATCTGGGCGGCACGTGGATGATCCTCCTCCTCATCCTCATCATCATCCTCCTCCTCCTCTTCCTCCTCCTCCCGCTTCTCCTCCTCGTTATTACACCTTCCCCTTCTTCCATGGCTCCTCCTGCTGCTCCTCCTGCTGCTGCTGCTGCTGCTGCTCTGCTGCTCCGCTCCACCTCCTCCTCCTCCAGCACCTCCTCCACCTCCTCCTCCTCCTGCTCCTCCTCCTCCTCGTCCTCCTCCTCCTCCTCCTCCTCCTCCTCCTCCTCCTCCTCCTCCTCCTCCTCATAATCATCCTCTTCCTCCCTACCCTCGGGGCGGCCCGACGACCGCCGGGCCTTTTCCGGATTGTACCCAGCCCAGCGGCCCTTGCCAGGGATGCTGGTTCGCCATCTGCGGGGGTTGAACTTGTCCGCGTCCTCGCCCCAGAGCTCCTCGATGCGGAAACAGAGGAGGAAAGAGAGAAGGGAGGAGGAGGAGGAGGAGGAGGAGGAGGAGGAGGAGGAGGAGGACGACGAGGAGGAGAAGACTAGTGGCCCCGGCCAGCAGACCCCTCCCCACTGGGAGCGGTCGCTGTCTAAGGCAGCCAGCGACCCATTGGGAGAGCCGCCCCCTTTGGTGGGCGGCGGAGGTGTCTCCGGGCTCCCAACCACAGAGCTCCGGGGCGCGCGAGAGACCCGCGCTCGCCGCCAGAGGAATTCGGACGAGGAGGAGGAGGAGGAGGCGGAGGAATTAGGACGAGGAGGAGGAGGAGGAGGAGGAGGAGGAGAGGAGGAGAGGAGGAGGAGGAGGAGGAGGAAGAAGGAGGAGGAGGAGGAGGAGGAGGAGGAGAAGGAGGAGGAGGACGAGGAGGAGGAGGAGGAGAGAGATCTGCCACAGTGCACCCTGGCACGTTGACGCGAGGTAGAATGCCAAGGGCTGTCTGGCAAGGTTGGGCTTCTGCACTCCAGAAGGGGGCCCCCCCTCCACTCGCAGACCTGTGCACACATCGCCCTGCCCCTCTCGAGGCCACGATCTCTGCTCTCACAAACGATGTATCCACGAGAGCCGAGGCCACGACCCCTCGTCGAGGGCTCCTAGCTTCGCGCTTCGCGCTGCGCGAAGCGCGAAGTGCGAATAACTTCGCGCTCTCGCGCCGCCTCCAGTGGAGAAGAGGAGGAAGAGGAGGAATCGGAGCGGAACCGCGAAGCGCGAAGCGCGAATAACTTCGCGCCCTCGAGGGCGCCCATACCTCGATCAAGAGGGCCCATACAGGCAGCCAAGAACACCAAGATTGCCCAAGGCAGCTCGGAGACGGCTCAAGATGGCCCAAAGGCGGCCGGATGTGGCCGCAGGACGGCCTGAGATGCCTCCAGGAGGGCACAGGAGGGACCTCCCACGAGGTCCGAAGAAGCAAAAAAAACATGGAGGTCCCTATAGTTTCCACGGCTTTTCATAGTGTTCGAAGTCTCGCCTTTTCTGGCCTCCGTCAGCTCAAGACGGCCCAGGAAGCCTCCAGAATGGCCCAAGGCGGCCACACAAAGGCCGGGTCCCAAGATGGCCCTCGAGGACACCACCGTGGCCCCAGGGGCATCCCAGAAGGCCCCAAGAGGCATCCAAGAGTGCCCAAGAGGGCCTCCCGTGACGTCCCCCGAATCCACCATACGG
>CAUYUJ010006663.1:23338-48338 GCA_963575745.1 Prorocentrum cordatum
AGGGGAGGAGGAGGAGAATAGGAGGAGGAGGAGGAGGTAGGAGGAGGAATAGGAGGAGGAGAGGATGAGGAGGAGGAAGGAGGAGGAGGAGGAGGTGGAGGAGGGGGGAGTAGGAGGAGGAGGAGGAGGAGTAGGAGGAGGAACTGCTGTTGGGCATTGTCCCCATTCTTTCCGTACCCATTTCGGGCGTCCAAACCCACCCGCCACCGTGGGGATAGAACATCTTTCCAGCCGCCCTAGGGCAGGTGCCCCCGAGGGCGGAGGAACTGATCGGCAGGGAGGAGGAGGAGGAGGAGGAGGAGGAGGAGGAGGAGGAGGAGGAGGAGGAGGAGGAGGAGGGGAATAGGAGGAGGAGGAGGAGGAGGAGGAGGAGGAGGAGGAGGGAGAGGAGGAGGAGAAGGAGGAGACGAGGAGGAGGAGGAGGAGGAGGAGGGAGGACTAGGAGGAGAGACCCTCCGCGCGTGGAGGAGGACTAGAGGACTAGGAGGAGGAGGAGGAGGAGGAGGACTAGGAGGAGGAGGACTAGGAGGACTAGGAGGAGGACTAGAAGGAGGAGGAGAACCAGGAGGACGAGGAGGAGGAGGAGAAGGACGAGGAGGAGGAGGAGGAGGAGGAGGAGGAGGAGGAGGAGGAGGTGGAGGTGGAGGTGGAGGTGGAGGCGGAGGAGGAGGACCCCCTCCCCCTCCAACTTCTGGTTGTGGTGGTGGTGGGGAACAGGCCGGATCCCAGAGATCCGACGCATCGAAAAAGTCAAGACGGACATGCTTCGCAATTTTCGGCCTCCAGGGGCCCTCACTGGGCCCTGGGACCGTTGAGAGACGACTCGGGATGAGAAACAGGTCCTGGGGAATGGGTCGACCCTTCCAGGGACCCCATGCTGAAAAAGACCCGACGTCGGATCTCTGGGATCGCGCCGCAGAAAAAATCGGGACGGGAGGTTTGGGGGCCGTCTGCGGCGGCCTCCAGGGGCCCTCTCCGGGCCTCGCGAGCGTCCGAGAACGGTGCAGGACGAAGACCCGGTCCCGGGCAGAGGGCCGGGACCCAGACATCCGACGTCTCGACTTTTTCGAGACGCGGGACCGGTTTTTCATCCCGAGTCGTTTTTTGACGGCCTCGAGGCCCGGCGAGGGCCCCGAGGGGCCAAAAGCTATGAAAAACCTCTGTCCCGATTGTTTCGAGACGCCCGATGTCTGGGGACTTCCAGGCGCCCCGCTCTGAAGAAGTCAGGACGTCGCACGTCTGGGCCCGGCAGGGAGGGGCCCGCGCAGGGGCGCGGGGGCGGGTGGCGACCCGAGCAGGCTCGAGCAAGCCTTAGGTCGGGCCTGTCCTCCTACCGGCGGATTTTGGGCGAAAAGTGCGGCATGGTCCAACAAAAATATTCAAACATACGTAGTCAAAATACGTCAGTCGTCCCGGGCTATGTTGGGATTACCTTTGAACACTCCTGCTGTGGAGGGACATGCCCGACTTAGAGCAAACCATCACATGCGCGCACTCCTCGTCACTACGGCAAGCGCCCTCCTGACAGGTGAGGGCCCCGTCTGAGAGCGAAACCGCCATCCGTCCCTCGAGCTGCTGCAGGGCATGCGGGAAGACGGTAGACTCGGCAAGTCCAGGGAAATACCCAGCGAGGGCCTCGCTTGTAGAGCACCCGGAACCACCTGCGTAACTGCTGCATCATCCGAAACGTCTGGCCATCACATCCGAAGAAGTATCCATCGAACCTCCCAAGTTGACGAGGAGCTGGCCTCCCTGCGCGCAGCTACTGCACAAGCCTCGACTGCTGGCCACTCCTCCCGAGGGCTCTCTCTCCGGCGGGGGCCCCAGCTCGAGAGAGGGAGCCGCCGCGCGTATGCGAGTTCGCTGCAGGCGTGCAGAAACGAAGGCGCGCGGCGCTAAGGCGAGAGCCACACTTTCCGAAAACGGTCCGCCCTTCCTCCGCGCAACTGCAGCCTTTCACCGCTGACGTGCGCAGTGCTACGGCCAGAGCCACATCCCGAAAGGGTCCACCCTCAGAGTGTGCAAACAGATCCAGAGGAGGAGGAGGAGGAGGAGGAGGAAAACGAGGAGGAGGAGCAGGAGGAGGAGGAGGAGGAAGAGAAGGGAGAGGAGTAGGGAGGAAGGAGGGGGAGGAGGAAGAAGAAGAGGAAGAGGAGTAGAGGAGGAGGAGGGAGAGGAGGAGGAGGAGGAGGAGAGAGGAGGAGGAAGAGAAGGAGAAGGAGGAGGAGGAGGAGGAGGAAGAGGAGGAGGGGAGGAGGAGGAGGAGGAGGAGGAGGAGGAGGAGGAGGAAGAGGAGGAGGAGGCGTGGAGGAAGTCTTGGGCGAAACGCAGCCCCTCCGTGCACATGGCTCCCACCGCCTCTCACAGGCATCGCTCCTGCTGCTGGCACTCTTACTCGACGTTCTTCACACATCATCTCCCCTTCTCCCTCCTCCACAGCATCGAGGAGGAGGAGGAGGAGGAGGAGGAGGAGGAGGATCGAGGAGGAGTAGGAGGAGGAGGATCGAGGAGGATCGAGGAGGATCGAGGAGGAGGAGGAGGAGGAGGAGGTGGAGCCCTCGAGGACGACCCGAGACACTCGACGAGGAAGCTCAAAAGAGGCCCTCCAAGGCAGGACAGTCGAGAGCGTTGCTTACCCGAAGAGATCAGGATGTTCGACTTTCCGGGGGCTTCATAATTAGGGTAACGAAGAATGACATAAACATAAAAACTCGGAGGTCCGCGCGGATTTCTCGGATCGACGCTGGACCCCCCTCCCTGGCGCGCGGAGCGCGCCAGGGGCGGCGCCGGAGGCGCCGCCAGGGGGGCCCAGTGCGGATGCAAGAAATCCGCGCGGAGCGCCAAAAGTGTATGTTTATGGCGCTATTTCTTCTTCGCGGATCCAACGTTCGGAATGCGGCCCACGGGGCGCATGCGGGCCCCAGCTCCTCCTCGCACCATCCGGGCCAGCGGAGCGCACGAACACGGCACCCGTCGTGTCGGCAGACCGCAGCACGGCCTCCTCCCTCCTCCCTCCTCCCTCCTCCCTCCTCCCTCCTCCCTCCTCCCTCCTCCCTCCTCCCTCCTCCCTCCTCCCTCCTCCGACGCTGTTTCCGACCCTGCGCTGAAATTCGCACAGGAACGCGGATCCTGGTGCATAATTACGGGACCCTGGTGTATACATGTTTCGTTGTTTTGCCGGGACGTCGGGAAAAAAGCATACACCACACCACCCTCAAAAGGACTCGTTGTTTTGAGGGTCGAGGACAAGAAACTCTTGAGGTCGAAGCATACACCAAACCACCCTCCTGGGACTCCCACCCTTTTTGAGCGTCGTCCTCGACCCTCAAAAAGTCCTGGGATCGAAAAAAGGCAACCCGCCACTGGTGATGCAGATGCTCCAGCTTCCGATCCAGGCGCCCCCCCGAAGACTGGCGCAGCCCGGACAGCTTCTTCCAGAGCGTCCGAGCACGTGCTGCCGAAGGTGGCGGTCGAGAGCCCTCGGGTTAGGTCGGGCATGTCCCCCTACAGGCGGATCCTGGGTCGAAAACTCGCAATTCTCCAAAGATCAGCCCCAACACACACGAAAAAGTGGTCAAAAAATCGCCCCCTGACTACTGTTTAGCTGTTTTTAGGTACTCCTCCCGTGGAGGGACAGGCTCGATTTCACACCCGGGGGGCCCGGAGTCCAGACAAAGAACGAGCCCTGCCTGGCCAGCGCGAGGGCGAGGAGGGCAGCGGGCGAGGGGAGGAGAGCGGCACGGGCGTGGAGGGGGGCGAGCGGGCGAGGAAGAGAGGGCGAGGAAGAGAGGGCGAGAGGGCGAGGAAGGGGGCGAGGAGGGACGAGGGGAGAGGGCGAGGAGGGCGAGGAAGGGGGCGAGGAGGGCGAGGAAGGGGGCGAGGAAGGGGGCGAGGAAGGAGGCGAGAAGGGGCAGAATCAGAGGCGGACAGAGACAGGCCATCTTTCGCGCGCGCGCGGGCCCCCAGCTGCCAGACGAGCCTTCGGATCAGGAGCGGCGGTTCCGGGTACAGGCGCAGCGTCTCCACCAGGCAGTCCCGCAGGAACGGCAGCCTCTGGATGTCGGCGTACGTGATCCGGCGGTTGCCGAGCACGTCCGAGATCTCTTTCCTCGGGGGTGCCGTACGCATTCCACCATTGACCCCTTGTTACTCATCTGGCTCGGGCGGTCTTCGGCGTTCTTCGGCGGTCTTCTGGCGGCTTTTTCGGCGGTCCGGACGGCCTTGGCGGTATCCTGCGGTCCTCGGCGGTCGCCCGCGGTCTTCGGCGGCTTCCCGCGCTCTGCGGCGGTCTTCACCGGTGAAGCTGGACGCTTGCGTCTCACAAGGGATCCATGATCGAATACCTAAGGTCGGCGGCGAGCGAGGGGGGAAAGTGAGAAGGAGAAGACCTGCTCAGAAGGTTCGGAAGTCCCCCGGCCTTCTGACAAGTTTCTGAGCCTTCCCCGAAGACACTTTAAACAAAAACTGTCCAGAAGGCAGGAGAGCTTCTGAAAGTCCCGCCGCCCTCCGAGAAGGCCTCCTCCTTCTCGCTTCCCTGGAAGAAGAATTACTCCGACGGAAGGACACCACATGAGAATCCTCTGGGCGAATCTGGAAAAAGCCCTCACCGTCGTCCTCGTGGTTGGTGAGGCGTCCTGGCTGTCTCTTCTGCGTATATTTCTTCTCGCCCTGGCGCGGGCCCTTCCCCCGCTCCCTACGTTGCCCCCGGCCTCGCCCTCCTGTTTTGGCTCCGGACATTCAGAAAATGGCCCGGGAGTGGTGTTCTGGGAACACGAAGAACACGAAGTGGCCTACAGTTGGCTCCGGGCATTCAGAATGTGGCCCTGGAATGGTGTTCTGGGAGCACGAAGAACACGAAGTGGCCTACAGTTGGCTCCGGGCATTCAAAATGTGGCCTGGGAATGGCGTTCTGGCAGCGCGAGAGCCCACAAGTGGCGACAGTTACAAGAATTGGATGACCCGCTCGGATTAGTAACATGATCCGCGGGCCCCATGGGGAGGGGGCTCCCGCTTGAGACTTCCTCGCAATTCACTCACAAATGTGGCCTGGGAATGGCGTTCTGGCAGCGCGAGAGCCCAAAAGTGGCGACAGTTACAGGAATTGGATGACCCGCTCGGATTTGTAACATAATCCGAGCTGCTCCGGCTGCTCGGATTAGGAATTGGCGGCTCCGGCTGCTTGACCCGAAACGGTCCCGGGGGCCCGGTGTGAGGTAGGGCATGCCCTCCCGCGGGCGAATGCTGAGGGAAGAGAAGAGGGGCATGGTGTGCTCGGTATGGCGCAACAAAGAGGTGGCATTTGAGACGCGTCCTTTTCCTCATCTGTGGTGTCATTTTGCTCTGGGGAACAAAGACAACAACAAAAAAGGGAGAGATCAACAAATCCCGCGGCGAGCGAAGGGGGCAAGCGAGAAGGGAGCAGGCCCTCTCAGAAGGCGGCGGGGCTTCCCAGAAGGCTCCAGCCTTCTGAGAGGCTGTCAGCGTGTGCGGGGAAGGCTTTGAAAACTGCTCAGAAGGCCGGGGTACTTCCGAGCCTGCTGAGAAGGACCACCCCTTCTCACTTCCCCCCTCGCTCGCAGCAAAAAATAATCCAAAAAGTATTCTGGCGAAAGACCCAAACACAGTCAAGAAAGTAGCCTGGGTACCGTCGTTGCGGGCATCGCCTTCGGGGGATCTCCTCGTGGGGCCATGGAGCATGCGAAGGGTGTGCCGATATGGAGCGGGGCCGCCATATGGGCGCTGCCACTGGTGCTTTAGGCGGAACGCACTGGGGGGCCGCGAAAAGTGTGAGGGGTGCGCCGCAGTGGGGCGGGGCCGCCACTGGGGCCTTCGGTGGAGCTCCCCAGAGGGCAACGAAACAATGCAATGAGCGGGGGGGACGCATGCGAGTACAGCCACTAGGGCCTTCGGTGAAGTTCCCTATGGGGCCACGAAGCGCTGTACGGGGCGGGGGGAACGCATGCGAACACCGCCACTGGGACCTTCGGTGGAGCTCCCTATGGGGCCACGACACGCTGCTCTGGGTGGGGGAACCGCATGCGAGTGAATCCACTGGGGCCTTCGGTGGAGCTCCCTATGGGGCCACGAAGCGCTGTACTGAGCGGAAGGGGCCGCATGCGGGCGGCCGTGCCACTGGGGCCTTCGGTGGAGCTCCGTATGGGGCCACGAAACGCTGTACTGGATGGGAGGTGACGCATGCGGGCGTTGCCACTGGGGCCTTCGGTGGAGCTCCCTGTGGGGTCACGTACTGGCTGGGGGGTAACGCATGCGCGCGGTGCCACTGGGGCTTCCGGTGGAGCTCCCGATGGGGGCCACGAAAGGCTGTACTGGGTGGGGGGTGACGCATGCGGACGCTGCCACTGCGGCCTACGGTAGAGTTCCGTATGGGGCCACAGATTCGCTGTACTGGGCGGGGGGGACGCATGCAGGCGGTGCCACCTGGGCCTTCGGTGGAGCTCCGCATGGGGCCACGAAACGTTGCGATGGGTGGGCGCGACGCATGCGGGCGGTGCCACCTGGGCCCTCGGTGGAGCTCCCTTATGTGGCCACGAAACGCTGTACTGGGTGGGGGACGCATGCGGGCGGTAGCACTGGGGCCGTCGGTGTGGGGCCACGAAAAGCTGTACTGGGTGGGGGGAGACACATGCGGGCGGTAGCGCTGGGACCTTCGGTGGAGCTCCCTTGGCCGTCGGTGGAGCTCCCTGGGACCACGAAGCGCTGTACTGGGTGGGGGGACGCATGCGGGCGGTAGCACTGGGGCCGTCGGTGGAGCTCCGTATGGGGCCACGAAACACTGGCTGCACTGGGTGGGGAGACACATGCGGGCGGTGCCACTGGGGCCTTCGGTGGAGCTCCGTATGGAACGCTGTACTGGGCGGGGGGACGCATGCGGACGGCAGCACTGGGGCCCTCGGTGGAGCTCCCCATGGGGCCACGAAACGCTGCTCTGGGTGGGGGATGACGCATGGGGGCGGTGCCACTGGAGCCTTCGGTGGAGCTCCCTATGGGGCCACGAAACGCTGTGCTGGGTGGGGGAACGCATGCGCGCGGTAGCACTGGGGCCGTCGGTGGAGCTCCCTCTGGGGCCACGAAACGTGTGAGGGTGTGCCAAAGTGAGGAGGGTGACGGGAGGAGCGAGGAGCGGGAGGAGGGGGGAAGAGGAGGAGGAGGAGGAGGAGGAGGAGGAGGAGGAGGAACGCGGGGAACCGTGTCTTCAAAACAAGTGCCCAACACCACAGGATGGCTGGGAACTATGAAAGGTAGTCAAAAGAGCACGAAAACTCGTCATCATAGTACGTTTCACTATTATTGAATATGCCTCCTGCAGAGGGGCATGCCGCCTGGTGAGGGCCCCCAGAGGCCGAAAACGGCTAAGAACATCCCGTCGTGATCTCTGCGCGACGAGAAGAGGCAGGATCAGTCAGTGTCGGATGCAGGAAGCGGATCGAATCAGAAATTGCGTCGGCTCGGGCCGCATCGGCACGGAGTCGGCATCATCTCGGATCGGCCGCGCCAGGATGCACAACAACGCCATGCAAGCATCGGGGTTGTGGTCGGATCGGGGTCCGACCACAACACACCTTCCACGAGAAAAAAAACAACCCTGAGACCCCAGGGCGTCCATGGATTTGTGGTGGGGGAACGCCACGCCCTCCATCGCAAAACCATCGAAACCCAGGGCACCCTGGAGGCAAGCAGGGTGTTTCTTGGCATGGGTCTCCACTGCACCGACATCAAGTCGGAAAAGTCGGATCGAAATCGGGGGGCGACCAAGAGGGGGGCGTCCAAGAGGGGGGTGGTGCAAATCATGGCCGGCGGCATGTGCGCGGCCCGGGGGGGGGTCCAGGGACGTCTTGAAATAAGAAGCGGCGCCATGAAATCTGGGGAGATCTCTTGGCCCACGCCATGATATCCATCCCCCCTAGTCGTACGTTGTTCCCATCCGACTTAAGGACCATATCCCAGAAATAATTTCGAGCACCCGGAAAAGTGTCAAAAGAGTGTCGAAACAGTGTCGGGCGAGTGTCTCCCAGGGCCCGACACGTGAAAACCCTTGAGTTTCGGTACTTTTTGGGGCGCTCGAAGTTCTTCCTGATGGTCAAAGCTAAAGTAGGTTGGTGCATCATAACCCTGGTCATCACCCCCCTCCTTGCCGCCCCCGAGAAACACGCAGGAGGTGGGGGGGGGGGGGGGGGCGCCCCCGGCCGGGCACACGCCAGCACGGGTTACGGCTCCACGGGCCCTGGGTCCGGCTCCTTCGGGAGACCCCCGAAAACATAGTCTGCGCTGAGTATCGTTTATCGGAAGCTGGGCGAGGGCTGCTAAAACCGTGGCTGCTAAAACGGCCCTCCCGGAAGGAAAAAGCAACTTCCCGGAATGAGGCGCGGCACGCGAAACAGTCAACGGGCTTTTTCCCGGAAGGAAGAAGACAACTTCCCGGAGGTCGATTTTAGCAGCCACGGATTTAGCAGCCCTTGCTGGCTTCCGAATTTAACCGGTCCCCAGCGGCGTGGGCTGGGCCCCACTGGCCGACTTCCCCCCTTAGATGGGGATATAGGTCGTTCCCTTCGGGTTTCGAGGGGTGTATCCCCAATTGGGGTGGTAATCTGGCGGGGGTCTCGAAGAGGATGAGGATGGGGATGGGCGTCGGTTAAACGACATTGATGCGCACTCCTGGGATGCATGCACATCCACATCCATAACCAAAGCGAATCGGCCCGAGATCGTTTCTGGATGTGCTGGTGGGCATACGCCAAGCTTCAACGATTCTGGACGCATTCGAACGGCACGGGATGTCGACTTCCCGATGCGCCTGGCGGGGGCGCTCGTCAGGGACAGCCGACGAGAGGGTGGCGGATGTGATGGGGAGGGGAGGCGATGGGGAAGCTGACGGGAGAGGGGGGGGAGAATAAGATCGATTCCAACCACTTCGGACTGTTCACGAACTACTTCGGACCGATTAGAACGACTGGAAACGAACTGATCGCAGCCTACAAAATTACCATACGAACTAATCTTCGAGGGGAATACTGGATCACAACCGCGATGAGAGTTTCTGAAGAGCGTCTGAAAGGCTTCAATCCTAAGGGCTCCTGAGGGCTTCTGAGGAATCCTGAAGATGTCTGAGGAATCCACCCGACTGAAGGATTATGTAGGATTTCCGAAGGATATTGAACGACTCTGGCGGATTATGTAGGATTATGTAGTCTTCTGGAAGATTCTGCTGATGTTGAAAGATTCTCAAAACATCTGAAGGATGATGAAGGCTTTTGGATCCTGTCGGGGATGGCCAGAACCCCGTTTAGCAAAACGTAGATTAGTGAAAACGACCTCGGGCCCAAACCTGGCGCGCGCAAGCCTGGAAAATGACGGCCGCGTCGCCCTCTCGAGAATCGAAGACGGACAATTCACTAATCGACGTGTCAAGGAGGGGGTTCTGTCCACCCCCGATCTTGAAGGATTCTGAAGACCTCTCTGGAGATTCTCAAAAGATCCTGAGGGTGATGAGGATTCTGGAGGAATCCTAAGGGCCCAAGAAAAATATGGAGAACTCCGAACGACTATTCAACAAGCCCGAAGAATCCACAGGATTCCCAACGAATCTTCAAAAAGCCAGGGGAGTCCTACAGAATCTGGAACATCCCTCGGAATCCTGATATTCCAAACAGATCCTCAAGAATACTGGGGCTTCATACGGTCGAGAGTCGAGAGATCATGATCACGGTCGAGCTCGAGTACACGATGTGTCCTCCAGAGATCACGGCCGAGGTGGCGAGAGGTATCCCAGGGGGGTCTCCTCCTCGCCCGCCTGCCCCATCGGAGCGACGATGGAAGACGGGCCTCACGCGAGATGGCGCAGCGACCTCACGCGGCGGTTTGCGCGGGCCGCCAGCGCGTCACGCCACCTTGGAAACGAGGAGGAGACCAGCGTAGGGGGGGCGGCGCGTGTCTCCCCGCCTACAGGAAGGCGAGCGGGGTGGGCGCGCCTGTAGAGTCCACCGCGACGGAGCCCGTCGTTGGAAACGAGGAGGGGGAGGAGGAGGAGGAGGAGGAGGAGGAGGAGGAGGAGGAGGAGGAGGAGGAGGAGGGCGTCCACGCGCGACCTTACGCGGGCAGCTCATGCGCCCGATGTCGGAGCTCACGACTCCGCCTCCTCGCGCCGCTCCTCTGCCTCTGGCGTACGGGGTCGGCGCCGCTGGCCTCTGGGCCTTCTCAACTGGCCGACAACCCACGTCTTCCAGGGCGCTCTTATGGCGCTCCTCCTCCAAAATCTAATCTCAAGTCGGGCCCGTCCCCCTGCAGGGGGACTTTCGACGAAACACTAAAACAATACCCCAAGAATGCTCCAAAATGGTCGAGAAATGCTCCAAAAATAATACCCAGAGAGTGACAGACAGAAAGCGAGAAAGAGAGAGAGAGAGAGAGCGTGAAAGAGAGGACGAGAAGCAGGGGGCGCAGACGAGGAGCAGCACGGGGGCAGCGAGGGCTCCGGAGACTCCGAGCGGGCAGGCCCTCAGACGAACAAGCCCCTCGGGACCGCGCCGACGAAGGGAAACTTGACCGCGCCGCCCACGGGCCAGCCGCCCGCGGCCCACGCCGCGCGCAGCGCCAGGGCGGCCGCGCCCTCGTCCCCCGCGCGGTTGCTCGCGAGGTCGAGCACCTGACCTGCAGGCGCGGCAGGCCAGGGCGGCCGCGCCCTCATCCCCCACGCGGTTGTCGGCGAGGTTAAGGTACTGCAGGCGCGGCAGGGCGCCTGGAGCAAGTGCCGCGGCCACCTGCCTGACCTCTTCGTCCCCCCATCCCAGCCTCTGGTACACCAGCCGCTCCGCGGACTCGAAGCGCTGCGCGAACGTCGACCGCTACAGCTCGGCAACCCGTGGGCGATCGTCCTTGCCGTTCGTGTAGCCCTTGCTGTGAAGCTCCGCTTCAAAAGCGTCGGGCAAGGCGGGCGCCTTCCGCCCTGCGGCGCACGTGTCCACCCGCGAACCGACGGAGACCTCTGGATAGCCATGATAGGTTGTCTCGTCTCCAGTGACTTGTCCGAGGTCCACCAAGCAGGCCCAATTCTCCGTCAACATTGCCCATGAATACTCGCAATAACACCAGCCGCGGTCGAAAGAAGGCGCACTGTTGCCAAACCGGGTGTCTACTGAGGGATTGTCACAATCATCGGGGAACGGTGTCAGCATGAATACGACTGTGGCGGGGTGGGAGTAGAAACTCTCAAGGCTGTCCAAGGCATCTTTTGAAGAGTTCACACTCGCGCTCGAAGCGGCCGATTGCGTCGGCCTCAAAGCACTCTGACCCTTCGAGCCGCTGATACGTGTACCGCTGAGGGGCACCCTCTCAATCCCTGCAGTTCTGGTGGATGCAATAGAAATCCATGAACACTGCCCAGCGGCCAGTGAAATTAGGGAAAGGATCTGCGGACAGCAACTGCAAAACCCAGCCCAGGATGCGCAGGTTGTGGCCGTGAGGGTCGGGGTGATTAGCCTGCAACCAACAATGTGAGATACAAGCGACGTGCAGCAGTGGCACTTGGCCCTCGCCAGTATCAACTGTGGCAGCTTTGACCCCGCTATGGGGCATGAACGCAGTCGGCAGCAAGGCCTGGCGCGTCTCGAGGGTTCCGCCAGAGCCCGCCCGCTCCACCACCCACTCCGCGTCCACCAGGACAACTGCTCCGCTGCCGGGCATGGGGTCGAGCTCAAAGCAGCCGAACTTCTCCCACAGCTCCTGCCTCTCCGTTACATTCACCTCCTCCACTTCAGGCATGTGCGGTAGCTGCCGCGCCCCGGCCTCGTCGGGCTCTGGCGCGGGGACTTCCGCGCTCTCTGGCGGCGCGTGCGGCAGCGGCGCCCTGGCCTCGGCCAGCGCGGCCATGCCGCGGCGAAGCTCGGCCCTGGCGGAGTCCATGCTGGCGATGTGTGCGCTCACGCGTTCCTCGACGGCTCTCAGCGACGCGCCCAGTGCCTCGACACGCTGCAGCCGCCCCAGCTACTGGATCCGCGCAGCGAGCTTCACAACCTGACCGTACTCCCCGTTGTCCGCCGCCTGCTTGGCGCAGTCCTTCAGCTCGGCCACCTGCGTGGCCAGCGCGCCACCCTCGCGCGAGGACATGCCGCAAGCACGGAGGCCGAGTAGGGCAGCCGCAGCGCCGCTCGCGAAAGGGTGCGACGGGCAGCGGGTCGCGATGGACTGGCGACTCTCTGCTCTCGAACCGGGCTGCTGAGGACGCCCCACTCTCCTTCCACCTCCATCCCTGTCCCCCTACAGGCCGATCTTAAGCGAAAAATTGAAAATACCCAAAAAATGCCCTGAAATACTCGAAAATGGTCAAAAAATCGTCCCCTGACTGTTTTTGACTATTTTTGAATATTCGCCCTGTAGAGGAACAGACCCGACTTAAATCCAGTGCCGCCTCATTGGGCAACGGAGCGCGCCGATGTTACCGATCATTTCCTCGACCTCCTCCTCCTCCTCCTCCTCCTCCTCCTCCTCCTCCTCCTCCTCCTCCTCCTCCTCCTCCTCCT
Organism: Prorocentrum cordatum; assembly: GCA_963575745.1. Classification (NCBI taxonomy): domain Eukaryota; class Dinophyceae; order Prorocentrales; family Prorocentraceae; genus Prorocentrum; species Prorocentrum cordatum. The sequence continues at coordinate 35,872 of CAUYUJ010006663.1, forward strand.
CCTCCTCCTCCTCCTCCTCCTCCTCCCCACCCTTCCTGTGCCCAAGGATCGCACGCTCGAGGTCCTCAGCTCGTCCAGGATGTCCAGGTTCTCCTCTTTCGTCAGCTCGAACATGGTCCAGGTGAGCAGGGCGGCGGTGGTCTCGTGACCCGCCACCAGCAGCGTCATAAGGTCGTCGCGGAGCTGCCGGGCTGTGACGTCCTCGCCCCGCAGCTGGACGAGAAAGAATGGATCCTCGAGCCTCGATCCTCCTCCTCCTCCTCCTCCTCCTCCTCCTCCTCCTCCTCCTCCTCCTCCTCTTCCTCCTCCTCCTCCTCCTCCTCCTCCTCCAGTCCTTTCCCTGTTAAAAAACTCCTCCCTGTCGCACCCCCACGGCCGGTCGAAGGGCGGGCCGGGCGTTTCGCGTGAGACTTTCCTGGTATTTATGTCCCTGAAGCTCCAACTTTGGCAACAGTTTCACTGATGGAGGGCGGGTCGTTTCCAAAATGTAGCGATCGTGTCAAAATGTTGCAAGAGCTTCACGGATTGAGGGCGGATCGTTTTCAGAATGTGGCTCTCGCCTTAGCGCCAGGCACATTCGTTATCAACATTTGCAAGAATTTCACGGATTGAGGACAGGTCGTTATCAACATGTGGCTCTCGCCTGAGCGCCGCGCACATTCGTTTTACAGTGGTGCAAGATGCTCATGAATGGAGGGAGGCTCCTTCCCAAAATGTGGTTCTCACCTTAGCGTCGCGCAGATTCGTTTTACTAATTTGCACGAGTTTCACGGAATCATGGTTAATATACCGAAAATGGTGCTTCGGAGCGATGTAGGATGGTCAGGGTGCCGCAGGTACGTTGATTCGCGGTGTTGAAGTCCCAGGAGTGGCTTTCTGGCACGATCCAGGACCGTCAAGGCGCATCAGTGAGGTTGATTCGTAATCCCTCCCTCCGCCGTCCCCCGATGACGTCCTCGCCGCGCGTCTGGACGAGGAACTGCATCATGGACATGTCCCCCTTCACCTGAGACGAGGCCCGGACCACCCGGACAAGTCTGGGGGGTCAACCTCATGGGGGCACAGAAGGAAGGGAGAAGAGACAGCAGGGCGCCTAACCTCGCGCTCTCGCGCTGCGCGACGCGCGAGAGCACGAAGAACTCCGCGCTCTCGCTCCGCCCCCCAGGGGAGGAGAGGAGGACGAGGCGGAGTTCGCAGCCGAACCGCGAGGCGCGACGCGCGGATCACTTCGAGGGCGCCCCTGCAGCAAGGCGCACCCCTCGCGCACTCTCGGGGCCCCGCGCGGCCCGAGCCCCCGATCCGCCCGCCTTGATCGCCCCCACCCCCCTCACGGAGTGCCCCACAACCGCGAACCTCTGAGACCCGGCGGCCCTGGAGGCTGCACCGAGCGCCGGGAGCCGTTCCAGAGCGCTCCAGGACGCGGAGGAGGAGGCGGAGGAGGCGGAGGCTTAGGCTCAGCGAGTGTCTGCTCCAGGAAAGCAGCGCCACGCGGCAAACACGCTGCAGTCCGAGGAGGAGGAGGAGGAGGAGGAGGAGGAGGAGGAGGAGGAGGAGGAGGAGGGAGGAGGGAGGAGGAGGAGGAGGAGGAGGAGGGGGAGGAGGAGGAGAGGAGGAGGAGGAGGAGGAGGAGGAGGAGGAGAGGGGAGGGATGAGGAGGCGGAGGAGGAGGAGGAGGAGGCGGAGGAGGAAGAGGACCCGAGAGCGCCCCCGATAACGCTCTGGAGCCGATCTGTCCCAGGCGAAGGCGGGGCCGGTCTCACCGCGCCCCGGTTCTTCTCGGCCTCCGCCATGGCGTTCCGGATCAGCTCGTCCAGCATGGAGTTCAGGAGAAGGAGGTTGTCCTGGTGGTCTTTCTGGTCCTTGACGCCACACAAGACGGGAGATGGGCACGCGGAGACGCAAAAGCAAATCAACCAACACAAAAAACATAACAAAACAAAAACATGAAAAACGGAGAGGACAGAGACGACAAAATCTGATGGCCCCATTGGGACGCCAGGTGGCTGTGGGGTTGTCTGCTGGGCCACTGTGTGGTGTAGTTCGCGTTGCCTTTTGGTGATTGTCTCTTGCTCGGCGGCAAGCGAGGGGAGAAATGAGAAGGAGAAGGCCTTCTGAGAAGGCGGCGGAACTTCTCAGAAGCCCTCGCGCCTTCTCAGAAGCTCTTTCTGTCCTCGGGGAAGGCCTAGGAAACCTATCGGAAGGCCGGGGGACTTCCGAGCCTTCTGAGAAGGCCCGCCCCTTCTCACTTCCCCCCCTCGCTCGCCGCCGACTTGCATCTCCAGTCCTGTCTCCATTTGACTGTCTACTATTATCTTGTTCCCATCCTACTTCAGGACCACATCCCAGAAATTACTTCGAGCACCCCGAAAAGTGTCAAAAGAGTGTCGAAACAGTGCCGGGCGAGTGTCTCCCAGGGCCCGACACGTGAGAACCCTTGAATTTCGGTATTCTCTTGGGCGCTCGAAACTCTTCCTGGTGGTCAAGGCTAAAGTAGGTTGGTGCATCATAACCCTGGTCATCACCCCCCTCCATGCAGCCCCCGAGAAACACGCAGGAGATGGGGGGGGACCGCCCCCGGCGGGGCACACGCCAGCACGGGTTACGGCTCCACGGGCCCTGGGTCCGGCTCCTTCAGGAGACCCCCGAAAACATAGATTGCGCTGAGTACTCCGGATTCCATAATAAAGTCGGGGGGGTCACATTTGGGGGGGGGTCTGATTTGAGCTGTCTTGGAGGGTTCGGGGGGGTCTGGGCAAAGGGCCGCCCCTTCATGGATGGTCTGGGGGGGTCTAAAACTTCTCGTCTGGGAGGGTTGAGACCCCCTCCCTTTTATTACGAAATCTGAGGTATCGTTTATCGTTTATCGTTTACAAGTCTACCAGGGGGCTCGGGGCAGCAGAACAGGCCAGGAGGTCCCCCCCGGGAGGCTCGCAGGTGGCCCAGGAGGCCCCGAGAAGAGCTTCGGAAGCCCAAGACGGCTGAAGGTGGGCCCCAGATGGCCAAGGAGGGGCCCACAAAGACGCCTCCGAGGGGGCGAAAAACATGAAGCGAGCATCAGCTTCCATGAGTTGTGCCACTCGCTCGTTCTCCTCCCGAGATGTCCAAAGATCGCTTCAAGATGGCCCCCATGGCCCCCGAGAGTGCCCGAGGCGGCCACAAGGCGACCCCAAAAGACTCCGAGATGACGCCCAAATCGCCCAGGGTGGCCGAACGAAATCCGAGATTGTCCTAAGACGGCCTCAAGAAGAGGCCCAGAAGCCTGAAAATAGGCCCGAGATGGCCCAAGATGGCCCGAAGATGGCCCCAAGCAAAGGAGCAGAGGCCAGGCAAACCAAAAGGTTGACGGGAGTGCGACCTGCATGCAGGTGAAGGACGTGCACACGACGAGTAAGCCAGCTTTATGCCACTGCGCAGAGAGGGGAGGGGAGGGGAAGGAGAGAGGGGCGAGAGGGCGAGGGGGGAGGAGCGAAACTGCTCCAATATGGTCACGAGATGGCTCCGCCGGGGGGGGTGGGGGGCTGCAGCAGGGGGCGCAGCCCTGCAGATCTGGCCACTCCCGCCTGCGATGTGGGCCGTGCGAGACCACGCTGGTAAGGTGTTCAGCATGATCCGCCCGTGCTTGGTGACACCCGCCTGCCTGCCGAGCGGCAAGAGCTGACCTTCCCGGGCGCAGAGGAGGCATTGATGGCCTGCCGCCGCTGCTCCGATGCGAGCTGTCTCCCGTACGCGTCCCCCATGTGTGGCCCGTGCCCCGTGGCAGGCCACGGCCCCTGCGCCGATCGGGAGTGGCGCGGCGGAGCTGGCGCTCGGTCGGATCCGCCCCGAAGTGCCTACAACGGGGCTCTGCTCGGCTGGCGGTGCCTCGCGACCCCCCTTTCGGGTCTGGCGGGCCGTCGTTCCACGGTCGTCCGCTGGACGGGATCGCCTGGGGCGGCTCTCTCCTTCTGCCCACCGACGAGGCAGCACGCGTGCGCGGCGCCGATGCGGTCAGAACAGACAGGCTGCCCCTCGGGTGCGTCCCGACATCACTGCCGCCAGGCAGTTCGAAGGACCCACCACCACAGCCCATGGTCAGAGCATGCGGAATAACAGGATCGCTCTCCGTGGTTGTCGACGCGATCGGCGTCAACGTGGCCGTCGCCGTCATCATCGTTACCGTCGTGGCTGGCACCATCATCACCATGAGTATCATCGTCCTCCTCGTCCTCCTCCTCCTCCTCCTTCTCGTCCTCCGCCTCCTCCTCCTCCTCCTCCTCCTCCTCCTCCTCCTCCTCCTCCTCCTCCTCCTGATCATCATCCTCCTCCTCCTCCTCCTCCTCCTCCTCCTCCTCCTCCTCCTCATCATCATCATCATCATCATCAGCATCATCATCATCATCATCATCATCATCATCATCATCATCATCATCATCATCATCATCATCATCATCATCATCATCATCATCATCATCATCATCATCATCATCGTCGTCATCATCATCATCATCATCATCATCAGCATCAGCATCAGCATCAGCATCAGCAGCATCCTCATCGTCAGCGTCATCATCATCCTCATCATCATCATCGTCGTCGTCCCCATCAGCATCATCATCCGCATCATCATCATCATCATCATCATCATCATCATCATCATCATTATCATCATCATCATCATCATCATCATCATCATCATCATCATCATCAGCATCATCATCGTCATCATCATCATCATCATCATCATCATCATCATCATCATCCTCGTCAGCATCATCATCATCATCATCAGCATCATCATCAGCAGCAGCATCACCATCATCGTCATCATCAGCATCAGCATCATCATCAGCAGCATCAGCATCATCGTCAGCATCATCACCGTCGTCCCCATCATCATCATCATCATCATCATCAGCATCATCATCATCCTCAACATCATCACCACCACCATCACCACCATCATCAACAGCATCATCGTCATCATCATCAACATCAGCATCAGCATCATCAACAGCATCACCAGCATCATCACCATTATCATCATCGTCGGTATCAGCATCAAGATCATCAGCATCATAATCGCAATCAGTATCGTCGAAAAGCATCATCATCATCAGCATCATAAGCATCATCAGCATCATCATCATCATCATCATCATCATCATCATCATCGTCGGTGTCGTCATCATCATCATCATCATCATCCGCAGCAGCATCATCATGTCCATCATCCTCAGCATCATCATCAGCATCATCATCCTAATCATGATCATCATCATAAGCATCATCATCATCAGTCTCCTCATCATCATCATCATCATCAACAGCATCATCAGCATCGCCACGATCAGCACCATCATCATCAGCAGCATCATCAGCAGCAGCATCATCACCAGCTGATTACATCATCAGCATCAGCATCGTTAGCATCATCATCATCATCATCATCATCATCATCATCATCATCATCATCATCATCATCATCACCAACTCCATCACAATCACCAGAAATCTCCGCCACGACTGACGGCCAAGGCGCGATGCAGAACGGGAGGAGGCGAGAAAATACGGACGGCACAGACACGGGAAAGCCGCCTTCCCGCTCCGCCACCTCCTCCTCCTCCTCCTCCTCCTCCTTCTCCCAAAGAGGACGAAGGACCGCGTCCTCCTCTTCCCCCCGCCTCCCGCTCTCCTGCCACCCTCCCCTCCTCCGCCTCCTCCGCCTCCTCCTCCCCCCCTCTCCCTCTCCTCCCTCCTCCTCCTCCTCCTCCTCCTCCTCCTCCGCCGCCACCTCCTCCTCCTCCTCCTCCTCCTCCAAACGTTTCGGCTTCCCAGTGTGCTTGATCAGAGGCTACTGCACCATTTACGCTGGCTTCCGTGCGCTGCTCTGTGGGGGTGCCGCTTCGGCCGTCGTCGGGTCGAACGGTGCGCTCGTCGCCGGCTGTTCGGGAGCCACGACCTTTGCCAAGATGCTGCTGCTGGGGCCGCTGCTGGAAGCTCGTGAGAACAGAAATCTGCTGTACAGTCATCGGCCTGACCTAAGGAACGATAAATAAGGAATGAAGCCCCTTTTTATCCCAAGGAATAACGCATCAGGAACGATAAATAACAAATAACGCATAAGGAGCTGTAAATAACGCATGTAAAATCTAAGGAACGACCGAGCCCCTTTTGAAAAGTAAGTGTTCCTTATTCAAGCCGCTCACTGTATGTGCGCAACGTGGTCGACGACATCACAGTACAGAGCTGTGGGCCCCGGATCCAGGTTGCTGCTCAGTTAGCTGGTGCAGTTGAGTCTCCTTTCAAGAGCTTCGAGCAGCTGCAGCCGCCTGTGGATAGGGGGCCACATGCGAACCCTACCCCTGCCCCCCACGATTTCTGAGGGGGAGGGTGGGGGCATTTCGCTCAGCAGCTCCCGAACGGAGTGAACCCCACCCCCCCCCTCAGAAATCGTGGGGGGTAGGGGTAGGGTTCGCATGTGGCCCCCTTAGTGGAGTTGAAGAGGTGCGCCCACCTCTGCTCAAAGGAGGCTGAGAAGCACCTGTCCCAGGCCTCGACCCTCCCCGCCTCGTGCAGGACTGATATACCACGAGGAGCTCAAGCACAAGTGCGACTCCTGAGGGGGCCTCCGCGGGGTCGGGATCCAGAATGCCAGGTCCTCCGCGGCGTCGTCTCGGGCCAGGAGGTTGAGGATGCTTCGAGGAGCTGGGGCGCACATCGGGATGGTTCACAGGATGGGGCCCGTGGCGTCGGCCCTCCGGGGTTCCTCGGTCTCAGGAGCGGCTCCTTCCAAGATGGCTGGCCTCCGTAGTGGCGCAGCTAGCTCCCTTGACAGGCTCCCCAAAGGTGCTTCGGTTGGGCTCGGAATGTACACGTACGGGCTCGGCACACAAAAGTGGACCCCCTGGCGGCTTCGGCGGGGCACGCCATTCTCATGTGGGCCACAGCTGTCTGGGAGGCGGTCCCTCCTCCTCCTCCTCCTCCTCCTCCTCCTCCTCCTCCTCCCCCTCCTCCTCCTCCAGGTCTTGGCCAGCACGATGCGGGCCTCGATTGATGAGTTCCAGAATTCGGCCCAGCCTTGGAGGTCGGCTTCTTCTCCTAGTGATGTTGCCCTCTTGACTCTTCGAGGGCTAGGCTGGGACTTCGCTGACCAGCACAGCATCAGAGATGACTTGAATGTGGTGCATGATCCGTTCAGGCTGTCCCCGATGCAAGTCAGGACTCTGGTCAGGCAGGGGGCGGTTCGAGCTTCTGATAGGCATGCACTTCACTTGCAGAATGGCCTTCATGGGCCTCCAGTCTACCCCATCTTCTGGGACGGGATCACCAGGATGTTCAGGGAGAAGTCGGAGGTCTGGGGTAGGCATCATCAGAGGTGTCTTCGAGGACTGGATTCGGGAGTTCCTTGGCCTCAAGCACGAACGTTCGCTCACACCCTTCACGATGACGAGCCGTGTCAGTTGTGCAGGGAGGCGCCAGGCACTTTATGGCACCGTCAGTACGAGTGCCCAGCTCGTGCCGTTCGGCGTCGTGACCTTGCGAGTGTTCGCCCGTGTGGCTGCGCGCGGAAAGCAAAGCAGCCAGGCCCGATGACGGCGGAGAGGTTCGCGAGGTGCACCTTCCCGCATCCCCAGGCCCCTCTTCGACTTTGCGGAGCCCACTCGGACAGTCCACTGGCGCCAGCGGCCCGAGACGGGCCTTCTCTCAGGGTTGCTCTTCCTGGACGGGTCGGCGAAGTGCGTGGGCCTCGACGGGCTCACCAGGGCAGGTTGACGGGTTCGGGACCTTGCTATCGGCGGCGCACGGTCCGGTACCCATGAGCGCGGCCCCGCAGCAGACTAGCAAGGACGGGGAAGACTATGCTGTACATGTGCTGACGCGAGCAGGTCTTCCCCCACTTTTCCGTGTTGTACTGATTGCCAGAGCACTTTGGACTCGCTGGCCCGTGGGCCAGCGAGTCCAAAGTGCTCCTCGCGGCCACGAGGGCCCCGGGGCCCCTCGTGGCCACCTTTGGGGTCCTGCGTGGTGCGCGTTTGCTCTCGGCGATGTCGAGTGCCACGAAGACTTTAGGCCATGCGGCTGCCGCCGACGCTGCGGCGGGCAGAAGCACGGAGTGGAAAAGACGGGCCAACGGGCACGCTGATGCGTTCGCGAAATTCGGGGCCGAGTGTCGCGAGGAGGAGGAGGAGGAGGAGGAGGAGGAGGAGGAGGAGGAGGAGGAGGAGGAGGGAGTCGGCGACGAGGAGGCCAATGTGCACAGGGGCCCTCGGTGCCGCGCCAGCCAAGCGTGGCAGGTGGGCGGGGAGTGTCGAGGTCGCCACGTCTGGAGTGGAGGGCCCCGTGGCACGACAGGCCTCGTGCTCTGTTCGGCAGGCAGTGATGGCCCTCGGCAGCAGCCCCAGCATGAGGAAGCTGCTGAAGGCCAGGCCCCGGCCGATGATCCAAGGGAGGGTGGAGGTTCGGTGGACTTGGGGGAGGAGTGGCGGCCTCTCTCTCGGCAAGTTGTTAGGGCGGACGGCCAGGCGTTTTTGGCCTGCCCAGTGTTTGAACCTCTCGGGACCCCCAGGAGCAGGATCCAGTTGTGTTGCAAGTGTGGATCGTTTTTCTCTGGGGCTCCCAATGCATGAGAAAGAGGCCCGTGTAGGCCTCAATCGTCAACAGGCGGAATTCATGACCAGCTGAGAAGGATTCGGCCAGGTAAGTTCCCGTCTTATAAGAAGGACCTGAAGAATTTGCCTCTGGGGGCCCACGAGGCCCTTAGCCTCGCCGAGCGCAGGGTCTTGGCTCAGACGCTGGAAGAGGATGGCCAGGCCCCCCAGGAAGGCTCCGGTCCCGCCTCGTGCCGCTTCGCGGGGGGGTTCGCCCCGCGAGAGCAGGCTTTGGATTCGTTTGGCCCTGAAGAGTCGGACTTGCCCTGGGTCAAGGACCTAGGGGCCGCCTCCCTCCGAGCCTCGCGCAACGACGTCGAGTCAGACTCGGAGGCCTCCGACTTCGGCTGACCGTCGGTGATGTTCTGGCTTCAGGCCCGTCCCCAACAAACATCCTCCTCCACCTCCTCCTCCTCCTCCTGTTTCCTCCTCCTCCTCCTGCTTCCTCCTCCTCCCGTTTCCTCCTCCTCCTCCTCCTCCTCCTCCTCCTCCTGCTTCCTCCTCCTCCTGTTTCCTCCTCCTTCTCCTCCTCCTCCCTCCTCCCTCCTCCTCTCCTCCTCCTCCTCCTCCTCCTCCTCCTCCTCCTCCTCCTCCTCCTCCTCCTCCTCCTCCTCCTCCTCCTCCTCCTCCTCCTCCTCCTCCTCCTCCTCCTCCCTCTCCTCCTCCTCCAGTGCGAGCTCCTTGAAAAGCGAGGCGGCGCCGGGCAGATTCCAGTACGGGATCACCTCGGCTCGGGCTCGGGTCGCCGCCTCCACGGCGGCCCCCGCCCGCCGCAGAGGAAGGAGGAGGGAGGAGGAGCACCAGGGGTAAGAGGAGCACAGGGGTAAGAGGAGCACCAGGGGTAAGAGGAGCACCTCCTCCGCCTCCTCCTCCTCCTCCGCCTCCTCCTCCCCCTCCTCCGCCTCCTCCTCCCCCCTGCCTCCCCGTCCCTTGGATCGTCGTTGTACTTGCCCCGTCTTTCGGGAGCGGCCAAGAGGGGGGTGTCCAAGAGGGGGGGTGCAAATCGTGGCCGGCGGCATGTGCGCGGCCCAGCGTGGGGGGGGCCAGGGACGTGATGAAATAAGAAGAGGCGCCCTGAAATCTGGGGAAATATCGTGGCCCCCGCCATGATATCCACCCCCCCTAGTCATCACCCCCCTCTTTGCCGCCCCCGATAAGAGGAGCACCAGGGGCAAAGGGGTAAGAGGAGCACCAGGGCAGGGCAAGAGGAGCACCAGGGGTAAGGGCAGAGGAGGGGGAGGGAGCACCAGGGGTCAGGGGAGCCTCGTTGGAGGTTCCGTGGCCCACGGACGCCCCAAGGGGCTCAGCGCTCCAGGGTGCTAGTGTTAAGGTCGGGCGTGTCCTCCTACAGGCGGACATCGGAAGGAACAGAAAAAATAGACAAAAAAAGGATTCGAGACAGCCGGAAAAGAGAACGAACAAAATCGTCACCAGACGACTCTTCACTATTCTTGAGCCTTCCTTCTGTAGAAGGACACGCACGACTTACTGCTCGTGGGCCCACTGCCTCGGGGTCCCTGCCTGGAGCTTCCACACGAGGTGGACGGCCCCCGACGCATGGCAGCTGCTTGAGTACCCCCTGGGCCCCAGTCGCCCCGAGTCCCCGAAGCCTAACTCAATCAGTGCTGCTCCTCCTCCTCCTCCTCCTGCCTCCTCCTCCTCCTCGTCCTCCTGCTCCTCCTCCTCCTCCTCCTCCTCCTCCTCCTCCTCCACCTCCTCGTCCTCCTCCTCCTCGTCCTCCTCCTCCTCCTCGTCCTCCTCCTCCTCCTGCCCTCCTCCTCCTCCTCCTCCTGCTCCTCCTCCTCTCCTCCTCCTCCTCGTCCTCCTCCTCCTCCTCCTCCTCCTCCTCCTCCTCCTCCTCCTCCTCCTACTCCATCCCTTTTTTTTCTCAACAACCCCTCCCTGTCGCACCCCCAGACGCGTGGGCAGCTCGGGCCTGGCGTGTCGCCGGAAACTTCCTCACCGCCTATGATCCCTAAAGCTCGAGATACCCAGCAGTGCCAATGATGGAGGGCAGATCGTTTTCAAAATGTGGCTCTCGCCGTGGCGCCGCACATTTCAACGATAGACGGGCAGGTCCTTTTTTCAGAACGTGGCTATCGCCTTAGCGGCGCGCGCATTCGTCTCACATGTTCGCAACCTTTATGGAAGGCAGATCCTTTCCAACATGTGTCCCTCGCCTTAGCGCCGCGCACAACCGTCTTACAAGTTCGCAACATGATTCAAAAAGGAGGGCAGAAACTTTCCAATATGTGGCCCTCGCCTTAGCGCCGTACAAGTTCGCAACCTGTTTCAAAGATAGAGGGCAGATCCTTTCCAACATGGGGCCCTCGCCTAAGCGCCGCGCACATTCGCCTTACAAGTTCGCGAACCTTTTTCAAAGATGGAGGGCAAATCCTTTTCAACATGCGGCCCTCGCCTTAGCGACGCGCACATTCGCCTTACACGTTCGCAACCTTTTTCAAAGATAGAGAGCAGGTTCTTTCCAACATGCGGCCCTCGCCTAAGAACCGCGCACATTCGTCTTACAAGTTCGCAACCTGTTTCAAAGATGTAGGGCAGAACCTTTTCCAGTATGTGGCCCTCGCCTTAGCGCCGCGCACATTCGTCTTACAACTTCGCAACATTTTGCATAGATGGAGGGCACGTCCTTTCCAACATGTGGCCCTCGCCTTTGAGTATCGTTTAACCGATCCCCATGCCCGGCGGCGTGGCCTGGGCCCCACTGGCCGATTTACCCTCCTAGATGGGGCCATAGGCCATCCCCTTCGGGTCTCGAGGGGTGTATCTCCAACTGGGGCGGTAATTTGGTGGGGGTCCCGAAGGGGATGGGGATGGGGATGGGGATCGGTTAACCGATATCGACCTTAGCTCGTACACATTCGTCTTAAAAGTCTGCCACAGCTTCAAGGATGGCGGGCAAGTCCTTTTCCGGATGTGTCTCTCGCCGTATCGCCGCGCCCGTTTTAAGGAGTCGGGTGGCCCAAGTACCATGAATGGTGTGCAAGCACGATTTGGGACTGCCAAATCGCAACAGTGACGCTGATTCGCGGTGTGAATGGTGTTCCGGCACGATCGAGGATTGCCAGGACGCAACAAGTACGTTGATTCGCGGCGTTGAAGTCCCAAGAATGGCGCTCTGGCACGATATAGCATTTTAAGACGGCTGTCTGCCAATAGGGTCCTTCAATGCCTGTAGGGACTACTAGGAGCGAACTTGGAGAGAGGCTTATTGCAACATGATGAATGCGTCTTGGGTTCCCACCCGTCCTCCTCATCCTCCTCCTCCACCATTTCCTCGTCTTCATATTTTTCGAAGTATTGTTACTAGTATGAAGATTATGATTATGATTCGTCTTCCTGTTATTCCTCCTCCTCCTCCTCCTGCCCTCCCTACCTCCTTCCCTCCTCCCTCCCTCCTCCTCCATCCTCCCTCCTCCCTCCTCCCTGCTCCCTCCTCCCTCCTCCTTCCTCCCCCCTCCCCCTCCTCCTCCTCCTCCTCCTCCTCCTCCTCCTCCTCCTCCTCCTCCTCCTCCTCCTCAACCTTCATCCCCTCATTTCCCCTTCTCAAGCCTTCCCTCTCCCCCAGAATCCTTCACATATCCGTTCATGTTCCATTCCCCTCTCCCATATCCCGCCCTCGCGAACCACCCGCCATTGCCCTCATCCAATCGCTCTTCCCTTGCCCATCGCCCTCCCTATGACCATCCCACTCGTCCTCCTCCTCCCCCTTCTCCCCCTCCCCTCCCTCCTCCCCCCGATTGTCCTCCCTCATTGGCACTCCTCCTCCTCCTCCTCCTCCTCCTGCCTCCTCCTCCTCCTCCTCCTTCCTCCTCCTCC